>OX375875.1:55657980-56257980 GCA_947359465.1 Metellina segmentata
TGTGTTACTCTAGTACGACGTTAACTAAAAATTACCAGTTAATTACCGTGTTTTTTTTTTTGTGTAATGGTTGGTGTTTACTTCTTTTCAAGTTGAGAATGAGCCGTTCGCGAACTCGGATTGCCATGAATATATTTGCTTCGGTAGGGAGATCTGTCCGAAGACTAAACGCGTCCATTGTCAGGGCTATATTTATTTTAAACAACGGCGTAGAATATCCGAGATCAAGAAGCTTGACAATGATTCGAATTTTGAGGCTGTTCGTGGATCACCAGCGGAATGTACAGCATATTGCCGAAAGGATGGTATATTCGAGGAGTTTGGTACTCTTCCCGCAACTAATGAAGGCAGTAGCAAATTTGCAGATGTACTTGCTGCCGCTAAAACACGGTGACATTGAGACCGTTGAGAGAGATTATCCGGGCATCTTCCTCCGTTAAAAGACGAATATTCTTTCGTGCATCGAATTTTCTAGCGATTTATAATGTGGCGACAAAATGAGGGCAAGTTTCATTTTTCTATACCATTTCGCAAAAAATTACTATCAAATCCATAGAAATTGCTATCAAATCCATAGAAATTACTGCCAAATCCATTTATGCAAACGTTCACAGTGTGAATTTTGCTACATGGACACCGCGCCATCTTGTTATGGCGATCTCCGAAATCTTGGTTTGGCGACCAAAACAAACGCCTTGGCGCTACAGTCCCGTTTGCGACCACTCCACCAAAATATTACTATAATTTTTACAGAAATAAGAATGTTACATCCTCATAAAAACTTTGTTGTGATCCAAACAGGAAGCCAAAAGTGCTGTCACAAAAAAAGTCTTTATATCAAAGCTGTACTTTGAAGTTCTATCAATGAAAATTAGTTTGTCACTATAATCTGAACTTGTTAGACACTCAAGTCAATACAGGTTTTGGAATGTGATTTATGTTAAACATTAAAACAGATGAAGGGAAGATTGACAACAAAATCATCGTTTAAAATCGAGAATCCAATAAATTTTGCAAATATTTCTACTGGATCACTGAAGGTTTAAGGATTCTTCACAGATTTATGCAATTATAGGAAATTCAAGCCCACAATTTTTAAATCGTAGAAAAGAATCTCAAGCAGAAATTTGTTCCTTTTTGCAATTGAATTATAATCTTCACTCACATGCAACTAAATGCTTTAGCATATTTATACAAAAAAAAAAATTATTTGATAAGAACCTTGCTGCTGTTCCAAATGAAAATGTCCCGCCGAATGGTTGGTTTTGCGTATTTTGTTGATCACCAGATCCAAAGAGACTCATGGTTACAATACAAAATCAATTTTGCTGTCAAAATAATAAATTTATAAAAGAGTTCAGTAACACTTAATCATTAGTTCAAACACATGCCAGCGCAATTGAAAAACCACAAAACAAATCAAAAGTTAAAATTTGAATCCATTGCCAGATTGAACAGTTAGAAGAACTTGGCAGATCCCCAGAGTTAATGGACCTCAGTAACCTTATAAGAGTGGCGACATCCATGGGCGACATACGGGAAACACTTTCTGGTACAAGAGTCTTACCGCAACTCTATCCCGTGGAACCATTTTTAAACTGCGCATGCGCGAACTGTTAAGTATACGCAAGGCGTGGCTTATCTGACATGAGTAGGTTCACCCTGGTTTCGAGAGTATGAGTGTAAAAACATTGGGGGGGGGGGGGATTTCTGTGTTTTGTTAGGACTTGGGGCTAAAATTTATTTTCGATTTAGAAGAACGGAAAAATACCAGATCCTGGAATAGAAGAGAAGCAGATACAGATAGATTTTTTGATGTGGTGAGAAGGAAACTATGACAATTAGATACTTGTTAAAAAGATAATTTGAAGTGAACAGTTGGGACCTATCTTAATTAATTAGAAATTTTATTTGAATTAAATGTGTTGTCCGCAAATGCAGTTATAAATTTTTTGTATTATGTGGAATCTCAGCTCTTATGGTAGAACGTTTTCAACAAATCATAATGGTAACTAGCACTTTATGTACACGCATATCTAATCAGCCCACGCGGAGAAAACAATGATATTTAAAGGGTGGTTTTCAGAGGATTTCAGTTGCTCTATAATGTGAAATTATTCACTTCTGAGTAAGTTACTATTTAATATGACCTCCAGGCATTTGGTATCTGCTGCATGTAATTGTTAAATTGTGGCTACCCAATAATTTTTCTATTTTATTTTAATGTGATAACATCATTGTTGTTAAGAGTGTATTGATTTATAAACAGCATCACAGTTTGCATAGTGATAGCAGAATTGTTATACAACTGTACTTTTTTGTTAATGCTAGAAATTGGATTTGTGGCATTGGGTCATCTTGGGACATATTATGCCAAACTCAAGATTAAAAAAAATCAAATATATAATATAATAAAAAAGTGAAATGAATCAAAACATAATGTATGAATACTATGTAAAATTATATGTGATATATAAAACCAATGTCATGTAAAAAGCTAAAAATATTTGGATGAGGATTCTCTCCAATCATGTCTTCTAAAACCAAGGTATATGAATTAAAATTCTTAAGTCGTTGCCTATTAAAATTAGAACATTCTACTAAAATGTGTTTTACAGTTAGTGGGCAAATGCAGTAATTGCAAATGGGATGATCTTCTCCGAGGAGGAGGTGTCTGTGGGTTATCCGCGTATGCCCAATACGGAGTCGAGTGATTTCCATTCCGCTATATTTGGTTTAATAGCGTAAAGTTTATTCTCCATTTGTTCGTTCCAATCGTTCTGCCATTTTTCCTCTAAAAATTTATAAATGAAAGATTTTATGTCACGATAAGGGATGGTATGGTGAATATTATTTACGGCCGATTTGGCGGCTTTGTCGACAGTCTCATTTCCTGCTATACCAACATGAGATGGAATTTTTTGGGAAATTTTTTCACTGTGTTCCCGCTCATGCTTTTATACTCACATACTCTCGAAATCAGAGTAATTGAAATCTAGTTCTAGTCCCTCCCGTCAGATAAGCCACACCTTCCATATACTTAAACAGTTTGCGCATGCGTAGTTTAAAAATGGTTCCACGGGATAGAGTTGCGGTAAGACTCTTCTCTTTCTGGTTCGAGAAAAACGTGTGTATATTAAATTAAAAAGAAAATATAGCTTATTCATGTTCCATTTTGTGTTCTAGAATGTTTATTTATTATTATTTTAGTGTTTTGTCAGTACAATGAAGACTTTTTAAGTAAATAGCTTTTTTTAGAACAACATGGTGTTTCCCGCAATCTAAGTTAGCGCGTGTGCAACCCACACATCTCATCAATTACGCAAGTAATTGAGCGTTTATGATTCATTTATACCGAATGTATCCATATTATAACAATCATATGCTTTTTGTTCTCCTTGAAATGATATAATAATTCGCCCAGCAAACTTCTTTGAGACGATTCTGGTAGAAAAACGGCTGTCGCGCATGCGCCAAATTCGGTCCCTTGTCGCCAGGCTTATTATATAAGCACTCTACAGTAACCCAGTTGGTTGTTATAGATAAGCAAATGAAGGATTGCGAGTTGGGTAATTGGTAATTTTATAATTCGCGTAATACTAGAGCAACACAACGGGTTATTGACAACGTCCGGGAACAATCTGTTGGATTTATACTCTACCCTGATTATTATTTTTGTTTTGATATATTTGTTAAGTTGCGAAAGGCAACATTCTAGTTTTTTGTGAATACGTAGATAATGGCTTTTGAAGTTACTTTCAGAATTTTGCTAAAGAAAGTTTTGTATTATTTACACCATAAATGCTGCTAGAGGCACTCTAATGCTGCTGAGTGTTATTTTGTGATTTAAAGCAGAGTGTACGTGTGAGAACTGGGTGGAGTGGTCGTTCACGGTAAGAAGGCGATTTGTCGCTAAATATGGTAATTTTCACCTTTTGCGGATTTCCTTCACATCTGCAGTTTTTGTTATGGCAACCCTATCTGCTGTTATGGAATTCGGCCGCCATCTTGATTTGGCGACAAACGTCTTACCGTGAACGACCACTCCACCGAGAACTGTAAATAAAATGTTTGAGTACTTGTGATATAAGGCTTTTTATGGAACAGTTGACTACACCAATTACACTCTGGATTACTTCTGATTCCGAAATCCAAAACGGAACACAATCTCTTAAAGAGAAAGATTGCGAGTTGTGAACACGGGGGTTGAGGCACGTTAAATATGTCATGTATCTTTCTTCATCAACGTGTCATTTGGAGAATAAAGTGACAGCAAAGGTATTACCTTGTCATCTGCTGACTATGGTTCAAAATTGCGTGGTTTGTCCTCGCTAGGTACAGTCAGCCAAATATAAATTCGAACAACATAACTATTTCAAAAACATTAAATTGTGGCAACGCTAGCATTTAAATGTTATCGTTGCCACAACTTAATGTTTTGAAATGGTTCCGTTGTTCGAATTCACATCCGCCCCCTTTAGATTAATTTTATTACATGTCTGATTGTTGATTAACATTCATTTAAAATTCCGTCATGTCCTCGCATCTGCCCCTTTTGCTAATAGAATATTTTCAGAAATATGTAAGATAATGTTGCGTTTAATTAATCCTTTGACTCAACAAGATGTTGGGACCATTTCTATATGTATTTCAATAACATTGTTAATTATTTAAAAAAAATTTTAGTCTGGCAACAGATTTAACATATACCAGCATACAAAAACTTTAAAACCTAAGGTATTACATTGGTTTGTTTACAATCTGGTTGGATTCACATTTAAGAACAAAGAAAGCTTTCAAAAACATTATCCTAACTTAAAATAATCTTTCAATTACAGGAAAAGCTTAACCTTCATTATTTTGCTAAGATAGATCCAATCTTAAGATTGGATCTACCTTAGCAAAATAATGAAGGGTTAAGCTATCTCTGTAATTGAATAATAAATTCTTGTCGATAGAATTTTTTTTTCTTCCAAATTGTTTTATTTTTCATGTAATGCTAACAGATGTCTAACTAACATGATCACATAATTTAAATCAAATTATCAGCTGCATTGACCTGTGATAAGTGTTGATAATAATTGTAAATGACAGTATATTTAACATTTACCAGCGTAAAAAACTTTTCAAAACAGTTATAACATTGTTTCATTTCAAATAAAAATAGGTGACACTCGTTTTGAATGTATTTAAAATAAATGACAAGCTTATAAATCTCTCTATATTAAAAAAAAAAGTAACCGCCGCCGCAGGATTGAAAACTGTGTTGTTTAACTCGATTCTTAGACTATTTCCCGAGAAAGTACTGATCGGAAAAAAACGAAATTAACATGGTTTGTTCTTCATCGTATTCCCTCGACAATTATTAAGATTCTTTTCCGATGCGGCTATTAGTTTAGGGTTTATTAACCCTTCTTTGCATAATGGTGGAAATTTCCATCATAACATTGAATGCCCAAAAATTATATAAAAGAACAAGTTCACTTTAAGTTGATCGTGTCTGGATTCCTTTTTAATGTCTATTGCTTAAAAAAAAAACAAAGCTGTCAAAAATAAGCAAGTGTCACTATCAGTAAAACGAGCTTGAAGTTGTCATTCCGATGTTTGTTGTAGTTGCAATAAACGTATGATTTCGTTTTTAATTTTGTTTTATTATATTTGAGTTTCTATTGCTAAAAAAGTGAAAATGAGTGGAAGAAAGGTTTGTAACATGTGTTTCTGTTATTTTTAGAGCAATTTTTGAAAAAGTTTGCATTTAATTTTAAAAATACCACATGATACCATCATATTGTTTTTTGCTAAATTTATACTATAAATATATGCTAAGATTTTTTTTAAACCGTTTTTCCTTTAATTTTGAACATGAATTATATCACCTTGATTTATTTCACCAATAAAGAAAAAATCACGCAAAGAAGGGTTAAATGTCAAAATTGAAGAAGCGAAATTTCTTCCGCGAGGGAGGAAAACACAAACAAATTTTCAGTCTTCCGTGAGTTTTTTTTAAAGAGTACCTCTCAACGTAAATTTTTGCAGCTCGTCGAGTTTTTTTTTAAATTTCAATTTGGTTCTTGATAATATTTTTTTGAATTTCGGGAAAAATCGGGACATTTTTGTTACTTTTTTTTAAAACTACCGAATCTATATCTTATTACTATTAGTTTTTAATTTTTAAAATATCGCAGTATACCTCAGAATATACTCTTTCTTACGGTACTATTATTTTTGAAATCGGTTAATAATTAAATTGGATGCGATCAAAAGTTGGTCATACAAAACTACTTTCTGCTAAAATCGTTATATCAACAGCAAAAAACATTATTTTTTAAATTTGAGAACATCACTGAATACATTACATTACAATCTTTCTTATGGTACAATTATTTTTCAAATGGGTTAATAAATAAAATTGATGCAATTAAAAGTTGGTCATACTATTTTCGGAACTTTCAGATCGTAATTTCCGATACAAAACTAAAACTGTCATATCTATATCGTATTACTATTAGTTTTTAATTTTGAAAATATCGCAGTATACCTCAGAATATACTCTTTCTTACGGTACATATATTTTTAAAATTGGTTCATAAATAAATTCGATGCAATCAAAAGTTGGTGACACAAATTTCGTATTTTTTATTTCGCGGAACAAATGAGGGTTGTATTTTTGACTATCGGGTTTGCCAGTTATCAAATTTATCGTAGCAACAATTGCCATAAAAACGATTTCTTTTTATTTGGCGAGGAAAAAAGCTCGCTGTTTTCCCTCTGTTGTCAGACGGTTTACCGAGAAAGTACTAAGTACAGATCGTAAAGTTTGGAGATTAACACGGTTTACTTAAAATTGTACAGGGAACAAGATGCAGAAGATTTTTTTACTCATGCGGCTATTAGTTTAGGGTGCATTAAGTGTAAAAGTAAAAAAAAAGTGAAATCACTTACGAAAGAGGAATTGGTTTGCGAAGCAAACCAAACGGGATTGCGTAGCAAACCCCCGGGGTCGGCGAGCGTAAGCGAGCAGGTTGCGAAGCCCTCGTTTTGACGTCATGGACCGTAAAGTGAAATCAGGATAATACAAATTATTCAGATAGTTTCACTCTGCGAAAGGAATGTTGGTTTGCGAAGCAAATCACATCGGATTGCGTAGCAATCCCCGGGGGTTGGCGAGCGTAAGCGAGCAGGGGGCGGAGCCCCTTAGTTCACTAAAAAAATTGAAAATAAATCGAATAAAATCAGGGAAACTCGAAAAAAATACAACAGATTTGTTAAAAAGAATTGCGATTTTTTTAGTAAACTAGAGGGCTGTGCCACCTGCTCGCTTACGCTCACCAACCCCCGGGGATTGCTACGCAATCCCATTTGGTTTGCTTCGCAAACCAACACTCCTTTTACATAACTTGTGGGCGAAAAAACGGGGAGAAACGATATCGCGACCCAGGGGGAGGTGGCTGAAGGTCACCAAAAGACACAGGACGAGGTGGATGACCCAACGGATTCATCGGGAAGATACCAACCGGACATTCCTGGTGAAGTTATTACTCCTAAGGAGGGGGAGAGTCTCAGATGTAGTCGAGTGAAGGGGAAAAGGCGAAGGTCTCGGAAAGGGGGTGGAGACCAGAGTGAGATGTTGCACAGTGCATTAGGGGACAATACGGGGGTTAAGCAGCACGGGCTAGAGATGGAAAGTTTGGGTCTCGGAGAGAACGGAAAGTCGGGTGAAAAGGAGTGCTTGTCTGAAACACCAAAGTTCGGCAGGGGAAAACATAAGGGGGAGATTTTATCCCATACGTTCTTGTACACTGGGGTTAAGTTACGCGGAGCAAAGACGGATAATCGAGAGATCGGTTGGCGGAAAAAGATTCGTCAACGAATAGTTCTCTTGAAGCGCAGACCAGAAAGGTTAGAAGAGGCTGCGGAGACTTTGACGGGACGAGGAAGAGTAATTAGACCAGGTGTGAGGAAAAGTATAAAGAGGAATGGCAGAGAAGAAGTGAGGTTAGCTATGAGGGTAAATCAAAATTTACACGGGAATTCAGTGCGAATAGGGGTGGCGCGAAAGACCTTGGAATACCCTCAATCTAAAATGTGGGGGGTTACTTTTTATTGGGGGAAGAGTAACAAGTCATATCATTTGATCGGTACTCAAGAAAGGGGATGGAATAAGCGACTGTCATTCCTATGGTGGCATTATAGAAAAAAAAAGTTAATTGATCAATTTGGGCAGTGGATTACATGAAAATTGATCGGTTTGCTAAAGGCGGTCCTTAAGGGCCTGGAGAACCACTGATTACGAAATAAATGAATGTTTGAAATTAGGATTAAGCTGTATATAATTAAGTTTTCAATTTGTTTAAGTTCCTGTGTTTATGTATTTGGTCATTTAAGTATAGTACACAAAGTGAGATTTCTGTAAATGAGACTGGCAATATTTTATCCTTTATTGAAATGAATGTTTAAGTGCTTGGCACTAATGAAATTACATTGCCAGGAAGTGTTAAGATTTTTAAGTGCTTACCACTGATGAAATTTTACTGTCGGGGAATGAGATTTTTTTAAAGTTGTGATGTATAGTAGATTTTTGTATACATTCCTTTCCCCTAGTTCTATTTTGTGTAGTGATTGGTGTCGATAGAACCTAGTTTGTAAACTCATGCATGAGAGTATTGTTGAGGCATGTTTGCCAACTAGGGGCACAAACACTCTTACACAGACTCCGATTTGGCTCGGTGGTGACGATTGGAAGGGCACCAATATACCCGCCCCCTTTAATTTAAGGTTCTTAATTGTAAGACCAAGGGGTCTGACAATTTTAAACCGATGGGGAGGTGTGAGGTTCGGAGGTTCTCCGGCCAACACAGGGAGGAATGTCTGGCAGGGGGGACATCTTCTAGGTAAGTTGGCTGGGGTGTCTGTGAAAGGTCACCCCGGGTCAGGAGGAGGAAAAGGGAAGAAAGGACTCGACCCACGGAGACCGGATCGAACGGACGTGAGGGGCTCTCTGCTGCTGTTTTTTACTGTATTGAATTATATTCCTATGTAACCAAGAAATGTCAGAATAAATAGATGGAAAAGATATCTATGAAGTGTTGCCCTCTCCAGTGGATGAAACGAACCACACACACTCACCAGAGATATAGCGGTAGAGAAAGGGTGAGGTGTGATAATGTTAATCAACAATCAGACATGTAATAAAATTAATCTAAAAGGGGCGGATGTGAATTCGAACAACGGAACCATTTCAAAATATTAAGTTGTGGCAACGATAACATTTAAATGCTATCGTTACCAAAATTTAATGTTTTTGAAATGGTTCCGTCGTTCGAATTTATATTTGGCTGACTGTACTATAAGTACACTCATTGCCATAAAAATTTGCGCACCAAGAAAAAGTCAAAACGAAACGAAATTTTACACATGTAAGTACTACTTTGATATAAGTAAGTGATTAGAAAATCAAATAAAAACGATCATTTATTGCAGAAAAAAGTACAAATGAACGTAAGTTTTAGTACTCTGTTGGACCCCCTCTAGCGCGAATGCACGATACGATACGAGCGGGCATTGAGGCATAAAAGTTCCGTATGATGTCCTGAGACATCTCGTTCCACAGTTGCTGTAAACGCGCCTCTACTTCGACCAAACTTGTAGGGTTTCCAACTTGACGTCCCAAATGATTCCAGATATGCTCGATTGGTGACAAATCTGGGGATCGAGCTTGCCAGGGAAGGGTGGTAATGTGGCGGAGGCAGTCTTGTGACATCCTTGCTGTGTGTGTGGCCGAGCTTTGTCTTGTTGAAAAATGGCTCCTGGGAGCCCTGCCATGAGTGGCATCAGATGTGGCTGAAGGATGTCATGTACGTACCGCTGGGCTGTCATTGTGCCATGGATCAATATTAGGGGTGACCGTGTGTCGTAAGCAATGGAACCCCATACCAACACACCAGCTGTGGGAGCGGTGTGTTGCTGTAAAGCGAAGGCAGGATTGAGGCGTTCACGACGGGGCCTCCACACACGAACACGATTGTCATCACTGCTGAAATTGAATCTAGATTCATCGATGAAGAAGACCTGGTCCATTTCCATAGCAGTCCAATCCCGTCGTGCGCGACACCACTCCAAACGGAGGCGTCGGTGGGTGGGTGTCATTGGCAGCACACTTAATGCGCGTCGCAATACGAGATGTCCTTCAGCCAGGCGCCTTGCGATGGTTCGGGAAGACACAGGTGACCGTAGTGGAGGTGCTGCCTGTGTCTGGATAGCGGCCAATGAGGCAGTTAGCTCTACGCGTGCATTTTGTATGATGTGACGGTCTTCTCGACCACTAGTCTGTCGAGGGCGTCCTGAGCCTGGTCGCCGTGTAAATCTGTCCACTGGTGTGTCTGTCCACAGGTCCCAACACCTCCTCACAGTAAAATCAGAACGACCTACTTCACGAGCTAATCGCCGAGCTGACCACCAGCTTCCATCATCTCGATGATTCTTCCTCTCTCGAACTCTGAACAGCTTGTGTAAATATGAACAAGGGATTAATTTGTGAAAACCGCATTATATATACACAGTCCAGTCACATTAATGTGACCACCACCTACTTTCGACGTCAACGTGAAATAACCAATCACAAAAGGCAAGTGGCAGCACATTGCAGTGGAGTGTATATAAAGGATGTCCTAGGGCACCGGAAAGCATTTCAATCGTTGGCGTAATGCAGAAACGTAGCGATTTATCCGACGTCCAAAAGGGCATGATTATTGGCTTTCGGGCCAAGGGTGGAAGCAATTCGGATTTCTAATTTTGTGAACTGTTCGCGTGCAGCCGTGGTAAAAGTAAACCGTGCATGGCAAAATGGCACTATCCAAAATCAGCGGCGTACACATTTGGTGCACCACGGGCTATAGATGACAGAGGCGAACGAAGGCTGCGGAGATGCGTTCGGGCGAATAGACGTGCAACTGTTGAGCAACTGACCGCCCAGATGAACCAAAGGGGCTACCAAGAGTGTATCCTCAACAACGGTTCAGCGAACGTTGCTGCGCATGGGCCTCCGAAGCAGACGCCTGGTTAATGCACCTATGCTGACTGCTGTTCATCGGCAACGAAGGCTGGAATTTGCACGCCAGTACCGCAACTGGACGTCCACAGAGAGGCGACAGGTGGGTCCGATAAATCACGTTTTATGCTCCATCGGACAGATGGACGTTGGCGTATACGGCGTGAAACGTCTGAAAGCAAACACCCTGCAACAATTGCCATGGATCCTCAACCGCGTAATCAACCGCAGCTGGACACGGCATGGCTCAAAATCCCAGTGAACACCTTCAGAAACCTTATTGACTCTCTTCCTGCACGTCTCGCAGCGGTCCGCTCTGCCAAAGGTGGTTATTCTGGCTTTTGACAGGTGGTCACATTAATGTGACTGGACTGTGTATATATTAGCAAAGTTTTTCTCAACTGAATGGGGGTGGGGTTGAACCCCAGCCCCTCCTGACAGCTATATTTAGTACACAAGTAAAACATTAATTAAAATTAAGTTATGAATAGTTTGTGTAGTTATTAACAAGGGATTAATTTGTGAAAAACTCATTATATATATATATATATATATATATATATATATATTAGCAAAATGTTTTTCTCAAATGAATGGGGGGAGGGGTTTGAATTCAACTAGAATACGATTACAAAATGTTAATGAATTTTGTTTTATTCAGTTACCCGCGAGTGCAATGTTTTAAAAATTTATAATTAAGTGAATCAAAAATAATATAAAAATAATTTATTTGAATTAATACTGCTAGCTGGAGTGGCAACCCGATACGTTGCAATTTTTTTTTTTAATCTAGCTTATCTAATTCTTTGCAAAAACTACCCCAGTAAAGTTGAATAAAGAAAATTTTTTTGAAGATTTTCAAGGGTGATTCTGCTTTTAAAATTCGAAGCAATCGGTTATCAGTTCCGAAAAAAAACCCAACCCGATCGACTGAAAAAAACATAGGAGGAAAAGACCGCAAAAGCGTAAGCCAGAGTGCTAGACGACCGGGAGAACAAGGAATTCCACAAATCGGGAAAAGTCGTTAGAAAACTGAAAATTTCGGACTCGTCTTGTATTTGGAGGCTGACCAAAAACCAAAGTAATTTTTCTTTGCGATATAATTTTTTTTCTCTTTGTATCATGGTGACAAATACTCAACGGCCGAATATGCTTAAATTTCCCTTTGCTTTTGTTATTGCATGCGCAATCCATTTCCATCGTCAGCCTACATGATTATTTTAAAATTAATTTTTTTTCATTAAAATGCTCTATACATCTATTCAATAAAATTGTATTTTATTTTGTTAACCATATCATTAATTTTATAAATTGATCATAGTTTTTTTATAGCTCTTATGATCGTTTCGGTTCACAAGAAAATCTAGTAAATTTTGATCTGGTAAAATTTGACTCTGACGTATGCAACTTGCAATCCTTTTCCATCTTTCTTAGTAAATGAATAGCTTGCCACTAATTTTGTTGTATGGATACTTCCGATGTGCTAATAAGAGAATTTACTTCTTTTTTTTATTTGAATTTCTGAGTATTATAAAATAATTACTTCGGTGAGTAATTTCTATTTCATAAGCGGGCTGAAGCTGCAGAAATAACAAAGTAAGCAATATAATTTAAAACAAAAAAAATTAGTAAATTTGCGAAAATGAAAGGGTTATTGTTGGATCAGGGTGGAACTTGCCCCAGACAACACAAATTGGTGTTTCCTACGCATGAGCAGCAATTTTCTAAAAAATTGTTCATACACTACCCCAAAAACCATTAAAAAGCAAATACAAAACAAAACGAAAAGAATAAGAAAACGAAATCAAACTCGCAACAGCAGCTGGGGAGCCGGCAACACCAAGCCCTGTCCTCGTCAAACGTAACTTTTTCTTTCCCCTTTTTATGAAAGCAAATGCTTTGCGAAGAGATAAAAGAAAAACATCCCGTTTTTTTCGTATGGTCTTCATTCTATAATTTCTTTATATACACGAAAATGCCCACATATTAACTACTGAATTTTGTAAAATTCAGACGGTTTAGTTTGAAACCAATCTGATTTATGTGTGGCATTATTTATGTGTGTATAATTAAAAGAAAGGACTTGAATATTAAATTTTTTACATACTACTGTGTTCTTATAAGATTAACTAATCTGTAAGAGCATCCCCACTTTTGGTCGAAAGTCAGGTATTACATTGTATAATACGGTTTCTTCAATGTTGTATTTAAGTCCTTGGAAAGACCTTATTTAGTCGTAAAAAGTCCTTATTTTTAGTTAGGGGGGAAAAAAAGTGGGAACCCTGTAACACCACTTTTAAAACCCGCATTGCTGGTCTCTCGACAGCTTGGTCGCAGCGCCATCTCGTGAGGAGTGGAGTAGGAGTACAGCGCCATCTCGTGATAAGTTGAGTAGGAACATCTAATCTTAATTTTAAATCACGCTCACTTGCTTATTTAAAAATATCTTGATTATGCCATTGTAAAAAGGATTATTGCAAATGCATGGTGGATAAACTAACAATAAAAATGTATTCACATTAAACAAGGACACATTAGCATAGACATGAAATACACTTGCACTGGGATGTGTACTAGAGGAATGACTTGATTTAATATTAGCCAAGTTTGCACGTGTACTTTTTTTTGTATTCATTATAGCACACACATGCTGCTTGGACAAGATAAGATGTCTTTCAATACTTGCTTGAAGTATAGGATTTATTGTGGTAATATTTCATTATTAATGTTGGCACTTAAAGATTTTATAGACTAAGTCTTGGCAGATAGGAAGAATTTTTCATTTTATTAAGGAGCATATCTTATCTCTTATTAGCATGTCTGTTCTAAAATAAAAAGATTTTTAATTGCACGAGTTTGCGTTGTTTTACTCATTTTGTGTTTTAACAAAAATCAATTTGTTGCTTTGATTATTAGTCAAGAATGTCTTGCTCATAATCGTTTTGATTACCAATTTGATTCCTAATACATAGCATTTAACTAACAAAGCTGTTTTTAATGAGAATGATGAAATAAATCATCTAGGGAATTCTCCACAGAAGTCTAAATTTGCTGACTTTTTTCACCCACAAGTTTTTATCAATTTTCCAGACCTCTGCAGGTAGTGATCATGACTCTTATATTTCCTGCCATATATATTTCGATATAAACTCATTGAAAAGTTAACTGTAATCGATAGAAATTCGAGCTTTTTACTAATCAATAGTGGAATATGTTTTCTGTATGTTGATGGGAACAATGTTCAATATTTTCAGTGAAAGAAGAAAAATTGACGTACTATACCTTTAAAGTACAAGTTTTGGTTTAAGCATTCCAGTCTCAAATGTTCTTTCACTGATGAGCAATAAATCGACATCAGAAATCAAAGCAGCTTAGAACTAATTATTTCAACCAATGGGAGCAATTGATTAGTCTTTGAAATTGTGTGTACATGATAAAAAATTCTTAGTTGTGCAGAATCAATGAACAAATACATATAGGGGTTTGGACTACGAACAGGGGTGAAAACAGTCAAAATGTGTAAAAAAAGAGGAAAATATACGCAGCGTTATTTTGAACTACAAAAATAGCGGAATAAGAATACTTTATTTGTGTACTAATGTGTGTACAGAGAATAGTGATGCAGCCAGAAATTTTTTCTGAGAGGGGTAGGCAAATTTTTTGTTTGATAAAACCTAATAAAGTCCACTAAAAACAATAAAATTTGTCTTTGGAAGTAGGGAGGTTAACCCATAACCTCTCACGGCTGCGCCACTAGTACAGAATGTGTTTATGATTAGCAGCATGTATTCTTGCCTATTATTAGCTTAAAAGCTCTACAAAGTCCACTACAAACAATGAAATTTGTCTTTGGAAAAGGTTGGCACCTCATGTGTAAACTCAAATTTTGTAAAAGAGAAAACATATGTTGGCAACTTTGTAAACAGAAAAATAAGTTGCATGAAGTTGAAAATGTTATTTTTATGAATATTTTTGAACATTTCACCAATGGTGAGATTTTTTTTAAGAGTTGCATTTTTTTCCAAAAACCTTGATACAAAAATGAAATTAACAGGAAATAAAAATGCTATATTACAAAAGAATAAATAAAATAAATACTATTTTTATTAAATAGCATAAATTTTATATGTAGACACCAAAAATAAAAATGGTACAGCTTTAGTCTACGTTTATAGCAGTGGCAACGGACTTGGCGCTTTTTTTTTGGCGCTGTACCATATGGTACTAGCCGACCCTTTTTCCTAACACGTGGACGCTGGAATGTTTCGAAATGCAAAAACAACTTCAGACTTTGCACGTGCGGAGTTTCCGTCGGTTCCCTAATCCCAGGTCTGGGATCAAGTTTTGCTGTGGGGGACTCAAGTCGGCATGACAGACGGTTTTCGCATCTGTGTGGGGGTGTTTCTGTTCTGGAGAGGACATAAACATCTCTAGAGGGCTCGGAATTCACCCCCCTCTCGTTGGCGGCTGCGGTTCTGTTGAGCGTAGCGAAGATGGATTTTAGGGATTCGGACTCGAGAATCGACGAGAGACAGACGTCTCTGTTTTGCCATTTTGTTACTTTGGCTTCAGGCAGGATTCGGTTGTCGATGGCTGTGCCCTTAATTATCTTTTTAAATTTTCTTGTAAATATTTAATTTATCTAAATAAATAGTTTAATTTTAAACCAGCTGTCCGTCAAATTCTTACATGACGGTACAGCTTATTAATATGGTGGCAGCGGGGTTGATAGATTAAAACAGCCTCGACAAGTAAATCGAACCTGCCGTTTTGCCTGAAAGAGAAGGCCGATAGAACTTCGTAACCAGAAGTTCGGATTGTCATTTCCGCTGTCGGATTGTCACTTTCGCTGAAACCCGATAGAACTTCGCAACCAGAAATTTGGATTTTCGCTGGAGACCGTTTCCCTTGTCTTAGAGAAAGCGAGAAGGAGGAACCAGAGTCACCGACCCCATCCATCACCAAAACGGAAACTCGTCGCAAGAAGTTCTGGTTTTGGTTTCGAGTTGCCGGTCCTTTTCAACGGAGCGTGAGCGGAATCGACGGAAAGTTCGACAAGTCCAGTTCATCAGGGGAATAGATTCCCCACCGGTTCGTCCAGAGGTCATCTTGACCGTTTAATATAGGTTCATCGCGAACCGTTTTTTTTTCGTCAGTGGCGCAGGGTTATTTATGCGCGTTGTGGAAGAGGTCGAGACGACCTACACCAGTGGGCTTTCAGCCGAAGAGTGTGTTTGTGGGCTTTTTAGCCGAAGATAGTGCAGTGCAGTGTTTCCACCCGTGGTCCAGCCTGTGGACAGTGGTGCCAAGTGATCCAAGTCAGCAGATACAGGTTAGTGCCATTTCCCTATTTTGTCACTGTGACTAAGTTTCAAGAATTGTGTAATAGCTAAAATTTTGTTAATATCAATTAGTGTGGTCACTCCAAAGGAAATTGATTTAGCTTAAGTATCTTGAATCTATATTGTGTATATGAGAATTGCTAAATTATGGTATGGTATGTTGTATACTGTATGCCGTAAAAAGTATTGAATTGGGTGTTGTGCAAGAAAAGTAGAGAAGTAATTTTGAATTCTCGAAATGGCGTACTTGGGCAAAGGTAGGAAACAAGATCTAGAGGAACTAGCTGAACTTTTGGGAATAACGGTTACTCCGGGATTATTTGCACCCCAAATTATGGATTTAATCATCTCGCACGATTCCTACGATGAGGAACGCACAAAAGTGGCGTTAGAAAGGGTTATACAAGAAAGAAAGGATAGAGAAAGGGTTATAGCGGATAGGGAACGAGAGAGAAGGTATAAGGAACAAGAAAGACGGTATAACTTTGAGCTTGAAAAACTACGGATTGAGGCATCCCGACCAAAAGCCCAGGGAAGTACATTTTTCCCAGCGAAGGAAAAGGAAGAGAATTACCCACCGGCCCCCACTCGAGAGAGGAACGATTTTCCCCCGCCTAGTTCCCCGGGAGGGAAAATTGACACTTCTGACCGGAGACGTATGCCGCGGTGTTTTGAGTGCAACGCGAGCGACCACTTAAGGCCAAATTGTCCGAGGTTGGGGTAAAGAATGTCAGTTGAATCGTTAAATAGACTCGGAGGGGAGGCCGAACATGAATTACTGATGCCGTATCTACAAAAGAGATCTGAGCAAAGTCATTCAGTTGAAACCCGCTTGCAGAGGTGTGGAGAAAATGTTGCGGCCCCGTTGGCGATAAATAAGACCGACGCGGAGTTGAGATCGGGCAAGCCTATTAGTCTTCCTATGACAGAGGCTAACGACCAGAAAAAAGAACTAAAGGGGCAGAGAGACGACGATGTTTCTGGAGGGGAGAAAGTAAGTAGCCAAGTTATGCTCTCCGAGGGTGGTAATCCAGACCGACACAAAGGTGCGATCGAAAGAACCGTTAGTTCTTCCAGTGGGGGTAGCAAGTGAAACGACGGGAATGATTTTCCTGGAAATACCGAATAGCAGTAAGGGAAAGATAACGGAAGGTGGCCCAGGGTTAGAAGAAGAATTAGAGGTGTCCGTTTCCGTTCAGGAGGAAACTTTTGAAATAGGTCACGTGGGCCAAAAGGGGAAAAGAAAAGAGTTGCTAGTGAGTGAAGGGGTGAAGCCAAGACCTTTAGCGTTAGGTTCCGGAGCCGGATCAGATTGGGACCCACAACTTACACCGTTAGTGTTTTCCACGGTACACGTGAGCAGCGTTTACGCCCCGGCAGAATTGGTGCACGGGAAGAGTATAAAAACCCCAGACACCTTGCGGTATGAGAAATGGTTAGGACCCCAAACAAAATTGTCACGAGATTGGCAGGAATGTGAAATCGGGAGGGTATTGATGATTTTGGCAATGCATCGACCAAAAAAATTGGAAATTCCGCGATCGAACACCGATCTGGGAAAGAAAAAAATTTAATGCCGACAGTCTGAGTCGCGCTTTTCACGAAAATTCTAAGAGTTAAATAAAATGTATTTGAGGAAGATTTGTGTTGTATAGTGTAATTTAATTGCGAATCATGTTTTGAGTTGAGTGAAATGGAGATTTTTGTAGTTATGGCATTTCACTTAAATGTTTCTTTATTCTTGCTGGAGATTTTAAGTGCTAAAATTGTGAATCATGTTTGCTCGGAGTGAAATTGGTAGCCTTGTAATTATGAAATATTCATTCAATGATTTCAGTATCTTTTGCTGAGGATTTTAAATGTTAAAAGTTGTAAACTATGTTTTGCGTATGGTGGAATTGATTTTTTGTATCTATGTTCTTCACTCGAGTACTTTTCGCTGAAAGCTACGTGCAAATTTAAATTATGCTTTGTGTAGAGCGGAAATTAATTTTGTGTTTAGGATGTTTTCACTCTGTCATTCTAAACCACTGTCAAAGATTTGTAGTCTTAAAATTGCAACTCATGACGTGTGTTGAGTGAAACTTAGGAATTTGGTTTTCGCTTAACAAGATTGATATTTTATATATGTTTTGGTGTATTTTGGTTTGTTTAATGAAAATATTATTATAGTTCGTATGGTTTGTTTATTCTGGGTTTGCTTAGCGAAAATATTGAATTTAGAAATATGCTTTGTTGTATTTTTGTCTGGTTAATGGAATTTGTATAGTTCGTATTGTGTATTGAAATTTTGGGTTTCGCTTAACGAAATTCTTATATGTGATGTGGTTAATGTGATTTGGTTTTAGTTTTAACGAATTTGGTATAAGTCTTAAAGTTTAGTGTTTATTTTGTTTTATTTTAATTTGGTATTTGAGCCTTGAGTGACCATACTCTAAGGGAGTAGAAAGTTACTCCGGTATATGAATTTTAAATTGATTGGATTTAACTTGCCTTACACATATTCTTGAGTCACGGTTTCAGGATATGGTGGTGGTAAGTGATCTGTTATTCTGAATTGCCAGTGGGTGATTATCCGTGCGTCAGTGGATGCGTACGTTGAAAACTTTTCACCTTTGGGAAAAGTTTTTTCAGTAGTGGGGGCGGTTGTACCATATGGTACTAGCCGACCCTTTTTCCTAATACGTGGACGCTGGAATGTTTCGAAATGCAAAAACAACTTCAGACTTTGCAAGTGCGGCTCATCGGCGTTCCATTTGATCCATACACAGCTGGAGTTTCCGTCGGTTCCCTAATCCCAGGTCTGGGATCAAGTTTTGCTGTGGGGGACTCAAGTCGGCATGACAGACGGTTTTCGCATCTGTGTGGGGGTGTTTCTGTTCTGGAGAGGACATAAACATCTCTAGAGGGCTCGGAATTCACCCCCCTCTCGTTGGCGGCTGCGGTTCTGTTGAGCGTAGCGAAGATGAATTTTAGGGATTCGGACTCGAGAATCGACGAGAGACAGACGTCTCTGTTTTGCCATTTTGTTACTTTGGCTTCAGGCAGGATTCGGTTGTCGATGGCTGTGCCCTTAATTATCTTTTTAAATTTTCTTGTAAATATTTAATTTATCTAAATAAATAGTTTAATTTTAAACCAGCTGTCCGTCAAATTCTTACATGACGGTACAGCGCACTTCTAGAAGCGAGTAATGACAGGTTAAGGTAACCCATCTGCATAACGGTTATTGCGGATTTTAACATAACCTGGACAAGTGGAAAGTTTCATTTCGAATATTCCAGAAAGTTCTTTCAAATTCCGTTAAATTGTCGTTTGATTTCATTGGCTCATTTGAAATAAATCTTTCCTTGGCGACTTAAATGCGCCAAGAGCAGGTCGTTGCCACCGCTGTAAACGTAGACTGAAGCTGTACCCTTGAGGTGAAAAAATATAGCTTAATTCGGTTTAATTTACAACCTATTTTCGAAAATAAAATAAATTTTTTTTTTCAAAATCTCTAATATCTATATTTTTTTTGTAAATATTCTTATTTTCTAATTAAATCAACTTTAAATTTAGTAAAACTTAAAATTAATAATTCGTATTATCCAAGAAACAATTTAACTTATTAAAACAATCGTAAATATTACCCTAAAAAAAGCATCATCTTGAAAACTTACGTTACAAAAAAATAACTCCAGCTATGTTTAAAACGGTGGCCACCGCTTTGGCGCACTTCTAAAGTCGCCAAAAAAAGAAGTACGGATTTTGAAAGTACTTTCTAAAATATTCAAAACTAGCCACTGCGTTGCTCGTGGTGTAAAATTTTCCGCAGATTTTAAATCCGTTGAAGACATATTCAATTAAAAAATTATTTGTTAAAGAAAATCATATTTTTAGTTAACAATCTAAAATTTTCCGCAGATTTCAAATTCGTTGAAATTTTTACTCTCTTTAACGGTCTAGGAGATAGAAAAAAGAACTTTGACTTCAGTTAAAACATTTATCGTCTGACTGTAAAATTAATCGCGCAAACGAAAAAAATAATTTTTTCCGCGTTCAGCGGATGAAAAAAACTTCGCATGATTCCAAACCCTGACTGCAAGGTCGCATGAGTAGAAAAAGTTCTCAGCGTTTGAAAAACCGATGGAGGATAAAACTATGAAAATCATTTAAAATTCTTCTAGATTGAATTTTAAAATTCGCCGCGACCCAAAAATTGCAAATAATTTGGACTACCTGTATGCCAAATCTCATTGCTGTAAGTGCCATAGAATCGTCAGGATTTTGCTGCCCCAAACAAACACTTTCTTTTATAATAGTAGAGATGGAAATTTAAACTTTCCCGCTTGCCGAGGTTGTAATAAAAGACGAAATAACCAAGCATCTTATTTTCTAGCTGAAAGAAAAATCACATTAAAAGCTGACCAACTTAAAATATTTCATTTATACCTTTTCCGCCGCATAATGACGTTTCACGGCCGCCAGATACCAGCTCCGCTGTTTTAGGAAACCGTAGCTTTACCTACGAAATATAAAACTACGTACGTTCATAAAAGACAAGAAAGGGCAAAAGTCGTAATTTTTTGTAAAAAATGATAAAAATCGGTCATTTTTCAAAAATTTACGAAAAGTCGGAAGAATCTCATCCGTGAAGTAAGGACATATTCACACTTTCCTTGTTATTATTATTTTTTTTTAACATTTATTCTTTGACGGTCATTCCATGATATAATTTAACTGTAAAAAAAAATTGTAGAAAAAGCGGAAATTTTCGGGGGGAAAAAAAGCGGAAATTCTCGGAAGGAAAAAAAAAACGGAAATCAGCGTAAACGCGGAAGATTTTCACCTCTGACTACGACGCATGCCAATTTATAAATTTTTTATTTATATTCTGTGATCTATATGTAATGAAAATTGTTTTTGATATTCATTCTATGAAATTTTTTTGAAATGATTGCTAGGCAGCTAAAAATGCAAAATTTTCTCTAAATATAACAAAGTTTTCATGTCCAAAACTTGATTACCCTAGCTGCAGGTTTGCAAGCAGTAAATTGTGAAATTGTAATAAAATCCAAAATTTGTACTAGTACTTTTAGACAAAAAAGTTGCACTTAGAAGGAATAGTCAGAATGTAATGAAATTTACAAGATTGGTAAAGTGTTTATGAATGAGTAAATGATTAAAATTTATGACTGAAATATGCAAACTTTATTGAGAAAAATTCAAAAAAGTGGTATTCAGTATGGCATATGACTGCCATTATACTTAATGCAGCACACCAAGCGCCTTGGTAGTGAGTCATACAGGCTCTTTATGAAGACCTGTGACAGTCCATCCCGTGCTGCTTTAACTATGTCACCTAGTTCCAGCAGATTATGTGGTACAGGTGGAGTGGTGACATCTCATCCAATGACATCCCAATCCAATGGCAACAATCTCGATCATGGACAGGTCTGGTGAGTATACAGTCCATGGTAAGATATTGTGTCGCAGACAGGCTCCAGAGAAGGCAGCAATGTGGGGTCGAGCATTGTCTTGTTGAAAAAGCACGAGAACCTGGGAGTTCAGGAATGGGAGCGTAACTGGCTGTAAAATTTCTTGTAAGTAACACTGGCATGTCAAAGAGCCCGTAATGAATACCAAAGGTGGTTTGGCATCATACGTAATTGCACCCCACACCATGATGTGTGACGCTGCACAGCAAAACGTAAATCTTGATGCTGACCAGTTGCTTCCACACACAGATTCGATTGTCGTCTCCACCCAGCGGGATTCGTCAATGAATGCTATTCAATGTCCCATGTCCGTCTGGCATGACAACATTCCAGTCTTTGATAGTGATGCAAGGCTATTAAATTCATTCGGCGTAATGGTCTACGTGAGTTTAGTCCCACGTCGTGAAGCCATCGACAAATGGTGCGATCACTTATTGGATGATCGAGAGTTTCCCAATGTCTGTAACAGTGTCTTTTGGATCAATACATGCATGTCGAACCTCTTTCGGTCCAGTTTCTCTAGGCCTTCCTGAGCCTGGTTGACACTGGTATGTGCCTTGTATCCACCGCTGCCAACAGCAACATCACAACAACTAATATGTTGCACAATCCGTAGATTAGACCATCCACATTCTCGGAGGCTAATTACAATTACTTGTCCTCTGTCAAACTCTCCCAGCTGCTTAAATTGTTTGCGAACTTTTTTCCGAGGCATAATTAAACGAGAAACGATGTAACCAACATAACAGCATGAGTCGAAATGAATTTGCTGCGCTACTGGATGTTCTTTTATGTCCTGGTATGCAGTGTGTTTGACAGCTGCCCTGTGTATGTGCTCAAACAATTATGAAAATTTGATCATTTGCATCTCCCCTAAATTTCATTTATACCAAGTGTACTCCTTCCAGGTGCAACTTTTTTTTGTCTTAGAGTTTCTTTAGTGTAAAAAATTCACATTCAACTTCAAAAAGGATGCAGTTTGAATATATAGACTTTGCCAAATGTTCAAAGCCAGAAACATTTGACAACATAACTGACTTGCAAAACTCTATTACTACAGCCTGCAATAAGACTTTCAGGAAAAAGAAATTATCCTACAATAATACCAAACCTGTTTGGTGGAACTAGGATTTACAAATCAGAAAGAGAGAAGTCCCTTAATGCCCTTAGATCTCGAAAGGCACAAGGTGAAGAAAAAGCACAAGCTAAAGAAATTTATGTACAGAAAAGAGCTCAACTCTTAAAAGGTGTAAATGAAGCAAAAAGGGAAGCGTGGAGAAAACTCTGTACAAATGCTGGTTCTCCTTATGGTAAACAGTACAAAACAGTTTTCTGGAAAGGAACAATACCAGACAAAATTTTCAAAATAGCAGGTGAAGGAAACCCAGGTCCTGTCAAAGAACTTGCTGGTAAAATTTTGGAGCCACTTTACCCATTTAACAACTGTGGTAGAAAATTTCACTAATATGTAAGGGACCCAGACTTCTCCAAAGATGAGGTCAACAGAACTGTAAATTATCTCCAGAAAGGCTAAGCACATGGTCTGGATATGATGGTATAGA
The DNA here is from genome assembly GCA_947359465.1 of Metellina segmentata. Taxonomy (NCBI): domain Eukaryota; kingdom Metazoa; phylum Arthropoda; class Arachnida; order Araneae; family Tetragnathidae; genus Metellina; species Metellina segmentata. Next base: position 55,681,412 of record OX375875.1, read on the forward strand.
TAATCTTTTGTTGCAAATTATCAATAATAAATTTCCAGAATTTTTATTTGCTTTCTTCAATAAATGTCCAAATCTTGGAACTTTTCCTAAGCCTCTAAAAACTGGTATTAACATTCTTTTCCATAAGGCAGAAAGAAAACACAATGAAATAAAATATCAACCAATTTCCCTTCTTCCAACTCTCGGTAAAGCTTTGGAGAGATTGCTTGTGCAAAGGTTGACGTATCATCAAGTTGAAAACAAAGACATGCACTCCAATTTGGATTCAAGGAAAGCTCATCTGTTGACAATGCTCTAGAAATCTTGTTAAACAAAATTAATGAAGAGAAAAAGAAAAACTGCACATTGCTGCAGTGTCAGTTGATATAGAGGGGCATTTGACAATCTTCACTACAATATCATAAAAAAAAAAAAAAGACTAGTGAAATCTAAATGTCCTTCCAATATTAAAAAACATTTGCTAAAGTCATCTAGGACAAAAAAACTCATGTTCATGACAAGTGAGAGTTCAGCAATCACCAGTACTGTGGAATATTGTGGCCAAAGAAGCATTGGATCTACCATGGCCTGAAGGAGTTCACATACAAGTAGTTACTAACCTTTAAAATCCCTGCAAAATCAGAGCACAAATTAGGTGAGTCAGCAATAAATAAACTGGACCTGTTAGAAACCTGGATAGGTCAGCAAGGTCTGAAAACTGATTTTGAAAACTGCTGTACAAAACAATGACAGAAAGAATGTTGAGTCATGGTGTAGTAGTTTGGTGTCCCAACTCAACAAACTTAAGAAAGCTAAATGGGATACAAAGAAAATTTCTGATCTCAATAATGGGAAGTAACAGGACAGCACCCACTATTGTTTGAAGAATAATTACAGGAATTCCACTACTACTTCTATCACTTCGAAAAGAAGTGGCGTACGTCAAAATGAGAACACAAATAAGTAAAGCTTGGAAATGCAGACTATGACAAAGATGACTACGAGAAAAGAGCAATAGGCTGGTCCAATTGTGCAGCTAAAACTCTTTCAAATGACAGAATAAACCCAGAAGTAGGAGTACCTCATTCTGGTATAAACTGTTGGATATTTTTACCCAGCATACTTAGAACTCAACTTGTGATGTTGCTTCACATGGAAATTAATATAAGATTCAGTTTGCACTAATGTTTAAACTCATGTGAAGCTGTACAAACCTGCTTTTCTTTTTGTACTTAATAATCCCTTAACTTCTATATAAATTATTTGTTTCATTAAATTGCTTCTTCATAAATCCATGGCTTTAAATTAGTAGCAGAGCATGGTTGATATTTACAAATGATCTCAAATTGGAATTCATTTGAATAAGAGTAACTTTGTGTTACGTTCCTTGGAACGTTTTCTGAAGTCTAACCACACACACAATGGATTTCAATTCAAATAAGATAGAACATGTTATATATTAAAATGTCAATAGATGGCGCTGTAAGTATAGCCATCTCAGGATACTACGCAGATTGGAAGGTCTTGTATAAAAGGCTACCAATAGCTATGTTTGTTATGTGTAATGTCTTAGTTATTGTGAAGTCTTATTAATAAATATATATATGTTATTAAACTGGTGTATTCTCACTGCATTGAGAGGCCTACAAAGCACTAGCCTATCCAGTAAAACACAGCAGTAGTGACAAGCATGAGATATTCAGCTAAAAAAAAAAAAGGATACCATGGGTTTGAGTTTTGGTTCTGCTTTGAAAAGGTAGATTATTAGAATTTTCTTTGTTATGGAGGCTTTAGTGACTACGTTAATTGAACAAAACAAGGCATCATTTCTGCCTTAGAGGCCAATGCAGAACATTCCCTCAAAATATCGGAAATTCAAAGAGCTAAATTTGATATGGCAATGAAGAAACATTGGATTCTTACATAGAAAGATTTATGGCATATTTAGATAAGCAAAATGTTCCTGGTGAAAGACGAGGGGAAGTTTTTATTTCTAGTTTTTTGGCGAAATTGTACAACCTACTTAAAAGCTTGTTGGCTCCAAAATTTCCACCAGATAAAATGTTTGAGAAAATTAAAAAATATTCTGAAAAAGCATTTAAGCCCGAAGCCATTAATCATTCCCAGCAGGCATGCATTCCTAAATCGAAAAAAACCCTGGACATTTGCAGAAAGATTGTAGGTTTGGAAAATCTGACCAAACTATAAAGCATGCGAAGAATTCTAACTACCAAAATGAGCATGCACAAGTTACTGAGGAGGAGCCCAAACTTTGTGGTAAAGAATTAGCTATGACAATCAGTGAAAAAGCGAATGGTGACAAAGAACTGACTGAATGGCATTTGGACTTCCTGTACATCACACATGACCCCAAACAATACTTGGATGGAAAATTTAAGAGAACAAAATTGTCAATGTTGCTTATCATCGACCCATCAAATCAACCTACTGAGGTGAGATTAGAGCAACTACTACTGAAGGAGATGCAAGAGCTATCAGATTAAAAAATATCTGGTGTATTCCAAAACTCGGAGGTAATTTCATGTCTGTTCCGAATATTGTTAAGCATGGAAATGAAGTAGTGCTTAATGCAAAAGAAGAATACATTAATGATGAAAATGGTCAATTGGTGTGTGAAGGTAAATTAAGAGAGGATATGTTTATTGTGAAATATAACTTTAAAGACAAAAACAGAAGATGAAACATGTCTCCAAGCACAAGTAAATTCCTATGAAATGTATCACAGTAGACTTGGCCCCGTCTAAATCATGAATACCTTAAAATGATGTTGGCAAATAAAATGGCACGAGGATTATTAAAGCTGGAAGGAGAAATCAAAACCTATGATTCGTGTATGAGGAAAAATTACATCACCAATTGAGAAGCACCATTTGAAGCCTTACATATAGAGCTAAGTGGTCCATTCAGAGTGGCAACTTTAAGTGGAAAGAAATATTATGGCTGTGGTGGATCAGTTTTCAAGATACTTTGCTGAATTTTTAAAATCAAAAGATGAAACAAGAGAAGCCATACAAGTCTTGATAAGAACAGATAATGGAACAGAATTCATCAATGAACAAATGTGTTATTTGAATCAAAAAAGCACTAAAGCATGAAGGCTATTCACTGAGAAGTAATGGAGTGTCTGAAAGAGCAAATAGAACATTACTTGATAAAGCACGAATTTTACTTGATAGTCAGTTACCCCTTGAATTTTGGGCTGAAGCTGCAGCTCCTACAGAGTATTTGCACAATATAACACCCACAGATATGATAAAACACCTACGGAGCTTTGGAGATATAGAAACCCTTCTGTAAACCATATGAAACCATTTGGATGAGTAGCCTATTACAAAATTCATTACAACAAAAGACATAAATTAGAAGTGAAAGCAACGAAAGGTATTTTCATAGGCTATTTAAGAGGAAGGAAAGCTTACAGAATATTTGATGTTGAAGAAAGAAAAGTTTGTGAATCAGATGCAATATTTGACGAATTAAAGAATGGATGCATACCAAATGCAGAGAAAAAGAAAGAAATAAGCTACAATATGGAAAACCAAGACGATGTTGAAGAAACTAATACAAGACCCGAGACTAACTCGGAAGACAACTTGGACGACATTTTCATAGGCTATTTAAGAGGAAGGAAAGCTTACAGAATATTTGATGTTGAAGAAAGAAAAGTTTGTGAATCAGATGTAATATTTGACGAATTAAAGAATGGATATATACCAAATGCAGAGAAAAAGAAAGAAATAAGCTACACTATGGATACCAAGACGATGTTGAAGAAACTAATACAAGACCCGTGACTAACTCGGAAGACAACTTGGACGACGATGTAAAAGGTAGTAATAATTTAGGTGTTGATGATGGGTGTAATGAAGTAAGGAGATCACAACAAAATAGAAGGATGCCTACAAGAAACAATAATTATCAAGTGGATATTCTGTAGATGACTTCAAACCAGAAACTAGTGAAAAAGCAACATTTAATGACAAAGATATATGAACATGTGCAATGGATGAAGCAATTAATACTATAGAAATGCACAAAGTATAAGAACCAGTGGAAGGAAGGTTATCAAAAGTCGTAGGATACAAGATCAAGAATTGTGTTGATGGAAAACATAAAGGAATATTAGTAGCAGTTGGTTAAGGAGAAAAACAAGGTGTTGACTTTGAAGAAAATGATGACATGGGACTCATAGAGAACACTTCTGACAGTCGCAGCTACATATGATGCAATTGTAGAGTTCTATGATGTAAAAACAGCCTATTTAAATGGAATATTAGATGAAGAAATATACATGGAACCTCTCCAAAAGGTTATCAATTATTAAACAATAAAGTATATTTGATCAAGCGCAGCATTTAGGGATTACTGCAGTCAGGAAGATGTTGTTACAACAGATTTCCTGAAATACTAGAGCAAGCAGACTATGAAGAGATTTAAATAAAATTCTTTTGTGTACGCTAAGAGCAAAGGTGAAAAATATATTAATATTAGAATTTATGTGGATGATTTTTTAACTGTTGCAAGTTCAAATGAAATTATCAATGAAGTAATAGAAAGGATTGAAAATAATATTGAAATTAAAGAAACAACACATTCAAATATATTTTTAGGAGTACAAATCAAGCAAGTAAGAAATGAAATAACCTTATCCAAAAAAATATTACATAATCAAAATTCTAGAGAAATTTAAAACGCTGGATTGTATAATTAATGAAAACTCCAAATATAGCAGGAGACAAGGAATCGGATGATTTAAAAAGAATATGAACATTTTCATCACAAAAATATCATAATGACAAACACCTTCCTAGCGATATCTTAAAATCAATATAAGGTTGGATTAGGGTCAATTGCACCTGCCATTGGATGTAAGTGATTATGACTGAAATTAAACAGTTACCAAACTAAGTAAAAAGTATAACAAAGAAGAACTGAATGATAAAAATAGAGGGGAATTGTTGGATAGTTTACCCACCATACTTACAACTCAACTTGTGATGTTACTTCACATGGAAATTAATATAAGATTCAGTTTACATTTATAATCTGACTCGTGATGTGATGCTGTACGAACATGCTTTTTCTTTATATACATTATCTTTTAAATAAATTATTTGTTTTGCCTTAAAATGCTTCCTCATCAATCCATAGCTTCTACTTTAATGGTGGCTACAAAATGGAAAAAGAGTAGGATGTGCTTTCTGCTAGCTCTGTATAAGAGGGGCGCATAACCCAGCAAGGGTCCAATAGAATGCAGGACAGTAACTCTGTTTTCCAGGCAGAGCTGTATGGAATTCTACATGTATGAATGGGACAATTTTGTATAAAGTAAATGAAGTATGAACTTAAATATTCAATTCTTAGTTTAAATTATCAGTCATTAGGAAAAATCAACTTTAATAGAAAAATCAACATCAAAATTTCACAAAAGGGAATAATTTTACCAGTTTGTAGCAATGCATTCATTTTGTAGCAACTCCTACGATTTGTGGTCTAACATATAACATGAGAGAACCAGGCCATTTTTTCTCCAAGGTTACATCAGAAAAGCCGGACTTCTGAATTCGGTCTCCAATGTCCCGGTCAAGAATACAGCCATCAAAATACATTTTCCAAAGAGGTGACATTAGTCGCTGAACTGTAAAGCTCCATTGTGATTTTGGAAAAGCCACATGTTCTACAAAAGCGAACTTTCCACCCTGTTTTTAAAAACATTTTACATTAAATATCTTTTCTAAAAAATAATGACTAAATGAAAAACTATTTCCTTAAATGTATACTTTTGTCTACAATAATTATCAATTCAACAAATTGAAATATTTTTCTCTACCACCTTAATATAGTTGTTTTTTTAAATTACGGCAGGCACTCGATTGCTAATCATAGGCCACTGCAAGGCCGGGAAGCGATGGCCATTTGTGAAGGGGCACCCAATGGGCGACTATCACTACCCCTAACTAAGGACAGCACAATTACATCCATGCCCTGACCCCGGATTCGAACCAGGACCTTCCGATCCAGAGGCCAACACCTTGACCACTAGACCGGTTGGTCGGCACCTTAATATAGTAGGCAATAAAGAACACATCTTAAACTCAAGGAGGGGCAATACAAATATTTAGCTTTTTGTCTCAATCAGAGAAAATAGTTTTAATATGACCTTAGAAAATATTTTAACAGAGAATAAGTTATTAAACGAGTACTTTAAATATTACCTAACATCGTTTTTTTAATTTATCGTTCGCAATCTTAATTCTTACGATTACATGATCATGGCAATGCATCATGATGCATGAGATTTGGTTGCTTGTAATGGTGATGAAATCTTAATAATTTATTGTGAAAATAACAAAACTATTTCAAACACATAAAATATGGGCTTTGCTGCATGAAAAAAAGTACACAATTTGTAATTATATATAAATAATATATAAAATATATATTTACAGTCTTTAGAACACGTTGCACTTCAGCAAGCACAAGATTGATTTCTTCAACGCTACAAAGAACGTATGTGCAGACCACAACATCCATGGATGAATCAGCCACTTCTACCATGTTTTCAGCCTTTGCATGTATTGTTCTTTTGTAGGTAATTTGAGGGTACTTTTTTTGATTTTCTTTAAAGTATACATCAAAAGATTCATTCATGTCAAGTGCTGTGAGGTTCGAATTTTCAGGATAATATGCAAGATTGGCGCCGCCACCAATGCCAATCTCTAAGATTTCAATTGGTCGTGATTGTGTTGAATCTCTTTTTTTCAACTCTTCCTTCAAAAGCTCAAATAAACGTTTCCTGAATGGAAGGAGTTTGGTAGTAAAAAGAGGACCAATAATGTTCATAAAAAAGAAGGAAAACCATTTGTCCCTAAAAGTTTTAGAAAATTTCAGGAGTAACACAAATGGCAGCAGGACAGATACACTACTGAGCCACCAAATGGCAGAAATCGCTCCATAGACTACCACTTCCATTGTTGAGATTTTAAAAAACAATCAAATGTCCTAAAAGAGAAAAGATTATTAACACACTTTTTGAATAATACAGATAACTACATAGTCAATTTATTATTTCAAGACGAATCCAACAAAAGAAACATTTAAACTGGACAAACAATCTGTCATTAATATAGCTAATGCTAAATAAGAAAGCAGTTGTGCACCCAATGGTCATTAATGGGCTTCAGCCCCCCCCTCCTAAAAAAAGTAACAGAAAAATTACATTTTCATCTGATACTACAATATTTTCGTGGAACAAAATCTACCATATTTTGAGATATCCAATTACAAAATTTTTCAGCTGTAGATATTTTCCCATTTAATCAATAAATTACTTCAAGACTAATCCAACAACTAAATATTTAAACTATACATACAATTTATCATTGCCACAGTTAATGATAAATAAGACAGCAGTGGAGCACCCAGGGGGTTGTTAATAGGTTCAGCACTTCCAACAGAAAAATTAAATTTTCATCTTTTACAATATTTTTGTAGAAAAAATCTACCATATTTTAAGTTATTCCATTGTAAAGATTTTCAGCTGTTAAAATTTTTCCATGTGTGAGAGCAAAGGCAAGGAAGTCATTTTCTCCTATTTCAATCTGTTTAGAGCAGCAATTTTTAACTGGTGTACTTTATGGCAGGGGATGACAAAAATAAAAAAATTTAGGAGCCAGGAACCATACAATATATATACTAATATTTTTTCTAATGCTGAGTATATTGCAGAAATGACTACAATTGAGCAGTAAATAATATGCTATTTATACTAACTGAGGCAATAAAAAATCTCATTTTTACTATCTACACTTTTTATGCTCCATTTTTAACCTTTAATGGCCAATGGGCATGTCCTGTTGCTTTAGAACTGAAATATCACTTGTTCACAGCCTTCGTGGGATCCAAATCTTTTACTGATGGTCCATTTATATTGCACATTATCAGATTGCATAAACTTTCCTCTTTATATTGAGAACCTAAATTTATTTTTAATGAAATTCATCAAACTAAAGACCAGCTTGCTGCAGAATCTGGAAGCACACACACACAATGGATAACAACTGTCCTAAAATTGGGAATCGATCATTATTAGATACTGTTACTTCTAGATCTTTGAATTTTTTTTTTCCTTTTCCAAGTACTTTGAATTTATACTACTCATTGTAAAGAGATTGCAGAAAATTTTCATTAATCTTTAAGGATGATTAATGAAAGTTGGTTTTTTATAATATTGTGCCAGTTCTACTCTATCTCACTCATTCTATAACTTATTAAAGAATCTCCTGTTGACTTGCCGAAAGTATCAAAAACATTTATGGCTTTGTTAGAATCTTGATTCAAAAATCATTCTATCAAAAATCTTGTATTAATTTTTCGATAGATTGTAAAATTTTTGTTTATTTAAATATTCTTTTGATTCTAGTTCAATCCCTAGAAATATGCATGTAGTTTATTTTGGTAGCATCAATTTGTTGAATAGATTTTCATGTAGCACATTTTAGGTTTTGACAAATTCTTTAAAGTTTCAATACATAATCATCATTTTTACAGAATTATTAATAATATATTTTAAATATTTATAGCCCAAGGCTATGTTTAATAACACTAAACATAAAAATATTATTAAAATGTTTCGATACTACATTTAAAAAAAAGGGTCTTTAATGTGTCCTGATACTTTAAAAGTCCATTTGCATTTTTTTATTCAGCTATAGCGATACTTGTACACTTTTTAAATGTGATCTGTCCTAAAGAAATTTGTAGTCAAGATTTTTGGAATCCGGTTAGGGTTTGGTATCAGCAAATAGTGGTTTCAGAAAGCTTCATCAGCAGAATAACGAGATTTTTCAATAAAATCACTAATCGCTGAAATTTATTTCTGGAAGAATATTGTGGAAATAATCCTGAATACAGGGTCTGAAACCAAGATCAAATTTTAGTCTGAACTTAGAAATTTTATACGGTTGTCACATATATGTATATACGAGTTTAGCAAACCAAATGGAATTGCATAGCAATCCCTGGGGGTTGGCGGCTCCCTGCTTTCCTAGTTTAAAAAAAAATAACGCAAAGTGGCTCCCAAAAGTGTTTGTACACTTACGAATTTCAATGAAATACTGCTCTATCCATATAAAAATTAATATTTCAGAATGGGAATTTTTTAATAATATCTATAACTTTTTCTTAACAAAACTACATAAAATATTTTAAAAACCTAAAACAATTTTACGAAAAATCAATAATCAATAAGTTTTACAAAAGTCTTCATACACATAAAAAAAAATCTTTACATATCAGTAAATATTGTAATATTTTGGCCAATTAGTACTTAGTAGTATGTCCTATAGCATCCACAACACCTTTTAAACGTCTGGGAATAGAGCTCACTAGTTTTTTTTTTGTAATTTCTGCATCAATATTCCTATTCCTCCATTGAAATGGTGTTTTCAGAACTTGTGAACAGTTAGACACCAGTGCAAACGTTGAGAACCATATGCTTGGGATTGTGTTTTCTTGATAAAAACAAACTGATTATTTTGAATTGTCTAATAAAATAAAGAGCATGATTCATTATAACATCAATAAATACCAAATTACCTATACCTGATGCTGACATGCACCCCCACATAAGAACAGCTCCATCGTCATGCATTACTTTTTTACTAAGATTTTTTAAGATTAAGTTCCTTATTTTTCTTCTACATACAATTAAATGCTTATTGGAACCAAAAATGTTAAATTTGCTTTCATGTGCAAATAAGACATGATTCCAATATATTAGGCTTATTTATCATTGATTTTGCAAAGGAAAGCCTAAGCTGTCTAATTTTCGCACTTACAAAATATTTCCTTCAGGCAGAATGCCCATTTAATCCAGCTGATCTTGGTACATGTCGAACAGTTTCAGATGAAATTGAAAATGTTTGAGTAAATTCTGTAGAAATGTTTACAGTACTCAAACTTGTATTTTTCACACATTTTCTAACTAGAAATCTTTGATCACGTTGAGTTAACTCTGCCGAATGACCTTTTCTTACATTGTTTTCGATCCGATTTTCTTTAAAACGTTTTATCACATACTGCTCTGTAGAATGGGTAATGGTAATTTTTTTAGTTAACGTCGTGTAACTAAAATTACCAAATTACCATCTTTTAAACTATGTGATGGTAATGGTAATTTTAGTTAACGTCGTACTAGAGCAACACAACGGGCTATTGACGACAGTCCGGAATCAGTCCCTTAAGGGAAAGATCGGAGGACAACCCCCCCCCCCTAATTTTGAACCACGGTCAGATGACGAAGCAACACCTGAGCTGGCACCCCACTCTCCAAACTTCCACGCCAACCCAACGTGAGGACTTTCGGCCACGACAGATTTAAGGTGCACCAGCCGCCTCTACACCATACGCTTACAAACATCCATGCCCGGACCCGGATTCGAACCAGGAACCTTCCGATCTAGAACCTAACACCTTAACCACTATACCGGTTGGTCAGCTGTAGAATGGGATGAATTTACTAATTTAGCGATATTCCAAACTGATTTACATCTTTGATGAAAAACAATCAATTTGTGAATGCTGTTCGTTGTTTCCTTACAAGCCATTTTTAAATATGCGATGTAAGCAAGCAAAAATTAATGCCAAACGATTTTTAAATGTCATCACAATGCAAACATTAAAAAAAAAGTGATAGACGATAATTTTATTTATGAATTTAGCTGAAAATGTTTCGGTGTACGATCGCTTTTGTGACGTTTTCTTTCTCTGCCTCCTTGCATTTTCATTTTTATAGAAAGAAAATAAGTCAATATTGACTTTTAAAATGTTAGATTTTATTACGAATTATATGGAGATGACATGAAAAAAATTGGTATTAAAATCGAATTCAATTCCAGACTGCAGCGAATCTTCTACAAATTTTTAAAGTACACGAACACTTTTGGGAGTCACTGTAAAAATGAGCTTACACAACGTCTGCCGTTCTTCGATATGACAACACACACAAAAATCACCTCAAAACACGTCATCATCTGACCGTGGTTCAAAATTACGTCCTCGGATCTTTCCCACCGGGGATTGAAACTGGACAGTCGTCAATAGCACGTTGTGTTGCTCTAGTACGACGTTAATTAAAAATACCTTACCCAAAAACATGTATTTTCAATTTCATCAGAATTATATAAGAAACCACGTGAATAGTAACAACTTACAGAAGCTGGCACTTGGAGCAACGTTTGAAGTCAACAGTAAACAAACAATCACGAACACCTTGACCTTGTATTGGGCGTGAACGTTACGCTAGTCGGTATAAAGACTTTCATCTGCCGCCAGTAATGAACCCTGATGATCTGATTAGTCCACGTGACATGGCAGTAGATTTTGGCGATATCACTAATTTTTTCGAAATTCTAGTTCTGTCGCCAATTTAACGATTTTAGCAGAAAGTAGCGAAAATATCCAAAGATTCCGAATTTTGTATGACCAACTTTTGATGGCATCCAATTTAATTACAAACCGATTTCAAAAATTATAGTACCGTAAGAAAGAGCACATTCTGAGGTATACTGTGATATTTTAAAAATTAAAAACTAATAGAAAAAATATATAGATACGGCAGTTTTTAATAAAAATAACAAAAAGGTACCGATTTTTCCCGAATTTCAAATAAAATATTATCAAGAACCAAATTGAAATTTCATAAAAAAAAAAAAAAAAACTCGACGAGCTGCAAAAATTTACGTTGAGAGGTACTCTTTAAAAAAAACTCACGGCTGAAGACTGAAAATTTGTATGTGTTTTGCTCACTCGCGGAGGAAATTTCCCTTCTTCAATTTTGACACTTAATAAACCCTAAACTAATAGCCGCATCGGAAAAAAATCTTAATAATTGTCCAGTGAATACGATGAAGAACAAACCATGTTAATTTTGTTTTTTTCTAATCTGTACTTTCTCGGGAAACCGTCTAAGAATAGAGCTAAACAACACAGTTTTCAATCCTGCGGAGACGGTAACTTTTTTTTAACTAGGGGTATCCGCCCCCTTGCTCGCTTACGCTCGCCAACCCCTGGGGATTGCTACGCAATCCCATTTGGTTTGCTTCGCAAACCAACACTCTTTTTACATACGCCATTTGGTTTGCTTCGCAAACCAACATTTTTTTATGTGAATAATTTGTATCATCCTGATTTAACTTTACGGTCCATGACGTCACAGCGAGGGCTTCGCAGCACTGCTCGCTGACCCCCGGGGATTGCTACGCAATCCCGTTTGGTTTGCTTCGCAAACCAATACTTCTTTCGCAAGTGATTTGACTTTGTTTTACTTTAACACTTAATGCACCCTAAACTAATAGCCGCATGAGTAAAAAAATCTTCTGCATTTTGTTCCCTGTACAATTTTAAGTAAACGATGTTAATCTCCAAACTTTACGATCTGTACTTTGTACTTTCTCGGTAAACCGTCTGAGAACAGAGGGAAAAAAGCGAGCCTTTTTTCCTCGCCAAATAAAAATAAATCGTTTTTATGGCGTTTGTTGCTACGATAAATTTGATATCTGGCAAACCCGATAATAAAAAATACAACCCTCATTTATGCTCCGCGAAATAAAAAATATGAAATTTGTGTCACCATCTTTTGATTGCATCGAATTTATTTATGTACCAATTTTAAAAATAATTGTACCGTAAGAAAGAATACATTCTGAAGTATGCTGCGATATTTTCAAAATTAAAAACTAATAGTAATACGATATAGATATGACAGTTTTAGTTTTGTATCGGAAATTACGATCTGAAAGTTCCGAAAATTGTATGACCAACTTTTAATTGCATCGATTTTATTTATTAACCAATTTGAAAAATAATTATACCATAAGAAAGAGTGTAATGTAATGTATTCAGTGATGTTCTCAAATTAAAAAAATAGTGGTTTTTGCTGTAGATATAACGGTTGTAACAAAAAGTAGCGAAAATATCCAAAGATTCTGAATTATGTATGACCAACTTTTGATCGCATCCAATTTAATTATTAACCGATTTCAAAAATAATAGTACCGTAAGAAAGAGTACATTCTGAGGTATACTGCGATATTTTAAAAATTAAAAACTAATAGTAAAAATATATAGATACGGCAGTTTTTAATAAAAATGACAAAAATGTCCCGATTTTTCCCGAATTTCAAAAAAATATTATCAAGAACCAAATTGAAATTTTATAAACAAATTTTAAAAAAACTCGACGAGCTGCAAAAATTTACGTTGAGAGGTACTCTTAAAAAACTCACGGCTGAAGACTGAAAATTTGTACGTGTTTTATTGCTCACTCGCGAAAGAAATTTCGCTTCTTCAATTTTGACACTTAATAAACCCTAAACTAATAACCGCATCGGAAAAAAATCTTAATAATTGTCCAGCGAATACGATGAAGAACAAACCATGTTAATTTTTTTTTTTTCCGATCAGTACTTTCTCGGGAAACCGTCTAAGAATCGAGCTAAACAACAAAGTTTTCAAACCTGCGGCGGCGGCAACATTTTTTTAATGTAGAGAGATAATAGGGGGCTCAGCCCCGTGCTCGCTTACGCTCGCTAACCCCGGGGATTCCTTCAACTGGATTCGATCTCACGACGCCGCGTTTTGCATACGCAGAACCCGCAATTATTACCACTACACCGTATGTGCTTTGCATCTAACGGACAAATACGTTGGATTTTGCTCATATGTTTCAATACATTGTTAAAGATGTCTTTAGATGACAGATTTAACGTATACCAGCATGCAAAACCTATCTCAAATCAAAAATGGTTTTCTTGCCTGCTGTTTAAGTTTGAATTTTAAGAAAAATCTCAAAAAATGTAAGATACCGTTGTGTTTTAATTAATCCTTTGACCCAACAAGATGTTGAATTTGTTCTTTGACATGTGTTTCAATAACGTTGTTAAAGATGTCTTTAGACAATAGATTTAATGTATACCGGCGTACAAAACCTTGTAAGTTATGGTATTGGTTTAATTTAAAACCAAAATACTTATTTTGGATGCACCCTGTTTCAAATAAAATTTAACGATGCGTATCCTTTAACTCAACATCTAAGTAAATTCTCAAATAAAATTTAATGATATAATGCTGTTTTTTAATTAATCCTTTGACTCAACAATATGTTGGATTTGTTCTTGGACATTGGAAATTATTTTGAGATTACAACAGATTTAATGTACACCGGCGTACAAAACCTACCTCAAATCAAAATGTGGTTTTCTTGCTTGTTGTTTTAGCTATATAATGTAAGTTTTAATTAAGCCTTTAACATATGTGTTTCAGTCTCAACACGTTTAAAAAAAATACTTATTTCTATGAAAACGAGGTTACACTCATTTAAAATGAGGAATTTTTTATTTAAACACCCATAATAAATATTATTAATTTTTTTTCTTCAAAATCTAAGCATTGTTCTCAGATGCCCCCCCCCCTTTTTTTTGCTAATAGATTCACATTTTACATTATTGTTGATTAAAAAGCATAATTTGCATCATTTTAGAGACACAGCAGAATTCATTAAAATAATAAATGATTGGTAGAGTATAGTCAATGTTTAATCACCTTTAAAGGCATTCAAACTAATGCTATGAGGAAGGAAATAGTTCCGCATACGATGTTAATAATATTCATTCACATGGTAAACTAGTCCGATGACCTACTCTCGCAGCTAATAAATACATGTAGTACCACCCTCTTCTCTCATTGCAATCTTTGTGTTTACAGATATAATAATAGAAGCGACATGGCTCCAGAAATGTTGGATCAAATTGAACAACTCCCTGAAACAAAAGGTAAGATGATACCACCATTTATTAATTTTAAAAGTTCGCCTGTTAATTTCTATATATGTGTTTAACTCTTTCGATCCAACGGGTAGAAAAGACGCTGTGTTTAGAATGCCCAGGTAAGGGCGGTTGGAGAAAAAAAAACGAAATGGACTCGTCCTTCTCTTGCGAGTGCATTTCATTTTTTTTCTCCAACCCTTTCTTTTCAAAGGAGAACTCTAAGTAGCTATTTATGAATGTCAAGAAATTCCCTTTAGGGTAGGAGAACGCGTGCCGTGTTTTGGTCGCCAACGGGACTCGTACTGTTTTTAATTTTTATTTCTTGAGAAACTCACGATTAGGAAAGCTAACTCTAACACAATATGAACGTTTTTGGTATGAATTTCTTATAATTATCTAATTTAAATAAACTATGATCAATAAACCAATGTTTTATAAACTACACTCAATAATATTTCGAATGTAATAAACAAATGTATCAATAATCCCAAATTCAAGCAGTTCCGAATATATCGTTAAGCGATGACATATTTTGGGACATTTTCAAACATAACAAAAGAAATACAATCTTATTTTTAAAATATTTATGCAATTTATTATTTTCACTCAAGTAAGTACGCAAGGAATTTAGAAATGAATGATTAATTAAAAAAGCTTATATGAATTGAATTTTTAAATTATTTATTCTAAATAATACTTTTGTTGGAGAATAATCCTTATTTTCCCTCTCACCAATACGTCATAACTATCTGACGTCACCTCTAACGTCATCGCTTACCGTTTTCACTAGGGATGTTACTAACAGTGATTTGACAGTAACAGTTCTAACTGTGACTGCTACTGACAAATATCTGTGATTCAAAACTGTGATTGTGATTCAAACTGTGAATGAATCTGATTGGTTGACTGCAAAGTATCTCTAGTCACTCGTAGCAACGGAATGCTTTTATTTATGTGTTGAATATTTTCAATAATACGATTTCGTCGAAAGAATACATAGCTATGTCGGTAACGTCGTGGCCTTACAGTGCTCTAGTTTACAGTTCGAACCCCAGTATTTTTTTCATCCAGATCAACTGGAATATATTTAATAAAACGCACAACTGCCACTCAATAAACCTTCAATTATAAAATGAATTTTTCATTTTTATTCTGCCACTATGAGCCGTTTTTTATTTTTAGCCCGTAATTCATTTTTTAAAGGTACTTTTTCTCCTCAATAAATTAATATTGGTGACTAAGATGGTTTCAACTATATCAAAATTTTCATATAAATTAAACTTTATAATTAATTAAACATTAAAATCAAGAGATATACATTAGAATGCGTGATCATTTTACTTCTAATTGAATTCAAATTATGGATTTTTAATCTTTAAATAAATATATATAATTGACAAACCTATTTTTTATCTTTAAATCCGTTTCACTAAATAACCTTTATCCAAAATATTTGTTTGTTGAAGAAAAATGTTTTCATCGTTATGTGTAGCAAGACAATTTCCTTACATTTGATAATCTGACAATTTCAAAACATTAAGTAATTTTTCTAAATCTCTAGTAACATTCGAATTAATTTGTATTGTTGTATTCGTGGTGGTGCAAAGACACAACAATTTTATTTGAGATGAAGAAAACACAAAACGAACAACAGCAGAAAAGTCAAACCTTACTGTGAAAAATCTGTAGCTTTTGACTTGATTCAACAATTTCTGTCCAATACTTTAGTTTATAAATCATACAATTTTTACAAAATATTAACTAAAATGTGGAGTAGTTCAGTTTCCACACAACACTGGAGTAACCACGTATTATTGTCAACTGTCCGGGATCCACCCCGAAGACAAAAGATGAAGATATTTTCTTCAGTAGCACTTTAAAATTGATAAGCTGAGTGAAAGTATATAATTTATCTCTAAGGCAAACAGGGAATATTCTAACGAGTAACATTCTTATTTGTTTTGAAAACAGTCTGACAAGGAATTCCAGAGAATCAGTGTTTACAAACCACAAATTATACGCTTTAAAAATTAAACATTCAGTCATCAAAATCTTTTGTACTTGCATTACGATATTTCAGAATGCATTCTTTACCGCTGTAAACATTGTTGTATTTATCCTCCCTCTGAAACGGTTTAATCTTAAGAGACAAACTTTAAAGAAGGCAGAAACTCGTAAAACGTATTCTAATCACTAACAAAATTAAATAAATATCTCCCCCCGCCCTCCCCCTCCTGTGATTTCGACTCATTCAAGTTATACTTTCAGAAGCACATAATTCGTTTTTTAGAATTAAAAACAATTTACAAGAGGTTAAACAGAACAATTTTAATTATAAACAAACAAAAAAAAAAAAATTCTAGTCATGTTACTCTGTATAAAAAAACAACAAAATAAATAATCAGTGATAGTTTAAGAACGAACAAAACATTATTCAAAACAGAGAATTTAAAATGTTTTTATATGAACTCTCCTCAAAACTGTCGAGATTCTTTTTTTCTTTAGAAAAAGGCGCGGGAATCTGGTGAGTCATAAAGCAACACATTACCTTCTTAAACATCCGGTTAAAAATCCTCCAGAGAAATCCCAATCCGTCACAGACCAACTGGCACCGCTACCAATTAACCAAAACTCAGTCACAGCTTTCACTGCTACCGAATCACCGATCCCGGTCGCAATCACCGATCGCAGTAACAGTATCAATATCAGCCAAGGTATCAGTTTAGTAACTGTTACCGAATCACTGGTACCAAATCACTGATACTGAATCACTGATACCGAATCACTGTTACCCAATCACTGTTACCCAATCACTGTTACCCAATCACTGATATTTTGATATTTGAGTAACAGGTATGAACTGTGATTCACAAGTATCTGTGATTGAGTAGCAGTTCTGTGATTTGCTTAACATCCCTAGTCTTCACCTCAGTTGCTGCTGAGACTTTACTCAGAGGGAGTCTGTTACAATAGGCGCTCCCGTATTTTCTAAGTTTATTGTTTGTATTGTGAATTATATGTGAATAATAAAAGTAACGTTTGTCATCCTTATGTTTGGCAACTATCTCTGCTAACCCAACAAAGGTTATGGGCCCAGGCTACTCGGAATAACCAGTTCAATTGGAGTACATCGAAAGCTACTCTTAAACAAAGGACTCGTCGTAGCTGACGCGCACTTGAAACGGCATCCATCTTGGAACAATTTTGTAAGTTGATTTTTTTTTGATACTGAGCAAAATGTCGCAAGTCGCAAGCATCGAAAAACTTACTAAAGATAATTATCTCACATGGAAATTACAAATAGAAGCTGTTTTGATCAAGAACGATCACTGGGACTTTGTGATTGGAAACGAAACAAAACCAGCTGATGAAGCAACTGACGCAGGCCAGAAAAAGCAACAAAAGTGGATTAAATCGGATAAAAAGGCAAAAGCTGATATAATTTTATCGATGTCTCCTAGTGAACTATGTCACGTAAAATACTGCACAACTTCAAGCGAAGTGTGGACGAAATTAAAATCAGTCTATGAATCAAAAGGACCAGCTAAAAAGGCTACCTTGTTAAAACAACTCCTTTTCCGAAAGATGACTGATGGCGAAAACATGCGTGAACACTTGAACAGCTTTTTTGAAACAGTGGACAAACTCAATGAAATGGAAATAGAAATCGCTGATGATCTTATATGTATTCTCCTCTTGTACAGCATTCCTGAGAACTTTGACAATTTCAGATGTGCAATTGAATCCCGAGATGAGCTGCCAAAACCGGAAGCTTTGAAAATTAAATTAATGGAAGAATGGGAAGCAAGGAAAGATAAGAATAAATCTGATTCACAACAGGCTTACCATTCGTACTACAAAAAGGGAAATCAAAATCTGAAAACAAACACCGAAAATTGGAGATACAATCAAAATAGAAATCTCAATCTTAACAAGCCTTTTCGTAATTTCAAATGCAACTACTGTTCCAAACCCGGCCATAAAGCTCTCGAATGTCGCAAGAAAATAGCTGATAAAAAGAACGCAGCTTCAAAACACGAAGCAACGATGACTGCGAAAAGAAACGACGAATACGCATCAACAGCTACTTCTCTGAGTGACATCAATAAAGAAAAGAAATTGTGGTGTCTGGATAGTGGAGCTACTTCCCACATGTGCAACGATGAAACCCTCTTCTTCGAAATAAACAAGCAAACGAATTCAGTCGTGAAACTAGCTGTCGATAAATCAACTGAAGTAACTGGAAAGGGATCTATCCGTATCACCGTACCAGCAGGGAATCAAACAAAAACAATCCGCCTCGAAAATGTTTTGTGTGTTCCTGAACTGAAAAATAATCTTCTCTCTATGTCAAAAGCTACTGTGAATAACAGATCTGTAGTTTTCACCGAACGAGAAGCGAAAATACTAGAGCCAAATGGAACTATACTTTTGTATGCAAAGCGCAGTGGTGATCTATATTACGTTGAACCAACTGTCGAAATCGCTGCAACAGTTACCGAATTCCATAAATGGCATGAGAAATACGGACACTTAAACGAAAATGATTTAAAGAAATTGAAAACAGAAGGAATGGTCAGAGGTATGTCTTTTAACAATACTGATCCTCTAAAAGACTGTAAAATTTGTATTCAGTGTAAACAAACTGCTAAACCATTTCCTAAAGAATCAAAATATGAAAGTAAGCACCTATTGGAACTTATTCATTCAGATGTGTGTGGTCCAATGAGAGTTCCATCTCTCGGTGGTTCACGTTATTTTGTTACTTTCATTGATAACAAATCTCGATATGTAGAAACAAGTTTTCTAAAATCAAAAGATGAAGTTAAAAACGCCTTCAAGAAATTCAAAGCCGTTATGGAAAATCGAATTGAGAAGAAAATAAAAACACTCCGAACAGATAATGGACTCGAATATTGTGGAACCGAATTCAACAACTACCTAGAACAAGAAGGAATCAGAAGAGAAAAGTCGGCTGTAATAACACCCCAACAAAACGGCGTAGCAGAAAGAATGAACCGTACCATTGTTGAAATGGCCAGGTGTTTATTAATCCAATAGAAATTACCAGCTAGCTTTTGGGCGGAAGCTGTGAACTGTGCCACTTTCCTTCGAAATCGTTCCCCAACAAGAAGCATAACCGAAAATGCTACTCCATTCGAAATAATGTTTGACATCAAGCCAAGTGTGTCTTACTTGAAAGTGTTCGGTCAAAAAGCGTATGTTCTCAATAGACGGTTTAAAGGAAAATTCGATCCAAGATCACACGAACATATTTTTGTTGGATATTCATCCGAATCAAAAGCATATCGTCTGTGGGACAAATCCTCTAGAAGAGTAATTACGAGTCGTGACGTAAGATTCATTGATGAGTTTGAAAACAACCCCTCTTCTCAATCAGAGTTGGAACTTATTTTTCCATTGGAAGATACCTCTTCTGAAGAAAGGATAAGCATCGAAGATATTCCGCGAGATTTATCTCCGTCTACAATTGAAAAAGAGGAAGTTACGTCATCAGATGAACAGGAAGTTACGTCTGACCTAGATTCAGGGGAGACCAATCCTCCCACTCAACCACTTCAAAGATCTACCGGGCGTCCAAAAATCGTAAGAACAGGGAAAAGGGGGAGACCACGAAAAGAATATCATGTGATCTGCAGAAGTGAAACTGAAACTTCTCAGACAGACTGTACCATAAATAACCCGACTGTTTATGAGGCTTTGAGTGGACCGCAAAAAGATCATTGGAAAAGTGCTATGCAAAGTGAATTTGAGGCACTCGTAAAAGAAAATGCTTGGAAACTTGTCGAAAGACCAAAACACAAAAAAATTATTGGTTGTAAATGGGTATTAAAGACCAAATATACACAGGATGGAAGAATTGAGAAATATAAAGCACGATTAGTCGCTAAAGGTTGTTCTCAAAAACCGGGAATTGACTTTGAGGAAAATTTCTCACCTGTCGCAAGATTAAATTCAATCAGAACTGTTATCGCACATGCTGTTGAAAATGATCTTACAGCATATCAATTAGATTTTGTTATGGCTTATGTAAATGGAAATTTGGCAGAAGAAGTTTACATGGAACAGCCAGAAGGTTTCCAAAGTACATCAAACAACGATCAAGTTTGCTTATTAAAACGCTCACTTTATGGACTGAAACAATCCGGAAGAAATTGGTATGAGAAATTAGATGAAAAACTGAAGGACCTTGGATTCCAACCCTTGTCTTCAGATAAATGTGTTTATCACAAGAAAACTCACAAAGTTGAAGCAATCATAGTCGTTTACGTGGATGATTTAATAATATTTACTAACACTAAAGAAAACTATAACAGTATAAGGGACAATTTATCAAATTCTTTTAAAATGAAAGACCTAGGACTGTTACATTATTGCTTAGGAATTGAATTTTCTCAAAACGAAAATTGCATTTCAATGTCACAAGAAAGGTACATTGAAAATCTACTGCAGTCATTCAACATGCAAGAAGCTAAAGCTGTCTCCACTCCTATGGATAAGAGCATCAAGCTGACCAAAGAAATGTGTCCCAAAGATGAAACTGAAAAGTCGGAAATGAAAGATATTCCATATCGATCCTTAATTGGTTCTCTAATGTATCTCTCTGTCGCTACCAGACCAGATATCGCGCACGCAGTAAATTTCCTGAGCCAGTTTAACAGCAATCCAGGCAAGGCGCATTGGACTGCCGCAAAGAGAATACTTAGATATCTGAAAGGAACCAAAAATAAAGAACTGAGATTCAAGCCAACTGGAAAACCGTTAATTGCATTCGTAGATGCAGACTGGGCTTCTGACATCAATGATAGGAAGTCATATACTAGATACATCCTAAAATTCGCCGATGGAGCTATTTCTTGGGAATCAAGAAAACAAAGAACTGTCGCTTTATCAACAACAGAAGCAGAATATATGGCTCTATCTGATGTGTCAAAGGAGGTTGTACTTCTAAGATGCTTTCTTAATGAACTCTCTCCAGAATCGATAACATCGCCAACAACAATTTTCTGTGATAACCAATCAGCACAGAAATTAGTACACAATCCAGTTTATCATTCCAGGACAAAGCATATTGACATTCGTCATCATTTTGTGCGCGAAATGTATGAGAATAAAAATATCTGTGTAAAATATCTAAGTTCATCAGATATGCCAGCAGATATGTTAACCAAAGGATTAGGTAAGTATTTACATCAAAAAAATGTTGTGATTATGTTTTAATGCCTAAATAATTATAAATTTTAATTAATGCTGATAAATTTAAAAAAATTGTGAATGTATGAAAATAAGCATTAAGAAGGGGAATTGTTGGAGAATAATCCTTATTTTCCCTCTCACCAATACGTCATAACTATCTGACGTCACCTCTAACGTCATCGCTTACCGTCTTCACCTCAGTTGCTGCTGAGACTTTACTCAGAGGGAGTCTGTTACAATAGGCGCTCCCGTATTTTCTAAGTTTATTGTTTGTATTGTGAATTATATGTGAATAATAAAAGTAACGTTTGTCATCCTTATGTTTGGCAACTATCTCTGCTAACCCAACAACTTTGGTGTGTGTGTGTGTGTGAAAAATGCTATTGTTCAAATTATTGATAATAAGTAAAAATAATTTTAATTTCAAGAGTTTTGTTTACAGTATTTTGCTGTACGTCAACATTAACTCTACGATTACCAAGAAAAAAAGGGCAGTCTAATGGACTCAGGTGGTATTACTAAAAATTTTACAATTCTGGAAGATTTCGTTTGAAATCTTAATCCCAACTGCATATAGAGCACAAAAGTGTAGTAAAAGTCATGGAATTACATAGTTCTATATTTTTAAACAAAATGCTTGCATAAAATATTGCTGTCGGGTCCTATGGTAGTGGGAAGGTTTATCAAACTAGGTATTCACTCACTAGGCTTTCTCTAGGATCATTGATGAAAAGTTATATCCCAAAGTACCTTTTAATCTATAAAAGTTGATTTTTTTCTAATTTTAGTATTTAGTTAATATATTTCACGAAGTTAAAGTTTTTCGTTACCAATAAGATTTAAAAAAAACTCAAAAGCAAATACTTAATTTCAATAATTATTTATTTATGATGGACCTGCCTCAACAACATACAATGTTTGTGAAATGGAAACAGAGCCATCTTCTGATGTGGAACCAGAGGCTTCAACAACAAACTTTGTTTATGAAATGGAACCAGAGCCATATTGTGTTTTGAAACCAGAGGTCTCAACAACAGACTATGTTGTAAAATGAAACTAGAAGCCTCAACAACAGACTATGTGTTTAAAATGGAACCAGAGACTTGTGTTAAACAAGAGCCTTCAACAATGGTTTCAGAGGATGTAAAAACGGTGTTAAATATGGAAACGTCTACCCAATTGGGAAATGTCCAATTGTTGCAATGCAGCAATAACTTACAAAACATCAAACTTATTGCTGCATATAACGGACAACGTTATGTATTTATCCCTATAAGTGCAGCTTAAATAGAATTTACATGTGTATTACGTGTGCGTGTTACGTGTGCAAAATACATGTGTATTACGTGTGCATTATAACTATTTGTATATGTATATATATTTTAATATAAGTTTTATGTATGTAATGTAAATGAATATGGTTAATAAAAACATTTTTTAATTTATATTGCTGTCTTGAAATAATTTTAGTCTTAATATATTTGAAAACTACCTTTTTTCTTCAGAATTAAATCCAAATCGTACTTGCTTTTATCATTGAAAGAAATATAATGGAATTGTATTAATAGAATCTTGAAATAATTTTAGTCTTAATATATTTAAAAACTCCTTTTTCTTCAGAATTAAATAATTGCTTTTATTATTGAGAGAAATATAATGGAATTATATTGATAGAATCTTGAAATAATTTTAGTCTTAATATATTCGAAAACTACCTTTTTCTTCAGAATAAAATTGACATCGGCTATAACAGCAAGAATTCAAAATATGTGGGTTATTTTATTTACCTTGATTGTTGCCATTCGACGATACACAAATAATGTCGATTTCGGGTCCACGTACGTTAGTGTTTTATATATATAGAAGATTCCTAAATTGGATGGAATTTATTAGAATTCAGGTAATGAGTGGGACAATTATCTGTATGTATAAGTGTAAAAGTAAAAATTTTGATTTAATTTGTCTGGTTCTTTAATATTGTTATTACTACGTTCTTTATACTTTCTTGTATTAATTTAATTTCAAATATTTACACTTTTTATTTAACCATATGCAATAATTTTGGTTTAACAAACAGGGTATCATTTTAAAGTTAAAGCACTGCAGAATTATAATTTTACAAGGCGCTTAAAATTGAATTTATCTTAGCAAAATAATGAGGGGTTAAGCTTTTCCTGTAATTGAAAGATGATTTTGCGTAAGGATAATGTTTTTGAAAGGTTTCTTTGTTCTTAAATGTGAATACAACCAGATTGTAAACAAACCAATGTAATACCTTACGGTTTTAAAGTCTTTGTATGCTGGTATATGTTAAATCTGTTGTTACCAGACTAAAAAAATTTCAAAATAATTAACAATGTTATTGAAATACACATAGAAATGGTCCCAACATCTTGTTGAGTCAAAGGATTAATTAAACGCAACATTATCTTACATATTTTTGAAAATATTCTATTAGCAAAAGGGGCAGATGCGAGGACATCACTTAATTTTAAATTAATGTTAATCAACAATCAGACATGTAATAAAATTAACTATAGTCTATTAGCAAAAGGGGCAGATGTGAGGGCATCACGAAATTTTAAATTAATGTTAATCAACAATCAGACATGTAATAAAATTAATTATATTCTATAAGCAAAAGGGGCAGATATGAGGACATCACGAAATTTCAAATGATGTTAATCAACAATCAGACATGTAATAAAATTAATCTAAAGGGGGCGGATGTAAAATCGAACAACGGAACCATTTCAAAATATTAAGTTGTGGCAACGATAACATTTAAATGTGTGACATGTTTTTGAAATGGTTCCGTTGTTCGAATTTATATTTGGCTGACTGTACTATAAGTACACTCACTGCCATACAAATTTGCGCACCAAGAAAAAGTAAAAATGAAACGAAATTTTACACATGTTAGTACTACTTTGATATAAGTAAGTGATTAGAAAATCAAATAAAAACGATCATTTATTGCAGAAAAAAGTACAAATGAACGTAAGTTTTAATACTCTGTTGGACCCCCTCTAGACCGAATGCACGATGCGATACGAGCGGGCATTGAGGCATACAAGTTCCGTATGATATCCTGAGACATCTCGTTCCACAGTTGCTGTAAACGCGCCTCTAGTTCGACCAAACTTGTAAGGTGTCCAATTTGACGTCTCAAATGATTCCAGATATGCTCGATTAGTGACAAATCTGGGGATCGAGCATGCCAGTGAAAGGTGGTAATGTGGCGGAGGCAGTCTTGTGACACCCTTGCTGTGTGTGTGGCCGAGCATTGTCTTGTTGAAAAATGGCTCCTGGGAGCCCTGCTATGAGTGGCATCCCATATGGCTGAAGGATGTCATGGACGTACCGCTGGGCTGTCATTGTGCCATGGATCAATATTAGGGGTGACCGTGTATCGTAAGCAATGGAACCCCATACCATCACACCAGCTGTTTAAGCGGCGTGTCGCTGTAAAGCGAAGGCAGGATTGAGCGGTTCACGACGGGGCCTCCACACACGAACACGATTGTCATCATTGCTCAAATTGAATCTAGATTCGTCGCTGAAGATGACCTGGTTCCATTCCGTTGCAGTCCAATCCCGTCGTGCGCGACACCACTCCAAACGGAGGCGTCGGTGGGTGGGTGTCATTGGCAGCACACGTAAAGGGCGCCGCAATACCAGATGTCCTTCAGCCAGGCGCCTTGCGATGGTTCGGGAAGACACAGGGGCCCGTAGTGGAGGTGCTGCCTGTGTCTGGATAGCGGCCAATGAGGCAGTTGGCTCTAAGCTTGCGTTTTGTATGATGTGACGGTCTTCTCGACCACTGGTCTGTCGAGGGCGTCCTGAGCCTGGTAGCAGTGTAAATGACGTCTGTTCTGTCTACTGGTCCCAACACCTCCTCACAGAAAATTGAGAACTACCAACTTCACGAGCAACTCGCCGAGCTGACCAACCAGCTTCCATCATCCCGATGATTCTTCCTCTCTCGAACTCTGACAGCTGCTCATATTGTCTTCGATGGCATGTCTACCTCAACGTTTCCTTTGCAAAAGATTAAGTACACTCAAACAAGCTCTGCTTACCTGTTTTATACTCCAAGGAGAACGAAGTTCAACGCCTTCTAGTGGCATTATGTAATCACGCTGCATTTTTAATCATTTGTATATCTGACCGACAAGTACCTTCATGCCAAGTTTCGTTACGATCCCACAATTATTTCTTGGTGCGCAAATTTTTATAGCAATGAGTGTATGTTGGCACAAAGAAGTTTGCGCATTTTAATGCAAAAAGAGAAAAATAAGTCATATAAATCCTCAAATTCAGTGTCTGAATCCGAGTTTCCGAATAGTTCGTAAAATTCGGCTTCACTCATTGGGATGTCCTGATGTGTATCATCATCAGTTCCAATGCCATCAATCCGTACAATCATCATCATTTCCGAACTAGAATTTATATGTTCTTCACACACATCGCTGCCAAGGGATAATGAGCCTGCTTCCCCTTTTGAAACTTTATGTACCGCACATGTTTTAGGCTGCACGGCGAAGATAAGTGGCACTGATAAAAAAAATTCCCAAGCCCCAGTCGCTCCCCTTGACCATTGTTGAACTGATCATCTGTCAATCACCCAGTCAGAGGTGGTCCGGCATCAGGTGCGGGACACTTTTGGAAGATCATTACCGGTCACCTTTGAAAGGGGACGAATAGACAACCTCGCAGTGAAACCTGCGGCTTAAAGCTCAGAACGCTCACCATTGCACATTAAGAGCCATAATGAATCCCCTCCCCCTTTTGAATCCTAAAGCCGCGTCCACACCGGAGAAGCAGAGCAAAACATGGATGATTGATTAACCCCGGAGACAGGCTTGATTGGCAGCTCGTTCAGTGTAGACGGTGAACGAACATTTTGAGCACGAGCAAAATGACCCGCTTCTAGTCGGTACATCAAAGGAAAGCAAGTGCTCGTGCTCGCTCTATTTGGACGGCGTTTTTTCGTTCCCTTGCTCGACGTTCAATCAATCACCGGGGTCATCGTTAAGAAACGGGTCGGGGATCGGAACATAGAAATATTTATATTTCTTCGGATTGTAAAGTGATACTATTATTTAAGTAGTCTATTTGTAAGCATTGTGTGTTTTGCTATACATAGTTGACGATTAAAACTTAGTTGTGAAAATGTAATCTGCCCATATTAGTGTCAAAATTGATGTGTCCATCCATGTGTATTTAGATGGTCTATATTAGTAGTCTTGGGGAACTTTGCACATCAAATCTCTGCTATTATAAAATGAAGTGTCCGACCTCCACTACGCAATGTCCGGACGAATCTATTGCACTTGCAATAATGAAATTTGGCACACGGGTGGTCCGAAGTTTTTGCAATTTTTGTGTCCAGCCTGAATTTTAAAATTCAATCTAAAACATTTAAAAAATAATTTATTGGAATTTAATTATTATTGTCTTCTTTGGAATAAAAGTTGCATAAAAAGTTAGCAGATTCTAAATGTATTTTTTCCGATTTCATTTTGCGGAGAAAGATTTGTCAGCAGACTAAAGTTTTAACTTTAGTTATGTAGTTCTTTTTTATTATCTCCTTGATCGTAAAAGATAGAGTACAATTTTCAACGGATATGAAATCTGCGGAAAATTTCACATTAGATCTATACCTAAAAATATGATTTTCGATAAATGAATAATTTTAAATTGAAACTGATATTTTTTCCAACACGAACGCCACTTTCTGTGAAGAATGACTTTCGTTTGATTCGAGATATCACAGATTTAATTTCCTACGCTCAAACCATTTCACAGCGAAGAAAAGCAAAACAAATAAAAAAAACATATTGACTGGCATTGTAAAGTACTTTTTTGTAAAATCGGGATCGTTAAAGACAGATGAAAATTTCAACAGATTTGAAATCTGAATAAAATCTAAACCCCTAAATCTCAACCTTCCATTTGATTTTCTTTTAATAAATAATTTTTCAATTAAATATTTATATTTTCGCAAGAGATTCTGACGTCACGCCGATTGGATCTCTTCGCAATTCGAATTTGGCAATGACGAGGTCATTACGGCGTTGCCCGAGGTGTTTGTTTGCGAAGCAAATCATAGTTCATAATATTCATAATTTAGTTTGCGAAGCAAATCAAATTAGAATTTGCTGGGAATCCATTCCAATAGGCTACGAATTTCCATTTGGTTTGTGAGGCAAACCAATGCCATGATTGCTGTTATCCAATAGGCTTCGCAAACCAAATGGGAATTCTTAGCAATCACCACGCAGTGGCTAGTTTAAGATAAATAAGAGGTGGATATTTAAAATGTATTTAAACTTTTTTGCAATTAAAGAAAATTTAAAATTGTTGCACTGCAATATTAATACGTTTTACCGAAAAATGCCGAATTGAAAGAGACATTCAATATGTTGGAACATATGAGTGAAATATTCAGTAAGAAATTTTTATTTTGTAGGGAAATAATCTGCTAATATCAATTTTGCAAGCACGTATGTATATATATATATATATATATATATATATATATTAAAAAAGTGGTTGCCGCAGCCGCCGTCGCAGGATTGAAAATACGGTTTGTTCAAAATTGTACAGGGTTAACGATAAAGTGGATTATTTTCCGAGGCGGCTATTAATTTAGGGTTTATTAAGTGTCCCAGTAGGAAAAGCGTAATTTCTACTGCGTGTGAGCAAAAGACATACATTTTCAGTCTTTTGGCTGCTGAGAATATTTTCCATTACGGGTGTCACCAAATGTCGCCTTTTTTGGGAACTTTTCTTCCTATTTCTCTTTAATAAATCTTTAATGATAATATACGCTGCACTCGCGACTATGCGCCGGCTTCGTAAAGAACGGGACCTTAAAACAATTTGCTTCAAACAATAAGTTTGCAGTTTAACCTCAACACACAACCAACCAGATTGATCGCAAGCACATGGAACATTTTGTGTCCGAGCTGTCAAACCAGAAAAACCAGAGAGATTGATTCACCAAACCTGTCTCCGGGGTTAATCAATCATCCATGTTTTGCTCTGCTTCTCCGGTGTAGACGCGGCTTAAGGTTTGAACGTCACATTTTTCTTTTAAATTTTTATTTCGGCTTATATACAGGTTTTGAATTTTGGGTAAATTTTTTATCTTACACCCAAAAAATCTTACACCCAAAAGTCTGGTTTTTTAGAAACAGGAAATACCAATAATGCCACTTGCCCTTTGAACTGAAAGTATGTGACCTTGAACTCAGCTACACAGATTTCCAACTATTTTTGAAAAAAGGGGCGGGGCATATCGAAGTTCTAATGTGCTCGCGGGTTAAACAAAAAAGAGAAGCATACTACTTTATAAAATTTATTTTTATTCAGTTATAAGCAGTTATTCAAAAATAAGCATTAACTGTAACTAGCTCACTCGTATCTTATATACAAGGGTGAAAATCTTCCGCGTTTACGCGGATTTCCGCTTTTTTTTTTCTTTCAAGAATTTCCGTTTTTTTTTCTTCCGAAAATTTCCGCTTTTTTCTTTGAGTTAAATTATGTCATGGAATTACAGCCAAAGAATAAATGTAAAAAATAAGGAAAGTGTGTCCTTCAGGTAGTAGATTCTTCCGACTTTTCGTAAATTTTGAATAAATGACCAATTTTTATCATTTTTTACAAAAAAATTCCTATTTTTGCCCTTATCAGCTTTTTCTACGTTTATAGAAGACAAATAAGTCTTCTAATTCCTTTTTGAAAAGAATCCTTTGTGAGAAGCTTATTAGTTTAATGGTAAACCTGGAGAACTTGGATTTTGAACTAGTTAGCGTACGTTGTTGCATATTTCGTAGGTAAAGCTACGGTTTCCTAAAAAAGCGGAGCTGTTATCTAAAGGCCGTGAAACGTCATGATGCGGCGGAAAAGGTATAAATGAAATATTTTAAGTTGATCAGCTTTTAATGTGATTTTTCTTTCAACTAGAAAATAAGATGCTTTGTTATTTCGTCTTTCATGGCAACCTCGGCAAGCGGAAAGTTTAAATTTTCATTTTGAATATTCTAGAAATTACTTTCAAAATCCGTTAAAACTTCTTTCTTTGGCGACTTGAGAAGTACGCCAAGGCGGTGGCCATCGTTTTAAACATAGACTGCAACTATTTTCAAAATGATGCTTCTTTTAAGGGCAATATTTATGATTGTTTTAAAAAGTTAAATTGTTTCTTGGATAATAAGAGTTATTAATTTCAAGTTTATTTGATTCAAATAGAAAATAAGAATACTTACTGAAAAATATAGAGTTTTTGAAAAAAAAGTTATTTTATATTCGAAAATAGGTTGTAAATTTAAACTGAACTAAGAAATATTTTTCCTACCACATGGTTTCAGCTTCAGTCTACGTTTATAGCTATGCCAACGACCTGCCCTTGGCGCACTTAGGCCCGGTGCACACATCCGGTTTTTCAACGTGCGGCGCCGCTGCCGCAACGCAAGTGCGGTCTGAGATACATTAAATTATGTTTTTATAAATATATAGAAAATAAATAATAATTAATAAATGGTTGCATCCAGTAACGTCTATTTTGTTTCAAAATATTCTTTTTTTTTTACGCCAAGTAGGCGAAATAAACACGTTTTCTTCGATAGAATATCTGTCGCAAATGGCGCGAAATGAGTTCGTGTGTCATTTCACGGTTATGTGTGCATAGTTGGGCTTCGGTGCCGCAGTGGCGCCGCACGTTGAAAAACCGGATGTGTACCGGGCCTTAAGTCGCCAAGGAAAGAATTATTTCGAATGAACCAATGAAATCAAACGACAGTTTAACGGAATTTTAAAAATTTTTCTGGAATATTCGAAATGAAATTTAAAAAATTTTCCACTTGACCTGGTTGTATTAAAATCCGCAATAACCGTTATACATATGGGTTACCTTAACCTGTAATTACTCGCTTCTAGAAGTGCGCCAAAAAGCGCCAAGTCCGTTGTCATTTCTATAAACCAAGACTGAAGCTGTACCATTTTTATTTTTGGTGTCTAATTATTTTTTTTAATATAAAATTTATGCTATTTAATAAAAATAGTATATATTTGATTTATTCTTTTGTAACAGCATTTGGATTTCCTGTTAATTTCATTTTTGGTATCAAGGTTTTTGAAAAATTGCAACTCTTAAGAAAATCTTACCATTGGTGAGGTGTTCAAAAATATTCATAAAAATAACATTTTCAACTTCATCCAACTTATTTATACTGTTTATAGTTGCCTAGATATTTTTTCTCTTTTACAAAATTTGAGTTTGCACATAAGGTGCCCACTCCTATTTTTCCAAAGACAAATTTCATTGTTTATAGTGGACTTTATAGGGTTTTTATCAGACTAAAAATTTGCCTACCCCCTCAGAAAAAAATTTCTGGCTGCACCACTGTTCTGTACACACATTAGTACACAAATATAGTAATCTTATTCAGCTATTTTTGTACTTCAAAATAACGCTGCATATATTTTCCTCTTTTTTACATTTTCACCCCTGGTAGATATGAACAAGGGATTAATTAGTGAAAAACGCATTGTATATACACAGTCGAGTCACATTAATGTGACCACCACCTACTTTCGACGTCAACGTGAAATAACCAATCACAAAAAGCAAGTGGCAGCACATTGCAGTGGAGTGTATATAAAGGATGTCCTAGGGTAACGGAAAGCATTTCAATCGTTGGTGAAATGCAGAAACGTAGCGATTTATCCGACGTCCAAAAGGTCGTGATTATTGGCCTTCGGGCCAAGGCATTTCGGAAACGGCTAATTTTGTGAACTGTTCGCGTGCCGCCGTGGTAAAAGTAAACCGTGCATGGCAAAATGGCACTATCCAAAATCAGCGGCGTACACATGTGATGCACCACGGGCTATAGATGTCAGAGGCGAACGAAGGCTACGGAGATGTGTTCGGGCGAATAGACGTGCAACTGTTGAGCAACTGACCGCCCAGATGAACCAAAGAGGCTACCAAGAGTGTATCTTCAACAACGAATGTTGCTGCGCATGGGCCTCGCAGCAGACGCCTGGTTAATGCACCTATGCTGACTGCTGTTCATCGGCGACGAAAGCTGGAATTTGCACGCCAGTACCGCAACTGGACGTCCACAGAGAGGCGACAGGTGGCTATTTCCGATAAATCACGTTTTATGCTCCATCGGACAGATGGACGTTGGCGTTTACGGCGTGAAAGGTCTGAAAGCAAACATCCTGCAACAATTGCCATGGACCCTCAACCGCGTAATCGAGCGCACCTGGACACGGCACTGGAGTCGGCATGGCTCAACATCCCAGTGAACACCTTCAGAAACCTAATTGACTCTCTTCCTGCACGTCTCGCAGCGGTCCGCTCTGCCAAAGGTAGTTATTCTGGCTTTTGACAGGTGGTCACATTAATATGACTGGACTGTGTATATATTAGCAAAGTTTTTCTCAACTGAATGGGGGAGGGGTTGAAACCCCCCTCCCCCTGACGGCTATGTTTATTACACAAGTAAAACATTAATTAAAATTAAGTTATGAATAGTTTGTGTAGTTATTAACAAGGGATTAATTTGTGAAAAACTCCTTTTATATCTATATATATATAATTCTCTACGTGGCACGCAAAAAAGACGTTATTTGTAATCGCGTTTTGGCAACACTGTACGATTGTTTGTTTATCGCGAAGTCTCGCGCATCGATTGAATTTATGGCGTTATCGGATGAAATTTTATTGAAAAAAAAAAGGAAATTTTAATGAGCTGTTGCAGTTAGTTTATAATAGAAATCAAAGAAAGCGGAGGATCTTTTCAGGGCCATTTAAAAAACGGTCCTTTTCAGGGCCAACAATTATAGTTCAACAAGACGCTTGCACTACAACTTTCGGCAACAAACTCAATGAAAAAGTGTGGGTCGTTTGAGTGCTGGGAAAATGTACACACAAACAACATGCTGGGTATTCAATTTCCAAAGCAACGCTCACATTTCGAGTCAAAATTTGCACAAAGTTTTCAATTGAATTCTGATTTTAGAGATACTGTATAAATTTTTTCTGTAATACAGCAAATTTAGATTTGAAAAACATTTTTTTTGGTAACATATTTTGTAAACAATCCCTTCTGCTAGGACACATGTCTTCATTGAGGCGAGTGAAGCGAGCATAGGTTCGCGCAGCGAACCAATGAGGATTGCGAAGCAATCCTCCGGGGGTTGGCGAGCAGGGGACAGGCCCCCTAGTATATATTAGCAAAGAATATTTTGAAGTTGAATTGAACTAGAATACGATCACCAAATGTTAATTAATTTTGTTTTATTCAGTTACCCTCGAGTGCAATGTTTCAAAAAGTTATAATTAGGTGAATCAAAATTAATATAAAAATAATTTATTTGAATTAATACTGCTAGCTGGAGTAGCAACCCGATGCGTTGCAATTTTTTTTTTAAATCTAGCTTTTCTAATTCTTTGCAGAAACTACCCCAATAAAGTTGAATAAAGAAAAAATTTTGAAGATTTTCAAGGGTGATTCTGCTTTTAAAATTCGAAGCAATCGGTTATCAGTTCCGAAAAAATTACCCAACCCGATCGACTAAAAAAAACATTGGAGGAAAAGACCGCAAAAGCGTAAGCCACAGTGCTAGACGACCGGGCGAACAAGAAATTTCACAAATCGGAAAAAGTCGTTAGAAAACTGAAAATTTCGGACTCGCATTGTATTTGGCCGCTGACCGAAAACCAAAGTAATTTTTCTATGCGATATAATTTTTTTCTCTTTGTATCAGTGTGACAAATACACAACGGCCGAATGTGCTTAAATTTCCCTTTGCTTTTGTTATGTCATGCGCAATCCATTTCCATCGTCAGCCTACATGATTATTTTAAAATTATTATTTTTTCATCAAAATACTCTATACATCTATTCAATAAAATTGTATTTTATTTTGTCAACCATATCACATTCATTTTATAAATTGATCATAGTTTTTGCATAGCTCTTATGATCCGTTTCGGTTCACAAGAAAATCTAGTAAATTTTGATCTAGAAAAATTTGACTCTGACGTATGCAACTTGCAATCGTTTTCCATCTTTCTTAGTAAATGAATAGCTTGCCACTAATTGTGTTGTATTGGAAACTTCCGATGTGCTAATAAGTGAATTTACTTCTTATTTTTATTATGAATATTATAAAATAATTACTGGGGTGAGTAATTTCTATTTCATAAGCGGGCTGAAGCTGCAGAAATTACAAGGTAAGCAATATAATTTAAAACAAAAAAATTAGGAAATTTGCGAAAATGCAAGGGTTATTGTTGGATCAGGGAGGAGCTTGCCCCAGACAACACAAATTGGTGTTTCCTACGCGTGAGCAGCAATTTGCTAAAAAATTGTTCATACACTACCCCAAAAACCATTAAAAAGCAAATACAAAACAAAACAATGTGAAAAGAATAATAAAACGAAATCAAACTCGCAACAGCAGCTGGGGAGCCGGCAACACCAAGCTCTGTCCTCGTCAAACGTAACTTTTTCTTTCCCCTTTTTATGAAAGCAAATGCTTTGCGAAGAGATAAAAGAAAAACATCCCGTTTTTTTCGTATGGTCTTCATTCTATAATTTCTTTATATACACGCAAATGCCCACATATTAACTACTGAATTTTGTAAAATTCAGACGGTTTAGTTTGAAAACAATCTCATTTATGAGTGGCATTATTTATGTATAATTAAAAGAAAATAGACTTGAATATTAAATTTTTTACATACTACTGTGTTCTTATAAGATTAACTAATCTGTAAGAGCATCCCCACTTTTGGTCGAAATTCAGGTATTACATTGTATAATAGGGTGGGCCGAAAAACACTTTTTTTCGAAATCGCTATTCTAATAGTGCGGAAAGGGTTCTCTCTGGGTTCAATAAACACGGTGTAAAATATTTTTTTGATTAGATAGTATCTTCTGCCCCCGCATCGCACTTGAATTTTGGAAATTTGGGTAAAAATTGGCAATTTTTATTCGGCATAGGAAATATAATTATTTTCAATATTTCTATTCTAAAAATGCGGAAGAGGTGCCCACTGGGTTCAATATGAAAGGTGTAAAATATTTTTTCGATTGAATCATATCTTCTGTTCTCGCATCGCAATTGAAATTTTGTTATTTTTGAAGAAAATTGCACTTTTTTCGCCTTTTTATGCTCCCTGTATGTTGAGTAACATCCTTGACAGGAAGTGAAAGGAGTGTTGGGTGGTTCACAGTTCACATTCCTCTGCAGATATACCTGAAGTAGATTTAAATCTGGACATTTACAAACTATCGACAGCGGACCATTTAATCTCTCTTTCTGATCGAAAGTACAAACAATTATATATAACTAACTCCGTTTCTATCTAAATCATCACAAATGCAACTTGGCCTCCCTTCAATTGCTATGGTTACCGACAGGTTTGGAGTCTCGCAAGGACAGGGCTGTGGCTTCAATTTCTTCAAGTGTTCTTCACGATGCCGGACTCATAACTAGAAACAACTCATATTTGGTGGTCGACAAAAACAAGCTGCGAAGGGAAAGGCTAAAGTTAGAAAGGATTTAAAATTTCAAGTTTTAAAGCGAAGCTCAGGCATTACCGTTGAAGGGGCTGTATTTCGATGGTCGTAAAGATTCTACATTGATAGAGGAGAGAGTAGATATTAAAAGATGCACGAGAAAAGCAAAAGAGGAACATTTATCTCTTATTGAAGAACCGGGTTCACGTTACATTAATCATTTGTGTCCATCATTTGGCACCGCAAAACAGATTTCCGCGACAATTATCGGATATTTTGAAGGGATCACAAGAGATCTTTCGCAGCTTATGGCAATTGGCTGTGACTGCGCATCGCTTAATACCGAATGGAAATATAGTGTAATTCGGTTTTCGGAACTGAAACTTGGTAAACTTCTGCAGTGGGTAATATGTTTCCTGCATTTTAATGAACTAACTCTGAGGCATCTGTTTGAAAGGTTGGACGCGACAACAAATGGTCCAAAATCACATTTTGTAAATATTGGGAAGGCGCTCCAAACATATGAAACTTTGCCAGTGACAACTTTCGAAATTATTGACGGCGAGTTACCAACAACTGATAGACGTGACTTAGCCAAGGTTCAAATGTTCTTACTAGAAATATATCAAGCGGTGCGATTGGGTAAGTGTTCTGATGAACTGGCTAGACTCCTGGTCCATTATCACATTCACGCTGGCTAACAACAACGAACAGAGTTCTGAGTATGTTAGTTCTCCAGATTCTTCTTTGACGTTGAAACAAATCGCTGAATTTGTTATGAAAGTTTACACTCCCAACTGGTTTAATATAAAGTCTAAACATTAACTGAAAATGGAGCTAACCAAGCATGTGTGGAATACTATTTCTAGATCCAGGTATTTATCTCAAGACCTCGACGACCAACCGGTCAAATGGTTACGGTGTTGGCCTCTGGATCGGAAATTTCCTGGTTCGAATCCGGGTCAGGGCATGGATCTAATTGTGCTGTCCTTTATTAGGGACATTGATGGTCCTCCCACTGGGTGCTCCTTCACAAGTGGCCGTAACTTCCGGCCTTGTAGTGGCGAATGATTAAGTTCATATGAGCCCGCCATTGGATAAAAAAAAATCTCAAGACCTCAAGGACGTCGTTGATGGAGTAATGTGTAGAAATTCGTTCTTTGCTCTTGTCTGAGTATGTTGAACGATGAAAGACCGCACATCAGAGAACTTGCTGCAAGACGTATAATTAAGTCTAGAGAGTCATCTTCTAATGTAAAGTCAGTACGAATTTCTCCCACCAAAACTGAATTTTGTAGCTGCAGACTATACGGAATTGATTGACTGGTCATCAATTACTATTACTTCTCCACCAATCATCCGTGATATATCCACTGCCGTATTTAGTTCCATTGTTCGTGATAAGAAAAATCCAGAATGGGACTTTGTTCACTTCCCATGTCACACACAGGCAGTTGACAAGTTAGTGACAGAAGCATCCGCTAAGGTTTATGGATTTCAATGTAGAGACGGGTTCATTAGATCCACATTCTTTTCCCTATTTATTATGCCTGAATTCGACCATATGGCTGATTTCAAGCCTCTTCTTGCTGATGAAGTGTAAGTAAACTTTTGGTATTGGCATGTCATAACAATTCTATGGTTACAATATTCTTAACAAATATTATATTAATATATTGCGAATCAGCTATTATTTAATAATTTCAGGCAATATAATCAAATGTAAAATACAATACAACAATAAACAGTACTTGTACCCATCTATATTTCGTGTTTGATTTACTTCTATAACACATAAAAAAGTGCAATTTTCTTCAATAACTGCAAACTTTTAATTGCGATGCGGTAACAGAAGATATTATTCGATCGAAAAAATATTTTACGACTTTCTTATTGAACCCAGTGGGCACCTCTTCCGCACTATTGGAATAGCAATATTGAAAATAATTATATTTCCTATGCCGAATAAAAATTGCCAATTTTTACCCAAATTTCCAAAATTCAAGTGCGATGCGGGGGCAGAAGATATTATCCAATCAAAAAAATATTTTACACCGTGTTTATTGAACCCAGAGAGAACCCTTTCCGCACTATTAGAACAGCGATTTCGAAAAAAAGTGTTTTTCGGCCCACACTATTGTATAATACGGTTTCTTCAATGTTGTATTTTAGTCCTAGAAAGTCCTTATTTTCAGTTAGGAAAAAAAAAAAAGAGTGGGATAAAAAGTCCCTGCAACACCGACTTTTAAAACCCGCATTGCTGGTCTCTCGGCAGCTTGGTCGCAGCGCCATCTCGTGAGGAGTGGAGTACAGCGCCATCTAGTGATAAGTTGAGTAGGAACATCTAATCTCAATTTTAAATCACGCTCACTTGCTTATTTAAAAATATCTTGATTATGCCATTGTAAAAAGGATTATTGCAAATGCATGGTGGATAAACTAACAATAAAAATGTATGCACATTAAACAAGGACACATTAGCATAGACATGAAATACACTTGCATTGGGCTGTACTAGAGGAATGACTTGATTTTATATGATTAGCTAAGTTTGCACGTGTACTTTTCTTTTTGTATTCATTATAGCACACACATGCTGCTTGGACAAGATAAGATGTCTTTCAATACTTGCTTGAAGTATAGGATTTATTGTGGTAATATTTCATTATTAATGTTGGCACTTAAAGATTTTATAGACTAAGTCTTGGCAGATAGGAATAATTTTACATTTTATTAAGGAGCATATCTTATCTCTTATTAGCATGTCTGTTCTAAAATAAAAAGATTTTTAATTGCACGAGTTTGTGTTGTTTTACTCATTTTGTGTTTTTACAAAAATCAATTTGTTGCTTTGATTATTGGTCAAGAATGTCTTTGTCATAATCGTTTTGATTACCAATTTGATTCCTAATACATAGCATTTAACTAACAAAGCTGTTTTTAATGAGAATGATGAAATAAATCATCTAGTGAATTCTCCACAGAAGTCTAAATTTGCTGACTTTTTTCACCCACAAGTTTTTATCAATTTTCCAAACCTCTGCAGGTAGTGATCATGACTCCTATATTTCCTGCCATATATATTTTGATATAAACTCATTGAAAAGTTAACTGTAATCGATAGAAATTCGAGCTTTTTACTAATCAATAGTGGAATATGTTTTCCCGATTGTTGATGGGAACAATGTTCAATATTTTCAGTAAAAGAAGGAAAATTGATGTGCTATACCTTTAAAGTACAAGTTTTGGTTTAAGCATTCCAGTCTCCAATGTTCTTAAAAGTTTTTTCACTGATGAGTGTTAAATACGATTCCTTCAGAGGAAAGGAATGACACAGGCCATGTGGATCGCAAAAGAGAAAGAGAGTATTTATTGAAGACACAACACATATATATACAGATTTGAGGGGATTGCAGAATTAACCAATAGGATTCTTGTATATTGAGACGGACGTACAAGAAAGCTATAGAACATTCACACATGCTGCCTGGAATGAATGACTCAGCCCTAGCAGCACAAAGAAAGATACAAAGAGTTCTATGGGCGATTACATTATACAACACCCGCCCTTAATCGAACATTACTAAAGAAAACAAACATTACATATTTCACATTGATATCTACATAATAAACATGCACATTACCTCTTAAAATTGCACAATGACAAAAGTTCATTAAATTTTACTCTAGGCAATGCTTTAGTTAACATATCAGCAATTTGGTGATCAGACGGAACATATTCAACTCTGATATTATTTTTGCAAATTACATTACGAATGTATTTTAATTTAATATCGATATGTTTCAATCTACCATGATTATTTTCATTTGTTATACATTTAATACAAGATTGATTATCTTCAAACACAATAAGATCTGAAACATCAATAATTTCTGAAGCTACACTTTTCAACCACAAAAGGTCCTGAATACCTTTACTTAATGCTATTACTTTAGCTTCAGTAGATGAGAGAGCAATACATTTTTGTTTATTACAAGACCAGAAGATTAGAGAATTACAAAACAGTATCACATAACCAGAAATTGATTTTCTATCATTTGGATTAGAACCCCAATCAGCATCTACATACATAGACATTTGATAATCATTTGAATCCTTATAGTACTCAAGTTTTATATATATATATAAGTTAGCCAGTACCTTTTAAATACCTTAATATTTTCTTTAAAGCACACCATCCAGCATTAGTTGGATGCTCTTGAAGTTGACTTAAACAATTTACAGCATACAAAATATCAGGTCTAGATACATAAGCTAAATAAAGTAACGATCCTACAAGTTCTCGATAGGGTCCATCAAATACATCACCTTTCTCAAAATCGGCTAACGTTGATTTAGGATCCATAGGAAGAACACTAGGTTTACAATCTAACATGTTAAACTTTTTCAGTAATTTTACAATATACAATTCCTGATCCATTATCAACTTATCCGAATTAAATTCCAAACGAATTCCTAAAAATTCAGTTGCACTTTCAGATTTAGACATTTGAAATTCCTTAGATAACAATGATATAACAATATTAGTTTCTGTAACATCTGAACCTGCTATTAATAAATCATCTACATAAAGTGCTATAACAATTTTCTTTTCGTTTTCATATCGTACAAAAATACAAGGTTCATTTACCAGTTGTATAAAATTAAGTTTTATCACAAATTCCAAGAACTTTCTAAACCATTAACGTGGTGCTTGTTTTAATCCATACAAACTTCTTTTAAGTTTACATTTCTTCCCACTGTTATCATCATACCCCTTAGGTTGATCCATATAAATTAATTAATTTAATTTACCATTCAAAAATGCAGTTTTTACATCAAGAACAAAAACACAAAAGTTTTCTTTCACAATTAATACAAGAATTAATCTTAAAGTAGGCATACTGATTACAGGAGAAAAAGTCTCAGTATAATCAATTCCTTCTTTTTGCAAAAATCCTCTAGCTACTAAACGAGCTTTATGCTTACCGTTTCTCTTCTTGTTGAGGACCCACTTGCACGAAATAGATTGTTTATCTGGTGGTA
This sequence comes from Metellina segmentata, assembly GCA_947359465.1. Classification (NCBI taxonomy): domain Eukaryota; kingdom Metazoa; phylum Arthropoda; class Arachnida; order Araneae; family Tetragnathidae; genus Metellina; species Metellina segmentata. The sequence goes on from OX375875.1 coordinate 55,722,049, forward strand.
GGGTTTAAAGATCCCAGACATCGTTGAACCTCATGCTTTCCATTTCCTCGTCCATAGCAATTCTCCACAGGAGTTGCTCGTCATTGGGTAGAGATGCGATGTCGTCAAAAGTCAGACTCGTCGGCGAACATTGCATCATACACTTCAGGATGTGGAAATCTAACAGGCTCCTTGGTTTGTCTCGAAGATCGTCTCGGTTCAATCGGATCTACATCGTCGTTCTCACTTTCACTCTTGTTGTCCTCGAGTACATCGAGCTCGTTAACTGACTGATCTACTTCATCAGCGATGAACCTTTGACGCTTGTCGCGAATATTACGTTCATCAAACTTAACATCTTTAGATACACAAATTCTATGAGTGTCAGGATCCATCAGTCTAAAACCCATTGAGGAGTATCCCACAAAAAGCATCCTCTTGCTTTTGGGATCAAGTTTCTACCTTTGAGAAGAAGGCACAAGCATGTATGCATCGCACCCAAACACATGCATATTCCTTAGATCAGGATTTTCACCAAATTTCAGAAAGTATGGTGAAAAGTTATCAACAGTACTGGGCAGCCTATTTTTAATGTATGCGGCAGTGAGAATCGCCAAACCCCAGAAACTTTTGGGTAAAGCAGACTCAAAAATCATTGCCCGCCCTTTTTCTATAAGGGATCTATTAGCACGTTCAGCCACACCGTTCAATGCTGGAACGTAAGGTGGGGATGGATCAATGACTATACCGGCATCTGTAGCACATTTTAAAATTTCACCAGACATGTATTCTTTTGCATTATCACACCTTAAAATACGAATCGAAGGATTTGACTTAAAGAAAAATTTTAGCTCTTCAATTACTTCGCTTTTACGTTTCAATAATCTAACTTCCGTAAAACGCGAATAATCATCAATAATAGTCATAAAGTAACGCTCACCTGCATAGGTTTCTGGATCAATTGGCCCACATATATCCGTGTGAATTTTTGTGAAAGGCTCTTTTTCCCTCTTTCTAGGACCTTTCCCCAATGGTGAGGCACTTTGCTTTGCATGAGAGCAAACTTCACAAAATGAAGTCGGAGTTGGAAATCCTAATTTCTTAAGCACATGATCACAAGGATGACCAAGCCTGCGATGCCACAATTCTTTTTCTTCCACAAGAAAAGCACTTTCAACACGTGGCACTAAATCACAAATATACTGTCCCGAACTATCGCGATTACCAAGTATAAAGTGTTCAGTCTTATTTTTCACTAAAACCTTTTGGTTTTCAAACACCAGACTGAAACCTGCACTTTCTATTTTTCGCACAGAAATTAACTGTCCACTCAGATTCGGAACATATAAGACATCTTTCAGGGTAATCTCCTTGCCATTTGAAGTTTTTCCGATGATTACACCAACACCTTCCACTTCCAGTTTAGCAGTCTTTGAAGCGCATTTAATACTGCCTGATGACGGACTTAATTTAGAAAACCACTCCCTTTTTGAGCACATATGGGATGTAGCACCAGAGTCTACGATGAAGCTTTCTCGTGTAGAGCTTCCCACAACAAAAGACACTGCAGTTGAGGCATGTCTTTCATCTGAATTAGGTTGACTTTTACAGTCTCTCTTCATGTGACCGCTCTCTTCCCGCAACTGTAGCACGTCACCTTCTTTCGGCAAAACTTCGCTGTATGTCCTTTTCTTTTACAGTTTTGGCAAAAGTAATCCTTCTTGGCAGGAAAGGCAGCATTTTCTCCTGGATATTTCCGTGATTTGACTGAGTATCTGAAATCTCTTGACAAAGCCTCTGCATCCAACAGACGTTGAGTCACAAAGTCCAACGTTAGGTTTGCACTTGGCTGATTCTCCAAAGCCACTTTGACGGTCTCGAACTCGGGAGGAAGTGACATCAAAATGTAGACAATGACATCCATGTCATTGACCTCCGCTCCAGACATACGTAGATCACTAACGAGACTTGTCACACTATCAATATGCTGTCGCATAGGCACATCACTGGCTTTCTGTAAGGTGGCCAAGCGTTTGCGAGCTAGAATTTGGTTCACAGCTCCTTTATTGTCATATTTCAGTTACAACTTCTTCCAGATTTTACATGCTGTGGTCTCAGTCTGCAGAGAAACAAGAATTTGATCGCTCAAAAGTGTCAGCAGGAAAGTGTAGGCCCTTTTCGCCTTAACAGTCTCGTCTGCTTCTGCATGTTCTGTCTCCAAGAATGCATCTAACTGCTTCGCACAAAATACAGCTTTCACTCTCCTTGACTATATTGAGAAATTCTGTCCATCGAAGGGAACCAAAGCGTACACCTCCTTTGACGAAAAAGCCATTGCTCCGAAAAATAAAATAGTAGCAGCAAAAATTTCCTCACGCCTTTTGCCCCGCTTCTCAACAGCCGTAGAAGCGCAAAGAAAATAAGCAAGCGACCCCACTTGAAAACAGGGAACCACGCTCTGCTGTTAAATACGATTCCTTCAGAGGAAAGGAATGACACAGGCCATGTGGATCGCAAAAGAGAAAGACAGTATTTATTGAAGACACAACACATATATATACAGATTTGAGGGGATTGCAGAATTAACCAATAGGATTCTTGTATATTGAGACGGACGTACAAGAAAGCTATAGAACATTCACACATGCTGACTGGAATGAATGACTCAGCCCTAGAAGCACAAAGAAAGATACAAAGAGTTCTATGGGCGATTACATTATACAACAATGAGCAATAAATCGACATCAGAAATCAAAGCAGCTTAGAACTAATTATTTCAACCAAAGGGAGCAATTGATTAGTCTTTGAAATTGTGTGTACATGATAAAAAATTCTTAGTTCTGCGGAATCAATGGACAAATACATATAGGGGTTTGGACTAAGAAACATGCAAATTTATAAATTTTTTATTTATATTCTAATCTATATATAATGAAAATTGTTTTTGATATTCATTCTATGAACATTTTTTTAAATGATTGCTAGGCAGCTAAAAATGCAAAATTTTCTCTAAATATACCTAAGTTTTCATGTCCAAAAGTTGATTACCCTAGCTGCAGGTTTGCAAGTAGTAAATTGTGAAATTGTAATAAAATCCAAAATTTGTATTATACACTCTTAGACAAAAAAAGTTGCACTTAGAAGGAATTGTCAGAATGTAATGAAATTTACAAGATTGGTAAAGTGTTTATGAATGAGCAAATGATTAAAATTAGAGACTGAATATGCAAACTTTATTGAGAAAAATTCAAAAAAGTGGTATTCAGTATGGCATATGACTGCCATTATACCTAATGCAGCACACCAAGCGCCTTGGTAGTGAGTCATACAGGCTCTTTATGAAGACCAGAGACAGTCCATCCCGTGCTGCTTTAACCATGTCACGTAGTTCCAGCAGATTATGTGGTATGGGTGGAGTGGTGACATCTCATCCAATGGCATCCCATACAATCTCGATCATGGACAGGTCCGGTGAGTATACAGTCCATGGTAAGATATTGTGTCGTAGACAAGCTCCAGAGAAGGCAGCAATGTGGGGTCGAGCATTGTCTTGTTGAAAAGCATGAGAACCTGGGAGTTCAGGAATGGGAGCGTAACTGGCTGTAAAATTTCTTGTAAGTAACACTGGCATGTCAAAGAGCCCGTAATGAATACCAAAGGTGGTTTGGCATCATACGTAATTGCACCTCACACCATGATGTGTGACGCTGCACAGCAAAACGTAAATCTTGACGCTGACCAGTTGCCTCTACACACAGATTCGATTGTCATCTCCACCCAGCGGGATTCGTCAATGAATGCTATTCAATGTCCCATGTCCGTCTGGCATGACAACATTCCAGTCTTTGATGGTGATGCAATGCTATTAAATTCATTCAGCGTAATGGTCTACGTGAGTTTAGTTCCACGTCGTGAAGTCATCGACAAATGGTGCGATCACTTATTGGATGATTGAGAGTTTCCCACTGTCTGTTGGATGTCTGTAACAGTGTCTTTTGGATCAATACATGCATGTCGAACCTCTTTTGGTCCAGTTTCTCTAGGCCTTCCTGAGCCTGGTTGACACTGGCATGTGCCTTGTATCCACCGCTGCCAACAGCAACATCACTACAACCAATATGTTGCGCAATCAGTCGATTAGACCATCCACATTCTCGGAGGCTAATTACAATTACTTGTCTTCTATCAAACTCTCCCAGCTGCTTAAATTGTTTGCGAACTTTTTTCCAAGGCATAACTCAACGAGAAACTATGTAACCAACATAACAGCATGAGTCGAAATGAATTTGCTGTGCTACTGGATGTTCTTTTATGTCATGGTATGCAGTGTGTTTGAGAGCTGCCCTGTGTGTGCTCAAACAATTATGAAAATTTTATCATTTGCATCTCCTCTAAATTTCATTTATACCAAGTGTACACCTTCCAGGTGCAACTTTTTTTTTGTCTTAGAGTTTCTTTAGTGTAAAAATTCACATTCACCTTCAAAAAGGATGCAGTTTGAATATATAGACTTTGCCAAATGTTCAAAGCCAGAAACATTTGACAACATAACTGACTTGCAAAACTCTATTACTACAGCCTGCAATAAGACATTCAGGAAAAAGAAATTATCCTACAATAATACCAAACCTGTTTGGTGGAACTAGGATTTACAAATCAGAAAGAGAGAAGTCCCTTAATGCCCTTAGATCTCGAAAGGCACAAGTGAAGAAAAAGCACAAGCTAAAGAAATTTATGTACAGTAAAGAGCTCAACTCTTAAAAGGAGTAAATAAAGCAAAAAGGGAAGCGTGGAGAAAACTCTGTACAGATGCTGGTTCTCCTTATGGTAAACAGTACAAAATAGTTTTCTGGAAAGGAACAATACCAGACAAAATTTTCAAAATAGCAGGTGAAGGAATCCCAGGTCCTGTCAAAGAACTCGCTGGTAAAATTTTGGAACCACTTTACCCTTTTAACAACTGGTTGAAAATTTTACTAATATGTCAAGGGACCCAGACTTCTCCAAAGATGAGATCAACAGAACTGTAAATTATCTCCAGAAAGGCAAAGCACATGGTCTGGATATGATGGTATAGATAATCTGGTGTTGCAAATTATCAATAATAAATTTCCAGAATTTTTATTTGCTTTCTCCAATAAATGTCCAAATCTTGCAACTTTTCCTAAGCCTCTAAAAACTGGAATTAACATTCTTTTCCATAAGGCAGAAAGAAAACACAATGAAATAAAATATCAACCAATTTCCCTTCTTCCAACTCTCGGTAAAGCTTTGGAGAGATTGCTTGTGCAAAGGTTGACTTATCATCAAGTTGAAAACAAAGACATGCACTCCAATTTGGATTCAAGGAAAGCTCATCTGTTGACAATGCTCTAGATATCTTGCTAAACAAAATTAATGAAGAGAAGAAGAAAAACTGCACATTTCTGCAGTGTCGGTTGATATATTGGGGGCATTTGACAATCTTCACTACAATATCATAAAAAAAAGACTAGTGAAATCTAAATGCCCTTTCAATATTAAAAATACTCTTGCTAAAGTCATCTAGGACAAAAAACTCATGTTCATGACAAGTGAGAGTTCGACAATCACCAGTACTGTGGCCAAAGAAGCATTTGATCTACCATGGCCTGAAGGAGTTCACATACAAGTAGTTATTAACGACTTTGCCTTTAAAATTGCTGCAAAATCAGAGCAAAAATTAGGTGAGTCAGCCATAAATAAACTGGACCTGTTAGAAACCTGGATAGGTCAGCAAGGTCTGAAAACTGCTGTACAAAACAATGACAGAAAGAATGTTGAGTCATGGTGTAGTAGTCTGGTGTCCCAACTCAACAAACTTAAGAAAGCTAAATGGGAAACAAAGAAAATTTCTGATCTCAATAATGGGAAGTAACAGGACAGCACCCACTATTGTTTGAAGAATAATTGCGGGAATTCCACCACTACATCCATCACTTTGAAAAGAAGTGGTGTACGTCAAAATGAGAACACAAATACGTATAGCTTGGAAATGCAGACTGTGACAAAGATGACTACGAGAAAAGAGCAATAGGCTGGTCCAAACGTGCAGCTAAAACTCTTTCAAATGACAGAATAAACCCAGAAGTAGGAGTACTCATTCTGGTATAAACTGTTGGATATTTTTACCCAGCATACTTAGAACTCAACTTGTGATGTTGCTTCACATGGAAATTAATATACGATTTAGTTTGCACTAATGTTTAAACTCATGTGAAGCTGTACAATCCTGCTTTTCTTTTTGTACTAAATAATCCCTTAACTTCTAAATAAATTATTTGTTTCATTAAATTGCTTCCTCATCAATACATGGCTTTAAATTAGTAGCAGAGCATGGTTGATATTTACAAATGATCTCAAATTGGAATTCATTCGAATAAGAGTAACTTTGTGTTACGTTCCTTGGAATGTTTTCTGAAGTCTAACCACACACACAATGGATTTCAATTCAAATAAGATAGAAGATGTTATATATTAAAATGTCAATAGATGGCGCTGTAAGTATAGCCATCTCAGGATACTACGCAGATTGGAAGGTCTTGCATAAAAGGCTACCGATAGCTATGTTTGTTATGTGTATTAGTTATTGTGAAGTCTTATTAATAAATACATATATGTTATTAAACTGGTGTATTCTCACTGCATTGAGAGGCCTACAAAGCACTAGCCTATCCAGTAAAACACAGCAGTGGTGACAAGCATGGGATATTCAGCTTAAAAAAAAACCCTGGAATTTGAGTTTTGGTTCTGCTTTGAAAAGGTAGACGATAAGAATTTTCTTTGTTATGGAGGCTTTAGTAACTACATTAATTGAACAAAACAAGGCATTATTTTTGCCTTAGAGGCCAATGCAGAACATTCCCTAAAACTATCGGAAATTCAAAGAGCTAAATTTGATATGGCAATGAAGAAAGATTGGATTCTTACATAGAAAGATTTATGGCATATTTAGATACGCAAAATGTTCCTGGTGAAAGACGAGTGGAAGTTTTTATTTCTAGTCTTTTGGCGAAATTGTATAACTTACTTAAAAGCTTGTTGGCTCCAGAAGTTCCACCGGATAAAATGTTTGAGAAAATTAAAAAATATTCTGAAAAAGCATTTAAGTCCGAAGCCATTAATCATTCCCAGCATGCATGAATTCCTAAATAGAAAAAAACCTGGACATTTGTAGAAAGATTGTAGATTTGAAAAATCTAACCAAACTATTAAGAAAATAAATTTTGATACTACAAAGCATGCGAAGAATTCTAACTACCGAAATGAGCATGCACAAGTTACTGAGGAGGAACCTAAACTTTTAAACAGTGAAAAAGCAAATGGTGACAAAGTACTGACTGAATGGCATTTGGACTTCCTGTACATTACACATGACCCCAAACAATACTTGGATGGAAAATTTAAGAGAACAAAATTGTCAATGTTGCTTATTATCGACACATCAAATTGACCTACTGAGGAGAGATTAGAGCAAATACTATTGAAAGAGATGCAAGAGCTATCAGATTAAAAAATGTCTGGTGTATTCCAAAACTCAGAGGTAATTTCATGTCTGTTCTGAATATTGTTAAGCATGGAAATGAAGTAGTGCTTAATGCAAAAGAAGCATACATTTATGATGAAAATGGTCAATTGGTGTGTGAAGGTAAATTAAGAGACGATATGTTTATTGTGAAACATAACTTTAAAGACAAAAACAGAAGATGAAACATGTCTCCAAGCGCAAGTAAATTCCTATGAAATGTGGCACAGTAGACTTGGCCCCATCTAAATCATGAATACCTTAAAATGATGTTGGCAAATAAAATGGCACGAGGATTATTAAAGCTGGAAGAAGAAATCAAAACCTATGATTCGTGCATGAGGAAAAATTACATCACCAATTCAGAAGCACCATTCGAAGCCTTACATATAGAGCTAAGTGGTCCATTCAGAGTGGCAACTTTAAGTGGGAAGAAATATTATGGCAGTGGTGGAACAGTTTTCTAGATACTTTGTTGAATTTTTAAAATCAAAAGATGAAACAAGAGAAGCCATACAAGTCTTGATAAGAACAGATAATGGAACAGAATTCATCAATGAACAAATGTGTTATTTGAATCAAAAAGGCACTAAAGCATGAAGGCTATTCACTGAGAAGTAATGGAGTGTCTGAAAGAGCAAATAGAACATTACTTGATAAAGCACGAATTTTACTTGATAGTCAGTTACCCCTTGAATTTTGGGCTGAAGCTGCAGCTCCTACAGAGTATTTGCACAATATAACACCCACAGATATGATAAAACACCTACAGAGCTTTGGAGATATAGAAAACCTTCTGTAAACCATTTGGATGAGTAGCCTATTACAAAATTCATTACAACAAAAGACATAAATTAGAAGTGAAAGCAACGAAAGGTATTTTCATAGGCTATTTAAGAGGAAGGAAAGCTTACAGAATATTTGATGTTGAAGAAAGAAAAGTTTGTGAATCAGATGTAATATTTGACGAATTAAAGAATGGATATATACCAAATGCAGAGTCTAAACTAATACAAGATCCGACACTAACTCGGAAGACAACTTGGACGACGATGAAAAAGGTAGTAATAATTTAGGTGTTGATGATGGGAGTAATGAAGTAAGGAGATCACAACAAAATAGAAGGATGCCTACAAGAAACAATGATTATCAAGTGGATATTCTGTAGATGACTTCAAACCAGAAACTAGTGAAAAAGATATATGAACACGTGCAATGGATGAAGCAATTAATACTATAGAAATGCACAAAGTATAAGAACCAGTAGAAAGAAGGTTATCAAAAGTCGCTGGATACAAGATCAAGAATTGTATTGATGGAAAACATAAAGGAATATTAGTAGAAGTTGGTTAAGGAGAAAAACAAGGTGTTGACTTTGAAGAAAATGATGAAATGGGACTCATAGAGAACACTTCTGACAGTCGCAGCTACATGATGCAATTGTAGAGTTCTATGATGTAAAAACAGCCTATTTAAATGGAATATTAGATGAAGAAATATACATGGAACCTCTCCAAAAGGTTATCAATTATTAAACAATAAAGTATATTTGATCAAGCGCAGCATTTAGGGATTACTGCAGTCAGGAAGATGTTGTTACAACAGATTTCCTGAAATACTAGAGCAAGCAGACTATGAAGAGATTTAAATAAAATCCATTTGTGTACGCTAAGAGGAAAGGTGAAGAATATATTAATATTTGAATTTACGTGGATGATTTTTTAACTGTAGCAAGTTCAAATGAAATTATCAATGAAGTAATAGAAATGATTGAAAAGAATATTGAAATTAAGGAAAGAACACATTCAAATATGTTTTTAGGAGTACAAATCAAGCAAGTAAGAAATGAAATAACCTTATCTAAAAAAAAATTACATAATCAAAATTCTAGAGAAATTTGAAATGCTGGATTGTATAATTAATGAAAACTCCAAATATAGCAGGAGACAAGGAATTAGATGATTTTAAAAGAATATGAACATTTTCACAACAAAAATATCATAATGACAAACACCTTCCTAGTGATATCTTAAAATCAATATAAGGTTGGATTAGGGTCAATTGCACCTGCCATTGGATGTAAGTGATTATGACTAAAATTAAACAGTTACCAAACTAAGTAAAAAGTATAACATAAAGAAGAACTGAATGATAAAAATAGAGGGGAATTGTTGGATATTTTACCCACCATACTTACAACTCAACTTGTGATGTTACTTCACATGGAAATTAATATAAGATTCAGTTTACATTTATAATCTGACTCTTGATGTGATGCTGTACGAATATGCTTTCTCTTTATGTACTTAATTATCTTTTAAATAAATTATTTGTTTGGAATTAAAATGCTTCTTTATCAATCCATGGCTTCTACTTCAATGGTGGCTACAAAATGGAAAAAGAGTGGGAGGTGCATTCTGCAAGATTTCCTTAAGAAGGGCGCATAACCCAGCAAGGGTACACGAGAATGCAGGACAGTAACTTCGTTTTCCAGGCGGAGCTGTATGGAATTCTAGCAGCCATAAAAGCAGCAGAAGCAAAGGCAGACCAAAATGTCAAGATCTGGTTGGACAGTCAAGTTGGTCTCCTGGCATTTAAAAATTCTAAATTGTCGAGTCCATTGTCTAGGCTGAATTAAAGCTCATTCAGGTCATGACGGAAACAAAGAAGCAAATATACTGGCAAAAGAAGCAACAATGGAATGCATAGATAAAGGGGAGAAATTGCTAAAAAGCCATTATAGGAAGGAAACCACTAACTGGCTACTAGGTGTGGGGCAAAATGAATGAGGTAAAGGGTAAAAGGGCAGGACAGTGCACGATGTGTTGCCAAGAGTGTCACTAAACTCAAAAAGTGGGACCAGGGAAGAGACTCTTCACAGGACATGGCCCATTTTACCTTACAACGTTTCTGAAAATCAACTCTGAAAATTACTCTTGTGGTGAAATCGGCACACCTCTACTTTACATCAGTTTGCCCCCCTACAGCATCATGGGCATAAGAGGATGCCTGCCGACCACCTTAAAATCACATGGCTCAGGAACATTACATGTGACACGGGCTCAAGGGTCAAAATTATTAACATGGTAAGATTCATTGAGAATCATCAGGACTTGATTATCTAAAGATATTGAAAAACTACTTTTCCCCCTTGGATAGTGTATATATAGTATTTATATATATTATTTATATAGTATATAGTATTTATAACGTGTTCTGGTATGATGATTTAATGTATTTACTGTATAGACGAAATAATGTTTATAAGTAATGTGCTCTAACGTTCTGGATAGACATGTCAACTCAATAGGATTCTCTATTCATCCAACAAATTATTCAAACTGGAACAGTGTCTCATGACACTAGGCATCAGAGTGTGTTGGTGTTATTTACATCTTGCATACATTCTTGGCACAACATGTCTAGAGACCACACAATGAAATAAATTTTAAACTTAAAATGTCTCACCATCCATTTGGCAAACTGGTGCTATTCTTTCCGCACACCTGTTGAAAACAGCTGGGTTATTATTTTAAAATTCCTAACATTCTTTAATCATGGGAAGGAAAATATTATTCTCAATCTTTAAAAGATTGCAAATAACATCAGAAGTAAGTAAAGATGACTTTCTGATCATTACCAAAAGTTTGGTCTTGCTTTCAAAAGTCTCAATATGCTTATTTTTTACCTGAAAATTCATTTTCAACGAGCATATATTCCAACTATATTTTGATTTCTAGGTTTTGCGTAGGCATCAGGTCCTGGATAAATACCAACAATGGACACAAAGAACTAAACATATACGTGAATGAGACAATTTTGCATAAAGTAAATTAAGTATGAACTTAAATATTCAATTCTTAGTTTAAATTAGCAGTCATTAGGAAAAATCAACTTTAATAGAAAAATATACATCAATATTTCACAAAAGGGAATAATTTTACCAGTTTGTAGCAATGCATTCATTTTGTAGCAACTCCTACGATTTGTGGTCTAACATATAACATGATAGAACCAGGCCATTTTTTCTCCAAGGTTACATCAGAAAAGCCGGACTTCTGAATTCTGTCTCCAACGTCCCTGTCAAGAATACAGCCAGCAAAATACATTTTCCACAGAGGTGACATTAGTCGCTGAACTGTAAAGCTCCATTGTGATTTTGAAAAAGCCACATGTTCCATAAAAGCGAACTTTCCACCCTGTTTTTTAAAAACATTTTACATTAGATATCTTTTCTAAAAAATAATGACTAAATGAAAAACTATTTCCTTAAATGTATACTTTTGTCTACAATAATTATCAATTCAACAAGTAGAAATATTTTTCTCTATCACCTTAATATAGTAGACAGTGAAGAACACATCTTAAACTCAAAGACGGGCAATACAAATATTTAGCTTTTTGTCTCAATTAGAGAAAATAGTTTTAATATGACCTTAGAAAATATTTTAACAGAGAATAAGTCATTAAACGAGTACTTTAAATATTATCTAACATCGTTTTTTTAATTTATAGTTCGCAATCTTAATTCTTACGATTACATAATCATGGCAATGCATCATGATGTAAGAGATTTGGTTGCTTGTAATGGAGATGAAATCTTAAATAATTTATTATGAATATAACAAAACTATTTCAAACACATAAAATTGGGGCTTCGCTGCATGAAAAAAGTACAAAATTTGTAATTATATATAAAATATATATTTACAGTTTTCAGAACACGTTGCACTTCAGCAAGCACAAGATTGATTTCTTCAATGCTACAAAGAACGTATGAGCAGACAACCACATCCATGGATGAATCAGCCACTTCTACCATGTTTTCAGCGTTTGCATGTATTGTTCTTTTGTAGGTAATTTGAGGGTACTTTTTTTGATTTTCTTTAAAGTATATATCAAAAGATTCATTCATGTCAAGTGCTGTGAGGTTCGAATTTTCAGGATAATATGCAAGATTGGCACCACCACCAATGCCAATCTCTAAGATTTCAATTGGTCGTGATTGTGTTGAATCTCTTTTTTTCAACTCTTCGTTCAAAAGCTCAAATAAACGTTTCCTGAATGGAAGGAGTTTGGTAGTAAAAGGGCCAAGAATGTTCATAAAAAAGAAGGAAAACCATTTGTCCCTAAAAGTTTTAGAAAATTTCAGGAGTAACACAAATGGCAGCAGGACAGATACACTACTGAGCCACCAAATGGCAGAAATCGCTCCATAGACTACCACTTCCATTGTTGAGATTTTAAAAAACAATCAAATGTCCTAAAAGAAAAAAGATTATGAACACACTTTTTGAATAATACAGATAACTACATAGTCAATTTATTATTTCAATCTACCATATTTTAAGATATCCAATTACAAAATTTTTCAGCTGTTGATATTTTCCCATTTTATCAATAAATTACTTCAAGACTAATCCAACAACTAAATATTTAAACTAAACATACAATTTATCATTGGCACAGTTAATGATAAATAAGACAGCAGTGGAGCACCCAGGGGGTTGTTAATAGGTTAAGCACTTCCAACAGAAAAATTAAATTTTCATCTTTTACAATATTTTTGTAGAAAAAATGTACCATATTTTAAGTTATTCCATTGTAAAGTTTTTCAGCTGTTAAAATTTTTCCATGTGTGAGAGCAAAGGCAAGGAAGTCATTTTCTCCTATTTCAATCTGTTTAGAGCAGCAATTTTTAACTGGTGTACTTTATGGCAGGGGATGACAAAAATAAAAAAATTTAGGAGCCAGGAACCATACAATATCTATACTAATATTTTTTCTAACGCTGAGTATATTGCAGAAATGACTACAATTGAGCAGTAAATAATATGCTATTTATACTAACTGAGGCAATAAAAAATCTCATTTTTACTATCTACACATTTTATGCTCCATTTTTAACCTTTAATGACCAATGGGCATGTCCTGTTGCTTTAGAACTGAAATATCACTTGTTCACAGCCTCCGTGGGATCCAAATCTTTTACTGATGGTCCATTTATATTGCACATTATCAGATTGCATAAACTTTCCTCTTTATATTGAGAACCTAAATTTATTTTTAATGAAATTCATCAAACTAAAGACCAGCTTGCTGCAGAATCTGGAAGCACACACACACGATGGATAACAACTGTCCTAAAATTGGGAATTGATCATTATTAGATACTGTTACTTCTAGATCTTTGAATTTTTTTTTTCCTTTTCCAAGTACTTTGAATTTATACTACTCATTGTAAAGAGATTGCAGAAAATTTTCATTAATCTTTAAGGATGATTAATGAAAGTTGTTTTTTTATAATATTGTTCCAGTTCTACTCTATCTCACTCATTCTATAACTTATTAAAGAATCTCTTGTTGACTTGCCGAAAGTATCAAAAACATTTATGGCTTTGTTAGAATCTTGATTCAAAAATCATTCTGTCAAAAATCTTGCATTAATTTTTCGATCGCTTGTAAAATTTTTGTTTATTTAAATATTCTTTTGATTCTAGTTCAATCCCTAGAAATATGCATGTAGTTTATTTTGGTAGCATCAATTTGTTGAACAGATTTTCATGTAGCACATTTAAGGTTTTGACAAATTCTTTAAAGTTTCAATACATAATCATCATTTTTACAGAATTATTAATAATATATTTTAAATATTTATAACCCAAGGCTATGTTTAATAACACTAAACATAAAAATATTATTAAAATGTTTCGATACTACATTTAAAAAAAAGGGTCTTTAATGTGTCCTGATACTTTAAAAGTCCATTTTCATCTTTTTATTCAGCTATAGCGATACTTGTACACTTTTTAAATGTGATCTGTCCTAAAGAAATTTGTAGTCAAGATTTTTGGAATCCGGTTAGGGTTTAGTATCAGCAAATAGTGGTTTCAAAAAGCTTCATCAGCAGAATAACCAGATTTTTCAATAAAATCACTAATCGCTGAAATTTATTTCTGGAAGAATATTGTGGAAATAATCCTGAATACAGGGTCTGAAACCAAGATCAAATTTTAGTCTGAACTTAGAAATTTTATACGGTTGTCACATATATGTATAAACGAGTTTAGCAAACCAAATGGGATTGCATAGCAATCCCTGGGGGTTGGCGGCTCCCTGCTTGCCTAGTTTAAAAAAAAAAATAACGCAAAGTGGCTCCCAAAAGTGTTTGTACACTTACGAATTGCAATGAAATACTGCTCTATCCCATATAAAAATTAATATTTCAGAACGGGAATTTTTTAATAATATCTATAACTTTTTCTTAACAAATCTACATAAAATATTTTAAAAACCTAAAACAATTTTTTTGAAAAATCAATAATCAATAAGTTTTACAAAAGTCTTCAGACACATAAAAAAAATCTTTACATATCAGTAAATATTGTAATATTTTGGCCAATTAGTACTTAGTAGGATGTCCTATAGCATCCACAACACCTTTTAAACGTCTGGGAATAGAGCTCACTAGTTTTTTTTTGTAATTTCTGCATTAATATTCCTATTCCTCCATTCTTTAATCAGTACCAACTGTTTTAGTTCGTTTTTCATTTTAATGTCGTGTCTTCATACTCTAACCTCTAATTCTCTCCATGTGTTCTAATGGGGTTAAATCTGGTGACCGAAATGGTGTTTTCAGAACTTGTGAACAGTTAGACACCAGTGCAAACGTTGAGAACCATATGCTTGGGATTGTGTTTTCTTGATAAAAACAAAGTGATTATTTTGAATTGTCTAATAAAATAAAGAGCATGATTCATCATAGCATCAATAAATACCAAATTACCTATACCTGATGCTGACATGCACCCCCACATAAGAACAGCTCCATCAACCTGCTTTACTTTTTAAATGTCATCACAATGCAAACATTAAAAAAAAAGTGATAGACGATAATTTTATTTATGAATTTAGCTGAAAATGTTTCGGTGTACGATCACTTTTGTGACGTTTTCTTTCTCTGCCTCCTTGCATTTTCATTTTTATAGAAAGAAAATAAGTCAATATTGATTTTTAAAATGTTAGATTTTATTACGAATTATATGGAGATGACAAAAAATTAGTATTTATAATCGAATTCAATTCCAGACTGCAGCGAATCTTCTACAAATTTTTAAAGTACACGAACACTTTTGGGAGTCACTGTAAAAATGAGCTTACACAACGTCTTCCGTTCTTCGATATAACACACACACACACAAAAAAAATCACCTCAAAACACGTCATCATCTGACCGTGGTTCAAAATTACGTCCTCGGATCTTTCCCACTGGGGATTGAAACTGGACAGCCGTCAATAGCACGTTGTGTTGCTCTAGTACGACGTTAATTAAAAATACCTTACCCAAAAACATGTATTTTCAATTTCATCAGAATTATATAAGAAACCACGTGAATAGTTACAACTTACAGAAGCTGGCACGTGGAGCAACGTTTGAAGTCAACAGTAAACAAACAATCACGAACACCTTGACCTTGTATTGGGCGTGAACAGAAGCGGCTCAATCCCATGATAGTACTTTACGCAAGTCCAACTTGATTGACTAGTTTCACGGGCTTGGCTTCACTTGGATATCTCGCCAATCTGATTGTTACAGTAACCATTTCATTTTGAATATGCGCATTGTTTCGTAGAAATACGAAATACAATACATACACTAGCGCCTCAGCGTACAGCGTAAGTGTCCGACAAATTGACTTTGATTTGCTCCTCATATATATGTTGTATGGTTGTTGTTAGTAGTATTTCTTGCCAACTTATATTAAGGGTACTTATACTTTAAAGAGCTATCTTTCGCGAAGCAACAATGGCATAATGGCTAAAGTCACCCACCTTCAGATTAGTGTCGGCAGCGGAGGATGACTTCCCGAGTTCGAACCCAGCTGGCGGAAAAATTTTTAGATCCTCCAAATTACTCCAGCTGATATTTTTCCGCCACTCTGCCGTCCCCTTTGCTTTAGGATGATGGTGTCGTATCCACAGCTGGCTTAGGACCATTCTGATGTAACAAAAAGCATACATAAAACACTAACTTATATAATAAAAGGATACAATTTTCGGCTCCCACCTCTACCCACCCATAGCCATGGATCTGAAAAGAAAAGAAGAAAGCAGAAAGGAAGAGATAAATCGCCAACAACTATAAACCTTGATGACATACGTATTTAGGTCATGTGATCCGATTAGCCAATGAAGTTGGACGACTTGCGTAAAGTACTATCATGGGATTGAGGCGCCTGTGGCGTGAACGTTACGCTAGTCGGTATAAAGCGGATGGAGACAGACCGAATCCTAATGTTAAAACTTACACGAATTGCCGGTAGAGGGAGTATACGTTTCATACTCTGCAGCGGTAAGGGTAATTGATAATTTTTAGTTAACGTCGTACTAGAGCAACACAACGGGCTTTTGACGACGGTTCGGGATCAGTCCCTTAAGGGAAAGAACCGAGGACAACACCTCGTAATTTTGAACCGGGGTCAGATGACGAAGCAACACCTGAGCTGGCACCCCCACTCTCCAAACTTCCACACCAACCCAACGGGAGGACTTTCGGCCATGACAGATTTAAGGTGCACCAGCCGCCCCCACACCCTGCGCTTACAAACATCCATGCCCGGACCCGGATTCGAACCAGGAACCTTCCGATCTAGAGGTTAACACCTTAACCACTATGCCGGTTGGTCGGCGCAGCGGTAAGGGAAAAATACATCAGTGTGTGAGGTTCGGAAGTTTCCCTAACAACACAAGCCGACCAACCGTTAACGATCCACGTTAGGCGAGAGTCTAAAGTGGCTCCAAGATATGTACATTTAGGGGACCAAGGTAATTCATTGCCGTAAAAAATAGGGGGGTCAGGAGTATTCCGTTACTTAGTAAAGTAAACAGCTTGGCATTTGTCAACATTGATTTTTATTTTCCAAGCAGTAAGCCAGGATTCAAGTGAGTGTAAGTAGTTGTTGAGTGTATTCATGACATCTGTAGGATCATGGTGTCTGGCTAACACAGCTGTATCATCTGCAAATATGCAAAGCATTGATGATTGATCTTGTGGTATGTCGTTCACATACAGATGGAATAGTTTGGGTCCTAGAATTGAACCCTGTGGAGTGCCAGCCTGAATGGCATGGGTGTTTGAAAGGGTCTTGTTTACTCGAACGACAAAGTGCCTACCTGTTAAGTAGGAAAAAAGGAGTCTGATGAGTGAGGCAGGGATGCCAAATGTAATTAATTTGTGGATGAGTCCGTAAATCCAGACCCTATCAAAGGCTTTGGCTATATCTAGGAAGATCGCACCAGTACTTTCTTTGTTTTTGAAACCTTCCAAACTATGCTCAGAAACTCTTAGGAGTTGATGGGTGGTAGAAAGCTGTTTTCTGAAACCAAATTGGTCAGGTATAAGGGTATTGGCTTCATTACAGTAAGCTTCTAGCCGTTTATTAATAATAAATTCGGCGACTTTACTGAGGACTGGGAGCAAGCTAATTGGCCTGTAACTCTCAGGTGATCTATTGCTTTTGTTTGGTTTCAGTATAGGGACAATAACAGCTGTTTTCCAAGGTTGGGGGAAATGTCGTAATAACAAAATGAAGTTGATCAAGTGGGTGATTTGAAAAACGGTTTTTAGAGGGAGTTTTTTGAACATAGTGTTTGAAAGCCCATCTATTCCAGGGCTTTTCTTGGTTTTGATCTTCCCAATGTATTCAATAACCTCAGACGGGCTGGCAGGCTGAATAGAGTCAGTAGGTGTGGTGCTAAGAAATTCAGTAAGTGAGTCATTAACCAAATTAATTGTTTCTGGGTCATTATTGTCATTTTCCTTGAACTGTTGTTCGTAGCTGGAAGCAAGTAATTCAGCTTTGCCAGGGTCAGTGTATGCAATGTTAGCCTGGCCCCTAAGGGGCGGAATGCGGTTTGAAGTCTTTTTGTATCTCCTCACTGCCTTCCAGAGGGATCCATCCTCTGTTGACAGTGAGGTGATGTAATCAGTCCAAGACTTTTGTGTGTATTGTTGGATTGAATCCCTGAACTTCTGTTGGGCTCGGTTCATGTTTTGTTTGTCCGTAGGGTCTCGCGTTCTCTGCCAAGTCTTTCTGGCTCGGTTTTTAATTTTGATTAATTCCCTAATTTGGGGGGGGGGTAAGGGACTGCCTTGTTCCTTGTGCACGACTCGACCAGTCTCTTGATATGCACTAGTGATAGTATTAGTGAGCTGCGAAGCGAAAGAGTTAAGCTCTTCCTTCGTTTTAATAATAGGTACAACGTATGGAATGTCATTTAGCGATTGGGAAAACTTCTTCCAATTTGGTCGACAGTATCCCTCCGCCTGGGTGGATTGCGCTTGTGTGTCAACAAACAACATAACTGGATTGTGATCGCTTGATAGCTCTTGGAGCGATTCAATGTTACATTGGAATGGTACATTCCTGATCAAAGCCAGATCTATTGTTGTTGCACTAGCGGTTCCATAACGAGTGGGTGTGTCGGGTGCAGTAATTTCTAGTCCTGAGTCTTGAGCAAAGGAGTAAAGTAGTCTTCCTTGGAAATTGGAATTACTGCAGTTCCAGTGAGTGTGGTGTGCGTTCATGTCTCCAGCTAGGATAATTGAGGAGTTTAACCCTAGAAGGGTTTCAATGTCCCAGGTGAATTTGGCTGTGGCATTACATTTAATATAGGTGGAGACAAGTGTTAAGGGGGGGGGGGAGGTTGTGAATTCTAATAGTGATTGCAGTGGCTTCAATTACATGTAATCTAGGTGTTGTTTCTCTATAATGTGAGATAGAGTGTTTGATGTAGATTCCAGTGCCGCCTCCACGGCCAATGGTTCTTGATGTTCCATGAAAGGTATAGTTTGGCAGTAAGGCGTTTTCGCCTGATTTAAGGAAAGTTTCCTGTACTAACAGGGCATCAGGAGCATGCTCATTTACAAAGGCTCGCAGTTCACGAATTTTACTACGAAGCCCCCGTGCATTCCAAAAACACAGTTTCAGGCCAGTGTTGGGTGTATTCATCATTAGACAATATTTAGATATTTAGCAAGCGTGAATAGTTTGCCGGAAGGATTGCTTTGGCTTTTCAGCTCATGAAGCATTTGCGGTAAGTTGTTAAAACAGCTGAGCACTGTCTTGATTTATTTGAGTAGCTCAAGTAGCCGTGGCAGATCACCATTAGGAGGGATAAGAACACCGGCCTGTGTCCGGGGTGCCTCAGGTCTCTTCATGTTAGCGTCAGCTGTCGAATGCATGGGAGGGTTGTTCATAATAGATGTTTGTTTGGGCTTTAATGCCTCAGCAAAAGAAAAGGATGGTCGAATGGGTTGGCTGGTGAATGATCTTTGTTTAGGGCGTTTAAAGCAGCCACGATAATTAGCAGTGTGCTGTTCCTGACAATTAGCACATATTGGTTTGTTCTCTTTATTTGTGCATTCATTTGACCTGTGAGGGCCACTGCACACTACACATTTAGTAGGCATTCGACAGTTGGCGCTAGAATGGTTATACATCTGACAGTTATAGCATTGTGGTATACCCTGTCGATTTATGAATTTTTCCACTTTGATCATAATACTACACAATTCATTTAGTTCATAGATATTAGCAGAATTTTCATTATTTATTAAGTGGATTTCATAGATGGGTAACATTTTATTTTTAATTTTAAAACTTTTGAGCTGGTTTACCTGCTCAACTTGAAATCCTAGATTTAGAAGTTCTAGTCTAATTTCTTCAGTAGGGGTGAATGCAGGTAGACCCTTTATGACCACTTTAAGAGGTCTTTCGTTCTTTTTAGAGCGAAAGTAGTAAGGAGTATTTTTCTTATCAAGGTAATTTGTTATGGTTCTGTGATCATCACTGGAGCTAGGGTAAATGTTAAGCATATCCCCGCTTAATTTCCCTGGTACTTTCGTACCAACAACATCTTTCAGTTCACTAAGGAACACTTTATAATTATCTGTCAAGTTAACAATAATCGGTGGAATTTTTGAAGAGACCTGATGCACCTCAGCTGCGTCATCAACAGTATTATCAATATCTACACTATTTACATCATTAGCATCAATATTTACATTACATACATTATTGTCAGTTTGAGTAGGGCGAACACGACCATCTCACGGGTGTAAAAATCATAGCAATTGCGCATGCGTATGGAGTTGGAAATTTTTAACTGCATGTTTGGTTCGGGGGAAAGGTATGCCAAATTTCGCAATTTATCGCTTAAAATACGAGGATTTTTTTGAGGTTGCTGCCAGATGTTAAAGTAATAAGTACGGCCAGTTTAGTATCCTATTTTTATAGTTTAGTATAAGTACGGCTTATTTATGACCAGTAAATAAGTATTAAGTACTATCTATTCTATACTATCTTTCTACGAAAAGTTAATTTGTATAAGTTCATAATTTAATAGCTTATTTAAATGCCAAACACACACATTATGAGTTTCTGAAAAATCATTAATTTTATAATTTGTAATTGTTTTTGTGGTACATATATTTCCTCTAGTTCTATTAGCTAGATTTTAAAACTTTTCAGGAAAAAAAATATTTTTCTATTTTAAATGTGTAACTACATATACAGTGTTACACAATTCAAAATTGGAATTTTAAAATAATTGTAGGATAGTAATTGGTAATTATGAGTTAACGTAGGCACTCTACCTTAAAGTACCTTTTTTGTCACAAGAATCGCATTTATTCTTATGAAGTGTTGCCCTCTCCAGTAGATAAAACGAACCACTCACCAGAGATAGAGAAAGGATGCTTTGTGATAATCTGTCGCAGACGTCAGGATGTACGGTGGAGAGGGACGCTGGATGCCGATGACCAAAGCAGCGGAATGAGCGAGGGACGCGATCGGGCGTCAGCTGACGGAAAGACATCGAGCATGAACGGAAGGTTTAACATTGGAAGAGGGATCCTTTTCGCAACCTGGAGAATTATTTGGTGCATGCCAGGAGCGTTGTAAGAAGCGA
Source organism: Metellina segmentata (assembly GCA_947359465.1). Classification (NCBI taxonomy): domain Eukaryota; kingdom Metazoa; phylum Arthropoda; class Arachnida; order Araneae; family Tetragnathidae; genus Metellina; species Metellina segmentata. The sequence goes on from OX375875.1 coordinate 55,743,542, forward strand.
TAGACTAGTTGAAGTTGCAATGCCTATACTTTCAAGAACCCCTCCGAGCCCATTGACACTCAGCATCAGATATCTGGATCTTCTTGGATCCTCCATCTCTCGATCTTTCTTCCTGTTGATGTTTTCTATAACTCTTTTGGTGTTTATTATGCATATACAGAGGCTGTTCGCACATTTTTTAGACGATTTTGGTTAGCGGTAATAAAAAATCGCTTGCTGCAAAAGAAATAATTGCAGTTGTACTATGTTTTTAAAAGTCAAAATTATCGTCAGAGGCTTGAGAGGTTCGTTTTTATTCAAAATGACGTTTAAACGAAGCAGTGGTTCGAAGGCTATATTTATGCTCTTTCCGAAGAGAAATATTCATATTCCGTTACCCAAAACAACGTGAGAATCATGGTTTTGTGATATATAAAGCGTCGATAGGTAATATCGTCAACAAGAAAGGAAAAAAACGTCAAATTGGAGCCTCAAGTGGGACAAAAATTCCAAACAAGTATCCAAGGAAGAAACGGACATCTTCGACTATTGCAAAGGTAAGTTGTTTAATGTTTAAAAAAAATCCCCCTAGTCAAAGGACTGTTACAAAATCATTAAAATGCTCGGTATCCACTGTAAACAAAATGATAAACGTTAATTTAAAACTTAAGAAAGCGAAAAAACGTAATGTGCATCGTCTTTCTCCAAAGCATATCGCTGAACGCAGGAAACGCTGCAGAATTCCATATGAGAAACACTAATCCAAAGAAAAAATGGTCTCAATAGATGAATCATGGGTGTATTTAAATGATTGCAGCAAAAAAAGAGCCATTTATTATCATAAAAGGGGAGAAAAAAATTTAAGTACATGGTTCACAGAACCAAAAGAAAGTTTTTCTAAGATTTTCTAAGAGTTTTAAGAGATTCATGATTGTAGCTGGTTTTTCATATAATAGCAAGTTAAAAATAAAGAGAGTGGAAAAAAATGACAAGATTAACTCCAAATACTATCAGACACATATATAATCGCCAATTTTTCTGAATGAAATACCATCGCTTTACCCACAGTGCCATCAATCTGCGGAACTCCATCAAGACAAAGCTAGCAGTCACACATCAAAATCCACTGTAAATTTCCTAAAAGAAATGGAACAAAAAAAAATGGTATCAAGGCCATACCCTTCGCTGATATCCCTACTAAATCTCCCGATGTATCACCTATGGATTTTTGTGCTTTCGGACTTTTAAAATCTGCATTATCCAAACGTCGTCCCTCAACCCTTACAGGACTCTGGAAAGCTGTTCAGGAGGAATGGGATAGAATACCTCTTCTGACACTTCAAAATGCATTATTATCCTGGAAATTACGGTGTCGAAAGATAGTTCAGAATAAGGGCTATCAAATAGAACATTTAAAACACAAGAATTTGATGTAATTTAGTTTTGTGAATATAATATACATTGTCTAAAAAATGTGTAAACTGCCTCTGTATTTGGATATTTTGAAAATTTTGGGGATTTTCTACACTTTGAAGTTTGATATATCTAAGCAAGTATTAAATATTAAGATTTTATTATTTTTTATTTATAAAGCTCAAAGAGACAAAACAAATTACACCTCAAACATCGTGTTCACACAAAGGGGGCCGGAGCTGGACTAATTTTGTGTGAGCGGAATTCACTAATTAAGCGTGGTACCTCGGTTTCAAAAGGTAAGACGGTATTCTCCGTAAAAACGCACATTGAAAAGACGGAGATATTTTTGAGTGCTGTTAGTGTTGTTTCGATGTCAAAGGTGGCGACGAATGCATGTCTAAAGTAAATCAAAACAGCCTTTTTTTAACGCGACTTCTTTCTTGCTAAGCGGGATGATACTCATTAGTCCATGTTGATTTACCTAAATAACTGATTTTTCAGCGAACAAAACGTAAGCAGAAGCTGCTCAATTCGTGTCCATAGTTTTCTCATGCATGCGAAAGAATAATGTTAACAGCCCTTTTCAAAGCTACTGTCATTCTCTAGCCGGAGGGGACGCCTTTTTCCTGACAGACTTCTAGTTATTGTATTTTGACCAAGATATGAGATCAGTGCTCTAAGATTGCTTTTTATTATTGATGTCTTCCATTGTGAGGAAAAAAAGGCGTAAATTTTTTTCATGTTGTGAAAATTGGTGTACTAAAAAACAAGGCCTTACCCTTGTCTATTTTTGAGACTAAAGTAATCTACCAAGGTTGTGACATTGTGAGATACTCCGACCGAAAAAAAAAACAATCATCGGAATTTCGAAATCCCAAATGTATTCTGATAGGTTGTATTTTGGAGCCAGCTGTTGTTCTTGTGTTGTGCGTTTTATGACTTGAGAAGAGTAGGTGAATATAGAAGCATCCTCTGCAGTTTTGGGGCATCATCATCAAATCATCATTGGGAAGACACTTAATAAGAGAAAAAGAAAGTCGAACTTGTTCACAAGTCTGATATGATAATCGCATCAAATATCGTTTTACTCTAAAATCAGGGAAACACAACCTGCAAGCTATTTGTTTCAATGTCCAGTCCCCTAAGAAATCCCTGAACTTGAGGAGAAACCAAGTTCATCACCCCTCGATTCCGAGAAATTCGAACGGGTGCACTTTCACCCAATGGGGTTGATATCTAAAGTGGCTCAATGTCACTCGGCCAATAGAAGGATTGAACCACTGGCAATGTCGGGGCGGAGCACCAAGAATTTTGGAGGGGGTTCAGATGGAAAGAAGGATAGAGAAACGCCAACTCTAAAAATAAGAATGGCCGCTTATTTCCAAAAATATGGTAACTTTACAATTAAGAGCTGTACCATCAACGAATTGAATGAAAATTAAACGAAGTTACTAACCAGAATCAGACTGCTTTTACTGTGTCGTTCACCAACATACGAAACCTAGATTTCAGAATTAAGAAACCTCCAGATTCCAAAAGGAAGGAACCTGCAGATCCCGATGCCTCACTTCACCCTGTCGGTCATCATATATAAAGGTATGTCCGTATTTCTATCCGATACTGATTGAGAATTCCACTTATTCCGATCGAACATGTGGTCAAAACTGGATATTGGTATCCAGATCAAAATTGGGTATGATAACCAGTAAGTCTTAACAGGTTCGTGGAATTCTTGGATAACTGGATAATTCTCTTGGTAACATAGAATTTTTTGGAAAAAATCGGAACAGGTAGTGGAATGTAAAATCTCTTAAATACATAATTCCGGAACATAAAAAAAAAAAAAAACATTAGTGGCTATAAGCTTACATGAATCGTCCTTGCCAAGAGTTGAAAATGTTCATATAACGAGTAAGGATTTATAGTTGTTAAGTTTTTCAAGAGATTACAGGAAAGGCAGTGGAGCGACTGTTTTTTGCACTATTATATGTATTATGGTATGTATTATGTATAGAAGTTATTCCGACTTCTTTGTCTAGCATTAAAGTTGTGACGATAGTAAATTGACTTTCTACAGTTTTCAATTGGATTAAGTCTATGAACTTGATTGAAATAAACCGTAATGATTGCTCCACTTATTACTTATTACTATCCGGTTTTTGGACCTCTTACGGCCGTATTCACAAGTCCGAGTTAACTCGAGGATCAACGATAATCCGCGAGTTATCGAAAAAACCGTATTCACAAGTCCTGATCCGTGGTTTAAACTGCCGTTTCGGTGTTACATTTTGATCCTCCGAAATCGGCGAGTTAACTCGCGGGTTACATTTAACGCATGCGCAGTACCATCTTTTTGGAAAAGAAAAATGGAGGACACATTTCATTCTATGCTCAATTACAGTATTCTTTCGACGACTGGACTGGATCTGTCATTACGGAGCACCTACTCGATAGCAGCTAATCTCATCATCATAATATTGCTTAAATAGAAAAATGTATACATATTTTTATTGAAATTCAAAAGAAAAATGAAAATAAAGGTAGCTGCGTAAATCTTAAACAAGCAGCTTAGTGAAAAGATAGATGGCGCCACCTCTGTCCTATAAGTCGGAGAGAGCGAACGGTAGAAAACGACCATGGCAGATACAAAAATTCGTCGTAGAATAAAAATTATTCTGTTGATTTACTACGAATGAAAGAAAATTGACAATGCAAGTTACTTTTCACGACACCAACACACACCCATACTGACAAGTATAAAGATAATCAGATTACATACATCTGTCAAGACATTGTGTACAATTCTTTCTTGCCAAATTTAGGTTTCCATAAAAATCCAATTTGAAATTAAATACCTTTGCATTTCTTTTCCCAAACCCATATTAAAATGCTGTGCGAGTCCTATTTATTCACAATTTGGAATCAATTCTACGGTGAAGTACGTGCTTGATCAGTATGAATGCATATTGGGGAGTCGTAACCAATGTAAACAATACCACGTGATCGTGAGGTAGCCAATCACAGCGAGCGTCTCATTTTAATCCCCGGATCACTTAACACGCCGTTTGAGAATACCGTTTTTGATAATCCTCGAGTTAACTCTTACTCGCGGATCAACTGATTCTCGAGTTAACTCGAGACTTGTGAATATGGCCGTTAGTACCATCGACTTGATACTTGTTTCTACGAATATTTGGAAAAAATTGGAGATCAGCATGTTGTTTCCGATTTGATCAGTGACTGTTTTCCTATTTTCACTTCCCCACGTTCTCATCACAGCCATAATGGTTGTGATCCTATTCCCCAGACAAAATATATTTTCAGTGTAGCAGGCATGTCTGTGTTTGAGAATTTAACGGGAAGAACTTAGAACCTAAAATGCAGCAAATTAGAAACTGTAAAGTAATCTATTCATTTTACAGCTGAGTTTCTCATACCTGAAATAAAAGTGAAGACAAAAATCATTAATTGTGGACTAAAGAAATAGATTAATTGAAATTTAACAGGTGTGTGCAGAGCTAGTAGACGGTGAATGTGTGTGTTGGGCTTTACCAAGCAAGGAGTGAAAAAGGACCTCAATTAAATATGTAGACGAGCAATCCCTTAGCTAAGAGAGATAATTGGCAATCCTTTGTTGAATCTATCTGTCATACTCCATCTGTCGTGGCATGGAAAAGGTTTCATGCAGTTGAGAGTAAACGGAGTTAAAAAATGAACTGCTTTTGTGACACAAACGATGCCATACTGACGAAGACTGACAAGGCTCAAACTATTTACAAATTACTTATTTCAGAAGACTGGACCTGTTTACTCTGATCTGAATTTAAACAATGAAAAGAATAAGCTCTTCGACAGACTAAGAACATCTTTTCACATTCTAGACTTGGTGGACTCTTACTTTATTTTAATCTGAGGGTTGCTATTTCAGAAACTCGTGTCCAAGTGAGGATGATATTTATAGCATTATGTTTAGTAATTCTCTCTCTAAATAACTTTTTAATGATGTTTGGAACAATAGTTTTATACGAAATGAATGGAGACAGGCAACAACTATTCAACTGCTTGAGTAAAAAAAAAACGCTTCTAAATGGGAATCATAGACCCATTTCAAACACCTTCTGTGTTGGGTAGGTAGGTAATTAGTTCGTCATCGTTCGTTAGTTTTCGTCACACTGGAGCAACAAACTTAAAGAGATAAATAGCTAATCGACACATAAAATTCTAGAATTTTTCAATTTGCTCGATGAATAACAGTTTCGTTTCGTTCTAGAAAAGTACCTTTGATGTCCTTTTGTTTTTTACACAAAGTATCTATGAAGTTTTTGCAAAGAAATGGTTCTGTTACAGTTTTTATGGACTTTAAGGCTGCTTTTAAAATAATGCTTGGATCAACTGTTTTACAAAAATGTTTAAAACTTGGAATAAAAGGGAATATGCTGTGATATTTTATCAACTGTTTGAGAGCAATCGATCGATCCAAAGGTTAATAAATCTTTAATTCGACTTCAAATATGTTTTTACATGAAATACGCAGAGATCTGCCTTCGGTCCCTTTCTTTTTTAATTTTGCTTTGCACAACATACTACGTAGACTTTAAACTGGCGTCCAGTGTTCAATCTTTGTAGACGACATCATTATTTGGCTTTCTGATGCCTATCCGTCCTTGGCCACCTCTAGAGTACAATGCACGCTGAACTATATCTCGATCTGGGCCTCTGGGGTGTGTGTGCAGTCTGGCGTTTTCTATATTGACGACGGAATTCACTTTTACTAAGAGATATTCTCTCAGCGACTTTGTTTCCAAGCTTTTTATAGGACTAACTGATTACCCGGTTGCCCGGGTATTTATTAATCCCAAAATGTTATATGAAACAGAAAAACGAATCAAATCTATCCATAATGTAGAACCAAAGTAATTTTATTTACATTTTTTAAGAGTATTACACTATACAATTATAAAGTGTTACCGCAATGAGATCTGTAAAATAATACAAAAAAGCTATTTAAATAATGAGGAAAATGCACACTTTCCTGAGCAATGAAATCTATTATATTGTAGAATACAATGAAAAGAAAATATAAACGCAAGGATAAGACAAGTTTAAAATTATGAAATTCTTACATTCGTGTAGAAATATAAAACTCTCCACATAAAAAAATAAGAACTTTAATTCAAAATGCACATTATGGCTGTCAAATAAAGTAGGAAAAACAAATACAATCAACTGAAAGAGAAAAATGAAAATGTCACATTCACTGAGAGAGGATTAACTGGAAGACATGTCGAGTTAGCTTCCCGGTGTACGTACACACTAGAAGTTTATTATTTTTAATTTTAACTTTAAAAATCCAGTTTTTTCACAGTAGGTCATTGGTTTATGCTTAAAACTATTTCAGTGAAAAAAAATCATATGAAACTAATTATTAATTAACTAATTAAGATATAATGAGCTAATTAGTATGTTTTTTGAACAGTGATATCTCAAATCCTAATTAGCCGAGAAAGACAATTCTAGTTGGAAATCATTTCCAATATTATTCTTCATGTTTTGACCCTCCATCAAGTTTATTGAGAGAAAAGATTTTCTGTTACAACTTTTTTCGCCAAGAATGCATAAAAAATCACGATTTTTTCTGGAAATTGAGGATTTAAAAATCCATTAAAAATTTATTTCTTAACTAATAACTTTGATTGAGGGTCAAAACATCCGCTGTATTATGTAGATTATAATTATACAAAAATAATTATAATAGATTAATTTATTATTGAGTAATCACTGTTTGAACACACCATCCTATTTCAAAAACTTGCTTCTTCAGAAATTGAGTTTAAAGTTTTGGAAACACGGCTGTTCGTGGTGACAGTACCTAACGAAAACCCTTGTAACTAGAAAACTATTTAGAATATTTTCAAGATCTTGGCATCGTTTGAAAGCTAAGGAATTGAAGAATATTTTGAAGCAATAAAAAAAAGTTAGACCTTCTGTTGAATTTTCAGGATTTTTAGTGTGTACATACACCTTAAATACGAATCAGAACCATCTAGAAGGTTCTACAGAGAACGTTTTATAACTACACATTTTCAGAAGGTTCTACCGACACCGTTTTCACAATCTTCAAGAAGGTTCTACAGATTTCTACTCGTTTCTAAAAAATTCCAGAAGGTTCTACAAAATTCTATACGCCTAAACTTGGGCTTAATGTCATCGGGACTGAGAATATGCTGATATATCTTATCAACAGTTTGAGCAATCGATCGATACAAAGGTTAATTAAAGGTTGTCACCAATAAGCCTGGCGACCCCGAAAACTATGGATTCGACACTAATATCGGTCGTTATCGATTTACGTCAGCCCCCTTTCCTACCCTACCCCTAGGGGACTACCCTTAGAGGAGAGATAAAGATAGAGAGTGCATAGGGATTGCCAGCTTGTTGTCCGAGTTAACCCATGAAGAATCACGTGGCGCACGGACTCTTCCTTGATTCTGACAATGTTCTCTATGGGATTTAGCATTGTGACAGCAAATTGACCCGTTGAAGGCAGAAAATTTAGTAAAAAAACTGGTTCATATTGCTCTGGTTGCAATTGTAAGGAGAGAGAGGAACAAAATGATCATATTACTCATTTCACATGCGTTATTTTTTACTTATCTGCTTTTTTGGTACTTAAAGCATTTTTTAAAAGAGTAGCGTTGCATCGCATCGTTGTATAATCAATGCTTATTCGTTATTGTGAACACTTTTTGCATTACTTCACTTCGTGAGAACAATTAATTTGAATATCTGTAAGCTGATCAAAAATGTTTGAAATCATTCAAATTATGATTTTGCGAAAACAATCGAATGTCTAACGATTACACTCGCAAAAATGCAGGTTGGCGAATCTTGGCGCCTTTTGAAAAAGGTTACAAATATTGTGTGTTTATTAAAGTTGTTGGTAGTTTCTTTAGATTTTGTGCAGTTCGCTCATTTTTAAGATTAATAATGATAGTATGCTTTAACAAGTGAGTGATCGCTCCTGATATCTGTTTATTTGAATTTTGATTTGCAGAGATTGTTTTATTCAATTTGTGTTGAAACAATATAGATGTACTTTTGTGTTAAATTTGAAAACGTAGAAACAAATTTTGTTAGGAATCAACTATTTTTTAAGTAAAGCAGAGGGTTTCATTCAAGTGCATCATCTTTCTGAAAAAGAAATAGGAACTGAAGGATAACTTTTTAGAAATTTCCCTACTTATGCCTACATGGTTATTTAAAGCACGAGTATTTATTTAATTTAAATTAGCGGTCTAACTAATTAAAATTTGTGTTACGTTTTTACAGTGGTATTTTCATTGGTTTTTCTTCGGTATTTTTTCGTATTAAGATGGCGTTTTTCTCTGTATATTTTAGTCATGATTTACTTTTTTAATTTGTATCTGTGGGTTCTTTGTTTCTCTGTACTTTAAACCGTTTGAAAAAATATAGAAAAAGCTGAAATGTAAATTTTTTAAAGCATTTTCTCATGAATATGCTATGCTTCATTGAATTGCCCTTATGTAATTTATGCAAATGAAAATTAAGTGCTTCTTTTAGTGTATAGAATATTTTTTTTTCATTTAAACTTATTTATCCGAGTCATTAAAAAAAAATCAATAATCTCCCTGTATATGTATTGAAAAAACGCTTGTCCAAAAGCCATAACATTTATTCATAGTGAAAATATTATACTTAAAAAACATAACCTGCTTCGAAATCTAACTATGCATTCTTTCTGGTGGCTGTAATTGGGCTAGAAATTACAAATTTCGAAATAAAATGTTTTCAATATTCACAAAACAAAAAGATTGTCTATTTAATCACGAAGACCGTATCTGTTACAAAATAAGTACAATTCGTTTATTTTTTGCTTATTTGGTTCAAAAGGGTAAAAGCCCGATAATGTTTACATTACGCAGGCGAAGGTATCGACAAGATTGTTTACCATGGTGATGTAAAGCCAAATCTGGTTTAAGGGTGGGCTAAAAACGTGAAGTTACTATGCAAGTTACTTATACAACAACTTTTTCGACCATCCGAATGGGGATGCTCTCTCTATCCTTTTCTCTCTGAAAGTTTAAGTATACAGAGTTACGGATGTGAAATTTAGAGCAGTGAATTTATGCGTTTTAGTTTACTACAAAGATTAAAAGTTGACTCACCTTGTTCCCCAAGAGCTATCATCAGTGGACGAAATAAGAAACAACACTAGCTTGGATATAATCTGATTCTTTGTTTGACGGATGTAAACGGATTACAAAAATGCGCAGACGACTACACCGTGTTCAGACGAAATACAGAATGCCATGCCGCCGACAGAGGGCGATGGCGAAAACAGGGGTGAGATGACCCCAGGAGTGACCATAGAGGTTACAACAAAAAATAATGTTCATCACGTGGCGTCCTCTAGTGGTTAATCTAAATCAACATCCTGCGGGGGCCGGCATGAGGGGAGAGGAAGGACCACCAGTCGATTCTGAGCACGAAGCTTTTCTCCATCCCTGGCTACCCTGGTGATCTGGTCTTTGCCCGGGAAGATGTTGGTTACTCGACCAAGAGTCCAGGAACAAGGAGCAGAATTTGCCTCTTTAAGAAGAACCATGTCTCCAACTCGCAGAGGTTGTTTCGTTGAATTCCACTTTTGACGAGGCTGGAGTGTATGCAGGAGGTCTCGTGTCCAGCGGCGCCAGAAGGATTCATTAACCTGCAATAAGAGTCTCCATCTGCAAGAGAGACTTTAGAATTTTTCGATTAGTGTTTGTAGAAATGTCAGTGTTTTCTGGAAGTTTCAGAAGGGGAACTCCGATTAGGAAGTGTCCAGGGGTAAGTGCACGAAGATCACTAATTGCTGAAGATAAAGATACCAGAGGCCTTGAGTTTATGCAAGCCTCTATTTGACATAACACTAGATAATTCCTCGAAATTGAGAAGTGTGCCTTGACAAGTTTTGGTGAGATGCCGCTTAGCAAGTTTAATTGAAGCTTCCCATAAACCACCTTGGTTAGGGGCATAGGGTGGAATAAAATGCCAATGAATGTTTCTTTTCTATGAGAAGTTATGGACGGATTGCTCTTTTGTGAGTTTGTAAAGTGCCTTTTGATAGGCAGACGCACCGCGGAAATTAGTACAATTGCCTGAGAATATTGTACTATTCTCAGCATTTAAGCTAGTATCAGCATTGAAGCTATTATTAATTATCAATAGACAGCATTGAAGCAAGAGCAATAATATCGTGCACGCTTTGCTACGATCTCAATATTTATTATGGTCAACAGTTAACAGTTACATACCTATACAGTTAAGACTCAAGTAGTCAGATATTGTAAATACGTGTGGCTGAATTATAGCATGGATATTACATCCCTTTCTTTTTCCATGAAGAGAATCTAATTTAACATTTTCATTGAGCACAATTTCTATTGTTGTTTTGTTATCATCATTTTTAAAATTAGGCTTATTAGTTAAACTAATAATGTTAATGCAATTTAGTTACAACTATAGTCCAAAATCATTAATCATAAAACAGTCCAAAATCCTTAATCATAAAACAGTCCAAAATCATTAATCATAAAACAGTCCAAAATCATTAATCATAAAACAGTCCAAAATCCTTAATCATAAAACAGTCCAAAATCATTAATCATAAAACAGTCCAAAATCATTAATCATAAAACAGTCCCATTCAACATGGCTCAGTTCATATTGTAGTCATTATGCCAGTTCGGTTTTCTCTTCTCTCTACCAGGTCGAACTTCAGGTGTTCGTGGTAATACTCCTTGGTGTTGTTCTTCAGAATTTCTTGATGCATATGTCTTTAGGGGTGTCTCGTTTGGCAGTGGCATCACATCTGGTTGCTGGCTCTGTTCCTCGTCTGGGTGTCTGTGTTCAGATTCTGGGATTGGTTGGAAGTATTTCTTCACATGGGTTGTATTTCTAGTGAATGCCTTTCCATTAGAATCTTCAACACGAACAGCATTCCCGTTTCTTTCAACAACAGTCATGGGCACTGGTCTGAAGTTAGTCGTTAGTTTGTTTTCTTTGTTTTGACGAATTAGAACTTGATCACCAGGTTTTAAGTCACATACCTTGGCTCTTCTGTATTGGTCTGCATAAACCCTTCCTTTTTCCTTAAGAGTCTTGTCCCGGTCTCTCACCGCTTCGTCTAAAGGATATGATGTACTCCTCTGGATATCAGGTAACTTGCAATGCATTGGTCTCCCATGCATCAGTTCTCCTGGTGGTACACCTGTGGTGGAATGAGGTGTGGTCCTGTATGCAAAGAGGAACTCTTGAAGTTCTTTTCTCCAGTTCTTGTTTGTAGCGTGAGCTATTCGTAACCTCTTCAAGATTGACCTGTTCTGTCTCTCTACTTGTCCATTAGCTTGGGGCCACAGTGGAGTAGAATGATGGTGTTTACATCCACGTTCCATTAAAAATGACTTAAACGATTTGTCGATGAAAGTTCCTCCATTGTCAGTCATGACATGTTTTGGCAAGCCATATCTTGCAAACATCTCTGTCATCTGTGTAATTAATGTCTGAGCACTAAGCGATCTTGTGATTACTACTTCAAAGAAACGGCTGTAATAGTCCACTATGACGAGCAAATATTCTCCAGTTGGTAGGGGTCCCAGGTGATCCATAGAAATATACTCCCATGGTTCAGATGGTAATTCTGTTCGAGTCATCGGTTCTGGTGGGTCAGGTACAGCCACCAATTGACATCCATGACAAGTCCGAACAAAGTCATCAACATCTTTCTCCATGTTGTTCCACCAAACCTTGCTTCTAAGTAGCCGCTTCATAGCCGTCATACCCATATGTCCTTCATGTGCTAATTCAAGACACTTTCTATGAAGTTCTTCAGGGCAGACAATCCTTTTCCCTCGTAACACAACTCCATCAATTTCACAAAATTCGTTCTTTAAAATTTCTAATTGCTTCTGTTCCTTCACCCATTTGTTTGTTTTTAAGCTTTTAATTAGTTCTTGTAGTCTTATCTTTATCTGTGGCTTGTCGCATGTCTTCTACTGAGAGAGCTTTGGGTATTGCAGCTTCAACAATATGATATATTAGCTTTTCTTCTTCTTCCACTTTCTCATCCTCTTCTCTGTTTATGGACAGGTCCAGCAGTCTTGAAAGAGAATCAGCTATATTGGTTTTTCCAGGTTTATAGATAACCTTATATGGATAACTCATTAACCTTAGTATCCATCTCTCTATAATGGCACATGCTTTATGATGTGGGCCAAATATTACCTCAAGTGGTTTGTGGTCAGTCACCAGTTCAAACTCCTTAGCAAATGTGTAAATATGGAAAGTCTCACATGCCCAAACGAGTGCTAGTGCTTCCTTTTCTGTTTGAGAATACCTTTGTTCAACACTTGTCAATGCTTTACTGGCATATCTTATTATTCTTGGTCCATCATCATGAAATTGCACTAAGACAGCACCTAGTCCTACGGGTGAAGCATCACAATAGATCCTTGTAGGTGCTTTTGGGTTATAAAATCCTAAAACTGGTGGTTGTGCAATCAACTTCTTTAGTGTATTAAATGCCTGTGTTTGTTCATGTCCCCAATTAAATTGTTCATCTTTCTTGGTCAGTTTTCTCAGGGGTGCAGCTATGGTTGCTATATCCGGAATGAATTTTGCGGAGAAATTCACAAGACCTAGAAAACTCCTCATTTCAGTCGCAGATTTGGGTTGCCTGAAATTTTCCACTTCATTTTGGCTTTTCTTAGTAGGTTGAACTCCCTTTGAACTAATGTGGTGATTTAAAAAAGTGATCTCTTTTAACCTAAATTCACATTTTTCCTTATTTAATGTGAGGCCCTTTTCCTGGAGCACACTCAGCACTTTTCTTAAATTTGCATCATGATCATTGATATTTTTACCATAAACAATCAAATCATCCATATAAATACAAACACCTCCACAGTCATGTAAGGTTTGTGTCATGACTTTTTGGTACATTTCTGGTCCACAATTCACACCAAACATCAGACGTTTATATCTGTATAGACCTAGTGGTGTACAAAAGGTTGTAATATTCCTTGAGCTTTCCTCTAGTTCTATCTGATGATAGGCCCATTTGATGGTCTCAATGCAGCCAAGAACGAGTCCGTAGAGAGACTGGAGACTGCTTCCAGATGTACGGCACGGGTACACATACATATGAAAAGGCAAATGTATGTCTCGAATGTTGTCGCTTTTCGCTGGTGCTGGCATTTTGTACTAATTGGCCCAGCGAAATCAATTCCAACTTTGTCGAAGGGGCGTGACTGCATGATTCTTGCAATAGGTAAGTCATCCATCTTTTGGTATACTGGCCTGACCAAGGATTTAAAGCATGTGATGCAACTGAGCACTACACTGCGTACAGTGGATTTGCCATCCGGAATCCAGAAGATTTGACGGATCAACGATAAGACAAGTTCGGGTCCCGAATGAAGACTTGTAAGATGGAAATGTCGAATCACTAAGGCAGTAAATGGGTGTCTCTTAGGAAGTAGAATAGGAAATTTATGATCGAATGCTAATGTCTGATGATGTGATAAACGTCCTCCAACGCGAAGAAGTCCAACTTCGTCAATAAAGACATTTAAAGACAGTAGTTTGCTGGATTTAGGTAGATGTTTTTTTTTTTGCTATAAGCTTAAGTTCGGAAGCGAATTCTTCTTGCTGTACAATTTTTAGAATAGCCGTTCGTGCACCGGTCAGTTCAGAAGTTTGAAGAGTACCTTTAAGCTTATTTCTAGATTTGAGGTTGTGAATGAAACGCAAGATCCACGCTGTGACACGTAATAATGTTGTGTATGAAGAATACTTCAAGATAGCATGAGAGATTGGAGGTGATTCTTTAACTGTTTGTGGAACCAAATCCTTATTCTCGTCACGAATAAGTACTGAAGTAGATAGTTCAAAAGAAGTAAGAGCTCCGTAGTTATTGTTGACAACAATCCAGTTCGGACCAGTGAACCACTCTAAGTGAGCCAACAACTGTGAAGGATAAAGTCCTCGACTAGCACAGTCTGCTGGGTTTTCTTTGCCAGGAATGTGGTTCCAAGAAGTTACTGGCGTCAGGGAAAGTATTTTTCCCACGCGATGTTGTACAAATTGATTTCCTGAAGACGGAGGGTTTGTGATCCACTCAATGGGATTGTTGAGTCGCACCAAAGGAATATTTGTGGGTTAGGAACTAGGATTACTTTAAGAATTGTTGAAATTAGCTCGGCTAGCAGTAAACAACCCTGAAGCTCCATCCGGGGTAGCGTTACTGGTTTAACAGGAGGAACTCTTGTTTTTGCTACGAGTAAGGATACATGTGTCGACTCAGAAATGACTTTTAAATAAGCTACTGAAGTATAAGCTTTAAGAGAAGCTCCGCAAAAGCCATGAAGTTCAAGAATACAATCCTCTGAAGTATGTATGTAGCGAGGAACTTTAATTTGTTTAAAAGGATGCATTTCTGCTTGGAATTTATTCCACCTTTCTAGAATGTCTGGTGGAACGGGATCGCCCCAAGCCAATTTTGACTTCCACAAGTCCTGAAGCATAATCTTCAGAAGCAATATGGCGGGTGCCATTAGTCCCAGAGGATCAAAACTACCCGCTATGACCGATAACAGTTCACGTTTGGTGGAGACGGTTGGCTCTTCTACACTGTAAAAAAAATCCCGTAAAATTTACGGTTTTAAACTGGCAGCTGGGTTGGTTGTGCTTAACCGTAAAAATTACGAAGTTAATCCGTAGAAATAACGGTTTTTTCCCATACGAGAACAAGTTTTTCCCGTAAAAGTTACGAATTAAAACCGTATTCACAACGGTTTTTTCCCATAAGAGATCCAGTTTTTCCCGTAAAAGTTACGAAGTAAAACCGTATTCTCGACGGTTTTCCCCATATGAGATCAAGTTTCCCCCGTAAAAGTTACGAAGTAAAACCGTATTCTCGACGGTTTTCCCCATATAAGACCAAGTTTCCCCCGTAAAAGTTACTAAGTAAAACCGTATTCACAACGGTATTTTGCCATATATCACATTTTTTCCGTAAAAGTTATGAAGTAAATTTGTAGTCGCAACTGTTTTTTACCATGAGATCTAGTTTTCTCTGTATGTTTCAGTTTTCACTTGTTTACATTAAAGTATTTAATCGGTGAAAGTTACAACCAGTTACCATAAAAAATACAGTATAATTTCGCAATCAGAACTATTTTTAACTAGTCAAGAACAAGTTTACTGTAGTTTTTTGGTTATAACTGTTTACAAAACCATATGGAATTGAAGTTACAACCAGTTACCATAAAAAATATGCTGCAATTATGCAGTGAATATGGTTTTACCACAAAATAATGCAATTACACTAAATACTATAAGGTTTACAAATTGTGTAAAAATGTAAATATCAGCTATACAGTTGAAACAGTTTTGCGCACAAAATAATGGGTTTTCTCTGAAATTTAGTTTTGAAGTGTGGATAAAATGATAAAGTCATCTTTTAAAATAGTATAGAACTATTGCAGAGCAAATAAATTAAAGAAAAATACTGTGCCGTACACAGTACCTTTTATTCATAATACTGTCAATATACAGTGAAATCTGTGTGTAACGATACTGTCTATAACAATATTTTATTTAGGTCCCTACAGAATGGTTAGACAGGTTTCATTGTATAATATTTATTACTTTTGTTATTTCAATAATGTTCAAACATTTAAATTAAATAATCTAATTAAATTATGCTAGAATATTATTCAATTATACAGAATAATAAAAATTAAAGTAAATCATTTTTCAATATGCATGTTGAGGATACTTATTAAGTAACAAACTATATAAGCATGTAGAAAAAAGTCTGTATAAATGAAAAAATAAATATTGTTGTCTTCTTATAATGTCAACAGTGATAAATTTTCAAAATATAGAACTCTGCAGCTTTTCATTTAAGAAACCTTGATAACTTTTATTAAATAGCAAAACACCTTTAAATATGGTTACATTATACACTGTGCTGAACACGATAATTACATAATGTTTTGTGAGGTACATTTGTTTGTTGCATATAATTTAAGTAATACAAAATGAGCAGGCAAAAATATACAATAAACAGAAATACAAATATAATCAGGGTTCATTGATTGTAATTTTTAAAAATCAAACCACGATTACAATAGAATAACTTTGATGCAATTAACAGAATCAAGATACCTAATATTTTCATATCTATTCAATGAAATGTTCAACACCATTCAAAGTCCAAAAGTTTATTTTATAAGGTCAAAACTTTTTGATTCATGGATTTCTTTTTTTGGAGGCTTTGGATCCTTTATCAGGATTCATCCTTAGAAAACACCTGTAAAATACAAATAGGACAGAGAAAAATTCTTTAGTGATTTTGCTTTATTCAAAGTTTAACAAGTTTATTTAACCTTTAACTGCTGTCATGGGTCTCACAGACCCCGAGTGACAAGTCGTTTCCACCTCTCAAAGTGAATATTGGTCAATGTCCTATTCAGTACCTTCCTACTACGTCCAAGAGAAGCCACATTCCAACACTGGTTTGGATGTCCCAACTATTTCGTATTTCACACTATTTGCATTTCCCCCACGGTCTCTTAGACCCTTCACAGCATTTGCGTTAGTGTTCTTGCTGAATGAAATAGTCTGTTTGAGTATGGAATTTCAGCTGAGTCTAAAATGGTAACAAACTTTACTAAGAAACTACCTCTGTATCTAGCACAAAAAGAAGTTCAGGATATTGTTGATAATTGGTCGGAAATAGAGTACTGGGACAGTGAAATTTTGGATACTATTGAAAGCAAACATGAAACGGATTCGGAAATTTATGCAGATGAAGACATTTCAAGTGCGTCTTCACAAGAATATTTCTACGGAAAATAAACTTCAAATGGGATGCTGGGAGGGGGCAACCTAATCGTGCCATTAGAACACCAAACCACAACATAGTTTTAGTTTCCAGGGTTGAAATGTCCTGCAAAATTAGTTCCGAAAGCTGAGCTTGAAGAGACATGGAATCTACTTTACTTGTATAGTAATATAAAATATATTCATGTTAAGAATTGAATTATCTAAATTTAAAATGTATAAATAATAATTATCTAAAGAATCTTTCATTAATATATATTAATTAACTTTATACACACTTTAGTGAGCGAGGTCTGAGAGACCCCTCCACACTAGTCACGAGACGGTTTGTAACACAGCAGTTAAGGGTTAAAGCTAATTTAAAAAATACAATCAAACACTATAGCACCCAACCCTTTTTTTTAATAAATGTCATGTGAGAAATTAACTGCGACAAATCAGTTAAAGTAATGTTCTCGCATGTACTTAAACTGCAATTTACAATTGTGCCTTCAATTCTTCACATTTCTTTGACAAATTTATGATCTTGAAAAACATGAATTGTACAGGGTGTCCTAAAAGTTCCTGTACTGACGATTCGTGAATTTACTATACAAAATCACAAATATTTTTATGTTAATGGTGAAAAGCACTTATAAACGAAAAAAATTTGGACTTACATTTATAGTAAATGTTTAAAATTTCTGCAATTTTCTTGGGAGGCAAAGCTGAAGTAGTTTACACATATTTTTAGAAACACCTTTCAAAATGCTGGAAATGACTTCTTGTATCTTTTGAGTAATGGCACTTTTCAGATCACCTATTGTTTGGTGATTATCTTCATAAACTTTGTTCTTTAAATATCCCCACAGATAAAAAGTCAGGAATGTGTAGATGACGGAACGAGGTGGCCAATGGTTTCTTGAGATGAGTCGATCGCCAAAAAAATCTTGAAGCATGCCCGTGGTGTCATAACTTGTATGGCAGGCTACAACGTCTTGTTGGAACCAAGAGTCTTGTTCATGCACTTCTAATATTCCAAAAAATTGTTGATTAAGTTGATATACTGTATCTGGGTCATTCTGAAATTAAGTGGAAATTTGAGTCACATGTATTTTTTTTTTTTATGAATTTCATGTGTCAATTGATTTTTATACAATAGTAATAGATCTTAATTGAGGTATATTTTCATCAGATATCTTCAAGTGAATAAATATTTGCATATTTATACTTAAAAAAGTGAATTAAACATGGAAAATATCACCTCCGTGGCTGTTCTTAACCCTGTTTCTAGGTTAAGAAATATAGTTGAAACTTAAAAAGTATAAAAATTCCTTTATTTAATAGCTGTATTTAATATTAATAGTTTCATTGTTAACAGTTTTCATTTCATTGCACCAGAAATTATTATATTTTTCATTAAATTTAATGTTGAAAAATCAGAAAATTATTTTGTCCCTACTATTTTTGTCAGCTCTGCATAAAAAGTAAATAACCTTTAAAAAAGTCTACTAGAAGGCAGTACATGTCTGAAAGTGTAATTAAAAGAAGCTCTAATGAGCCATCTTTACTGTAAGATATCTTTGACTCAATAGCAAGTATGATTTTGTTTCTTATATTTGCACTCAGAAAATTCTTGAGTTCTTTTAACAATGTCACTGCCATGGCATTTTTTAACTTAATATATTTTCATTTATTGCTGAACTTTTTTCAACAACATATAGTTAGAAAATGTACAAAACAATCTGGAAATCAAAGCACATGGCTGGGATTGTTTTAGGTTAGTCATAAATGTGGTCCAACCATTGAAATTTCACCTCCATGGAGGTGAGCAAATATTTCTTATCAGGAATTTGTACAATGATATGGTAAAATAGTGATTATAAATGGTTATTTATTAAAGTAAGAACAATCTTGGGTAAACAAATAAGCAGTCCAATTGTTTTTTCTCTAACCAGTACCGATTTAACTTGCCAATTGGTTCTGATTTGAACCTGTAGAATAAAGCCTAACAGCTTTATTTGATTTACAATGTTTGAACACTTGTAACTTTGGGACTGATTATGTACGCTGATAAAATCTTTTAATTTTTCCTTAAAAATATGCCATTGAGTTGGGAGATAATTTAAGTATCCTCATGACTGAAATTCTCTTTGTTGTTTCTGACATAGTACCAGTTGGTATCATGTCAATCTGGCCTAGTTGGTACCATGTCTAAGAAATCTGATATAATCAAATTTAGGAAAGTCTGGAAGGAGTCTTAGCAAAAAAGAAATAGAATTAAAAATGATCCAGAACTTTACGACATAAAAGAGGGCTCAGCAAAAAAAATAGGTTGAAAAGACAAGAAAATTTTGTTTGAAGGAAAAACAAAAATTAATATTCCACCAAACATAGTGGAGTAGTTAACCCAGATGAAGCTGTTGGGTATTGCAACCTGATGTAAGAAACATGTGCATGTGAAAAGCATAAAAATGTTTTGTTAACTTTTGAAAAATTAAAAAGCCTCAAAGTTTTTAATTACAATGATTTAGATTAGATGGTTAAATTTCTGCTGTCAGGATGTAGTAAAAAGTGAAGAAGAATGTCTGGAATGAAGTGCATTAACAAACACGTTGAGACAAATGATTGCATGCGTTGAGCAATGGAAGAGGAAAGAAGTTTACAGTGAAATAAATAAAAAAAGTCAGCTAAGAAAGTGGTTAAATCAAAAGTTGAAATAGAAGTCAAAGCACTAGTTAATAAATTTAATGATATGCTTCGTTACTTCATGAAGCATGTTTGCAACATAGTCCCATCAATGCAGGTCAATTTTCAACCTAAAGATAACCTTGGAACAGATGAGATACTGATACATGTTGATTTTGGGAGATACAACATGTGCATTTCAGAGATTCACATGACCAAATCATATTACATAGATAAATTGAAAATAGTGAAAAACTTAATGTTCTGTCATTCTACTCATTGTCTGAATCTTTGCGACCCGACTCAAATTCATTTAATGAATATGTAATTGTCAAAGTATTTGGTAGAAAGAGTGTTTGCTATTATGTGGCAAATGTCATTGAATGTTTTGAAGCTTCTTACCAGATCCGCTTCATGTCGAGATGACATGACACTAAAAACAAATTTGTTTCCTATGAAGAATGTGAAGCAACAGTTCAAGATGAGGTTATGGCCATTTTAAAACAACTGACAATGAATACTCATGAATAGTACATTTTTGATTAAATACCTGAAGACTATTTACATTGTGTTAGATGAATCTGAAACATCTCGTCACCTCCACGTTTTAAGGAAATAAAAAATTGGCTTTAATTTGCTTAAAATATTGTCTTGACCTGTTTCAGTTGCACAACTTCATTGCCCTAACATGACATAAATACATAAAATAAATTCTAAAACTTTAATTTTATTTTTCAAAAAGTTTTGACTGTCAAATTTCTATTTAATTTCAAAATGATCCATATTTACTCGGTATTGCGTCACTTGGATATTTATGTCGCTAAAATTATTTGCATTCAAAATAAGTTTAAAACAGCGCAATTCTCTGAATGCGTGAAATTCATCTTGCAATGAAGAACAAAATGACGTGGAACTTTATTATCGAACAACTTGAGTGCAAAGAAAATGAAACGATAAAAATTAAAGAGCCGATAAAATTCAATAATTAAAAAAAAACACGGGCAATAATTATTTTTAAAGTTGGAGTACGGGAACTTTTAGGACAACCTGTAGTTTTTAAAACAGAGATGGCAAGATTGAGCACCATAAGGGAATGTTACTCCGTGAACATTTCGATGCGAACTCCAGAGGACAACATAGGGTTTGATTAATTTTGTTTTGAAATTACAGAGTTCACATTTAAACACAGACATTACGGTAAGAATCTAATTTCTAAAAATTAACAAAAGGAGCATGAAAAGTAAGTAAAAGCTCACCTGATAATTAGAGTTGAAACTATTTGAGCACTCGTCGATCAAAAATGGCGCCCAAACAACAAACGACCTGGTTGCCAACTGATGAATAACGAAAAGCTTAAATAAAAGTCGAATCGCACTTTTATTTACATGATGTTTAAAACCATAAAATAATTGCTGAAAAATAAGAGCAAGTGTAGAAAATAATCTTAAAATGATTTAAGAAAAGGGAAAGTTATCGTACGCAAAGCAATACCGTAATGACGTGAACTCGAATTTGAAACAAGAGTCTTACCGCAACTCTATCCCGTGGAACCATTTTTAAACTACGCATGCGCAAACTGTTTAAGTATATGGAAGGTGTGGCTTATCTGACGGGAGGGACTAGAACTAGATTTTAATTACTCTGATTTCGAGAGTATGTGAGTATAAAAGCATGAGCGGAAAAAAAAAATTCCCAGCGGTGTTTACTTTTTTAGGTTTAGTTCTGTTGTTGTTCAGTAGTATTTTCTTTTCCGAGAACTTTTCAAGGTTAGATCAGCTAGAACTGAAATAAATATTGTGAACTGAAGAACAGCGAGCGGATTTGTTTCTTATAATTGCGTATCAGCGAAAGTTTTCTACAAGAGCAGTGTTGCAGTTTGCTTGTAATGTAACGAATTACTTCTACTATTCTTATAAGTGATAGAATTAGTCTTCTCTTACAAAGTTTCTTTTTGATTATTATAACGGTTGTTTCTTTCATTTCTTGTTTATTTCATGTTAAAAAGTATTTCAAAAATTTAAATGATTCTAAAATCTAGGAAATTCTTTTTAACTTATTCAAGTGCTTTATCATTTGTATGGTGCGTATTTTCTTGCGTTTTAGTTGTTGTCATTATGAACTTTTGTGTTTCTCTAATTTCTTGTTTATTATCATTTATTTTAAAAATTAACTCTTCTAAAATTAAATGGATTCTAATATTTAGTATAATTCTGTAAAACTTTTGAAATAATTGCAAGTGGCCTATCTTGTGTATATTGTTTTCAAAATATTTCCCTGATTTGTGGGAATTCATCAAATCTCAAGAGACCTCTCATTGCATACTTGCCAAATTTAAAAATTGCATCAGTGAAACTTTTGCACTCCCGAATGCCCCTTGCCATAAACACAACATTAATACATGAATTAATGTGTATTAGAAATATCCGTATGTCACAATAACTAGTATTATTTGTGTTTAAAAATGCATATGTAAAAATTCACATTTTTATCAACTGCAGAAACTTAGCAAAGCAGTAGTGTTTTAATACCAAACTGGACACATCCACTATAATCCGTAAAAGTTGGTAAGTATGTGCCAAGGAAGTGTCGTGTCGTATATCTCAAAAGACATCCTTGGTTAATTTTTGCAGATGTTGGAACCTGCATCTTGATCCAGAGATCTTTCTGAGTGGTATTACAAGGTAGGGCAGAGTAAGATTTCTAGGTATCATTTTTGACCAGAAATTTGCTTCCTCTTGCATGTTGTTCAGCTACGGATGTATTGTGTAAATACTCTAAAAGTATCCTCAAAAACATCTCGGGGAGCAGATTCTCCATGGTCAAGATCTATAATTCGTTTCAGACTTCACTCTGTGTATACTACCTATGGTTCCATCTACCAGACTTGCAAAAGCTCGATACAGTGCATCACCCCCATTTAAAATCTGTTCCAGTGCCTTCAGGACCTCACCAGTCTAAAATTTATACGTTGTTTGTCAAGAACCATCTTTAGCTTCTATGTGTCTTTTGTTGTCGCTTCGACTTAATTACTGCATATTGAGTAGTCCAACTCGTCATTTCTAAACAACTTTTTAATTAGTTTATTGTCAGTCTTAAATTTTGTCTAGTCTAGCTTGGCCATTTGTGGCTCTTGTACCATAACAACCCATCATTATCATTTTGATCATGATATCACATTGATGACTCGGACAAATAATGCTAGCTGTGCCTTTGTGATCCTATTTCGTTTAGTTATTTATTCGCTTCCATCTATCTATAGTTTCAGTTTTCACTGTATTACAGGGCATTGAAATATATTTCAAGTCTACTTTTGGCAATTTTATTGTATATACGGGTTTTAGAAGTTTATTGGAATCCTTAAAATCAGATTGTCGTACATTTCCTGAAACTTGTTATTGGGATCCTCAGTGAACTTATTTGGCGGGGTTTCAGAATCGACTTTTTCATTCATCCAATATCTAGTTATCCCTTGACAAATCAAACCAGTTTACAAGGTAAACAAAGATGAGAACTGCTGCTTAAGAGGATTAGGGCTGTTGGCGATACCTCTATAAAAAAAGCGCATCATGATTCCTACCCCATGGGTGATGTGGAAATGGAATTGTCCATTTTAGGACATGTTATAAGTTACAGAATACAATCGTGATGGCTTTCAAATTCTTGTATTCAGTTATATGGAATATACTGGTTCCATTTTTAGGATTTACAAAATTAATATTTGTCATAAGTTAAAACAGACTAGAGATAGTTCTCACTCAAATGATCATTTTCCGAATTTAAAAAATGGCACACTAAGGGTTGAGGTACAAAATATGCTTTGTTTCATTGTCAAAAGAGAGTAACATTCAGATATTTCCCTCTAGCTTCCGCAGAAACAATCATATTGACATTTAGACTACTACAAGTATGGCTAGTTCTGTTTTTGCACAAACCTTCTTTACTCTAATTTGATTTAACACGAGCGGGCCGAGCCAATTTCTAGTTTGCCTATTTTATTTTTATTTGTGGTATATGCATGAATAGATTGCATAACAGCTAATGTGCATTTGGAAACGCATGCTTATGTTTTATAATGTGTATCTCTAGGTATCTATGAATCATTTTTATTGGATTTGGTGCACATCTTTATCATTGTTTCAGCCCATTAATTTTTATTTTAGACCTCAAAGAGAAATGTCAGATTTTATAAATAAAGAGGTTTACATGATCCTGTGTTGAAACTAAAATACTGAGACCAGAATGTGTTGCATGCTCTTTGACTTGCGATTTAAGAACAAACATTGCTAATCCATGCGAAATAGAAGTTGTTTCATCCTGTCTAAAATAAATCTTTGAGTGATATTCTAGATGTATACGAACATATGCACCATTTATTGTCAGAAAATGAACAACATCTTGTAAAACATATTTTGTTCATGAAGAGTTTTTTCCATTTTAAATGCAATTTATTTTAATACATTTTTATTACATGTATTTTGTTGAAATAAAATAAGCTTAAAACTAATATTCTCGAGAATGTTTAAGTGCTGTAGCTGAGCTTCACCTCAAAGCATCTATAATAATGGCTCCGAAATTGAATTACGATCCTGAAATGCTAATTTTAATTATTTAGTGACAGTTTATGTGGGACTTATTTCTAGCTACTCACTAAAAACACTAAGGTTTGTATACTTTTAAGTGCAAATGTGTAACAGCAATATTTTATTGTATTGCACTTAGGATGGGAGGCATAAAGCCAACATGTGAGAAAACTTGCTAATTCTACTTGGCAAGAAATGCATTCGAATGTAAAAAAATTGACATTAAATTGTGAATGGCAATTGTTTACATGTATAAACATGCTGCAATTTGCTTGTAACAAAAATGTTATGAAATTAACTTCTACAAGTTACAATTTTCATTTAATAAATGTTATTTGAACTAACCATTTTAATTTTAGTATACAAATAAAAAAACAGCTAAATATTATACAAAACTTTGGCTTTTTTTGTAAACAAGAAACGATAAAAAAAACACTTAAAATATTACTTACAAAACAGTATGACAGAGATACTTGTTTCTTTATAAATAACAAAAACAAGCTAAAATGTTAAAGTTACAGTTTGTTTCGTGCTTTAGGGAAAAGCAGATGAGATTTATAATAGGTTACATGTTTCAAGTAAACAAAACTAAAAATAGTAGATAGTCAATATTTACTTTATATTTCATGGTTTAAAAAAACTTATTTAAAAATTATATGGACAAAATTGAATTATAGCAGATAATGTAATGAGTTTCTTGGATTAAAAAAAAAAATCCTGGTGAATACAAGATATTCTGTAAAAATATAACCAAGTGGTGCAAAGAAAACTTTTATTTTCAACTGAACTCAAAGAAAGTTCATTCATATTACAAATAATTTTTTTTTTTTATACAGTTTCAATTCTAAAGCTACCTAGCATTTCAGAAATAATGTTAAACAACACATTGTAGCATCCATTTTAGCTGAAAGAATTGAAAATTAATGCATTTAGATCAACAAAGCAGAAATTACATCACAGTACACTTACACTATGGGCTGATAAAAAAGAAATAAACACTTAATTGAAGTAAAAAACGAACATTATATTTAGAAATCTTAAAATGGCAACAATAAACGATACAAAATATGTCACAAATTGATTTGTTATGGAATGACCAAAAATCCAAATTAGTTGCATGTTTTGTTCATGCTCATTGATTATAACTCTATGAAATCAATGATTCCATTACATCACCAGATATTCAATTGAAGATGTGCTTTATGCCAGCTAATTGGTAATGTGACCAACTGATAAATACAAATATTTTATGCCATTGCAGTTTTTAAATTATTGGGTATAAAATAACTTCGTGAAATGTTAAAATAAATAGGATAATAGAAGAAATGTCATCTACATCACATTACTGACAATTGGAACCACTTCTTGAAACAGATGCTTTATTCTTTTTGAACAAAAATGCAGTCAACTCTTGTCGGTCATCTGCAATTTAACTACTTGGATCTTTGAAGTAGTTTAGGTATGTGTATAGTATTCTTCAACTAATATAATGAATCCATTAAATGACAGAATTTACTTAAGCAACCTTCTGCGACATTGACCCCAGCAAATGTGGCACGAATTTTGTAAACATATTTAAGTAACTTTGTGGCCCAAAACACATGCAACAAATCCAAAAATCAATACCTAATCTAAACAATACAACTCATCAACTACATACACATAATTTAATTTATAAATGTATTGTTATCTACTTATCAGTTATAAGTACCAAATTTAATAAATGTCACCCAAAAGTATGTGTGCATGTTTCTGCCCTAATGCTAAACTTGCATGATTAATACAAATGAAATATTGAATTGCTTATAACAGACCAGGTCTATTTTCAGAAACAAGCTGAACAAGAAAAGTGCAGCGACATACAAAATAATGTGGCCATTGCCTTAGATAGTTATTTGTTTCGCCAGCTCAAGCTTATTGCAATCACTTTCGACAAAAAAAAAATTCGAAATCAGTACCACCAATTATGGTCTGGCATTATAATATCTCTAACCAGCCCTTAAGCATCTCCACTCATTCTTACAAAATCAACTGAAATGACAACTTTCCATAGCCAGACTACTAGTTTCTTAATTTTAAAAACAACAACTTTTGAAATAAGCAGAATATAAAATAAAAATGCCATGTCCAATACTTTACAGCATTTCTTGATCCACAGCATATTTTGTACTTATTGCAAGCCTTACTGGAAAACTCATCCACAGATTTATGAATTCAAAATTGGAGTACAGTCTAACTCCTGCCAGTTGTGGCAGTTGAGTTACATGGTCTTGAACAAGTCATTAATTAAATTAGGACACTGGCAGTAATGTAAACAAACCATGTCTTTTGTTGATGTCTATAGCAAGGATCCTGGTGTTAAGTTTATGGTTCCAAAAGCAACAACAATAACATGTTGGCAAAGGAAAACCATTCTTGCTTTACATATGGCAGCCTTTTCCTATTAATCTTTAAAAAAATGTTCACAAATCAACTGAATTAAGGTTTATTGATCTACAATATATTGATGCTTCACTATAGTGTACATCAGTGAACCTTGTACAGCTGTAAACCTTGTATATAGGACAATGTGTACATTGTCCTATATAAAATTACTAAATTCAGACATGATGCTGTATGTAGTGTATATATACTTTGTGCACACCTAGATTTTGCAATATCATAAATATTTTTGTTGGATTTTATAATCTATTACTTAGTTGCTAGACTAACACAGGAAGGTAGAACTATTGCTAGTCAGTAATAGCTGCTACTGGAACAATTATCCAATTCAATTTTGAGGACTTTTTTTTGTAGAAAAAGGATAATCTAGGCTAAAAAACAACATTCCCACTTTATAAATTTTTTAATTTTGATCTTTAGATGTTTTTTTTTATTAAAAATAAAACACACACACACAATAAGTATTTTGATTTGTACCACTATCTGTGTAGTTGAAATGAATGATGCAAAACTACACCACCATAAATAACCACTATTGATGAGTACTTTAATTCAATCAAAGTTATATTAATGATGTAGTATGCATTTATTCCAACTTGTGTTTTTGATCGATAGAAATCGTGAACTAAGACATTACGCACGAGGAAAGTTTTACTCATACAAAAGGGAAGTACATCCAGGATTAAATAACAGGAATTTAAGCTGTACTGTATGCCTACAGTTAAGTCAGTCAACACTACACTTAAGTCTTTGACAGTGAAAAAATTTCCCAATTTCTAGCATTATCAAAAAAGTACAGTTGTATAACAATTCTGCTATCACTATGCAAACTGTAATGCTGTTTATCAATCAATACACTGTTAACAACAATGATGTTATCACATTAAAATAAAATAGAAAAATTATTGGGTAGCCACAATTTAACAATTACATGCAGCAGATACCAAATTACTGGAGGTCATATTAAATCGTAACTTACTCAGAAGTGAATAATTTCACAGTTTAGAGCAACTGAAATCCTCTGAAAACTACCCTTTAAAGATTATTTTTTTCTCCGCTTAGGCTGATTAGATATGCGTGTACATATAGTGCTAATTACCATTATGATTTGTAAAAAACGTTCTACCATAAGAGCTGAGATTCCACATTATTCAAAAAATTTATAACTGCATTAGTGCGGACAACACATTTAATTCAAATAACATTTCTAATTAATTAAGATAGGTCCCTACTGGGGTTCAATTCAAATTATCTTTTTAACAAGTATCTAACTGTCATAGTTTCCTTCTCACCACATCAAAAAATCTATCTGTATCTGCTTCTCGTTCTTTTCCAGGATCTGGTATTTTTCCGTTCTTCTAAATCGGAAATAAATTTTAGCCCGATGTCCTATCCTAACAAAACAAAACACAGAAATCCCCCCTTCGCCTTCCCCAATGTTTTTATACTCTCGAAGCCAGGGTGAACCTCTACTCACTCATGTCAGATAAGCCACGCCTTGCATATACTTAACAAATCGCGCATGCGCAGTTTAAAAATGGTTCCACGGGATAGAGTTGCGGTAAGACTCTTGTGAATTTGAACTGACGGTTTTAAACCGTATATGGCTAGAGTGAAAAACGGTAAAAAACCGTTTTGTCAACAAAACAGCTTTAAACCGTCAAATATACGGGAAAAGTCCGTAAAAACAACGGATAATTTTTGCAGTGTACAGTCCGAACTTGCAGCGAATCGGTTGGAAGATTCCAAACGAGTCCCAAGATTTTTTGGGAAAACTCTTCAGCCTCACTGAACGATTGGTTAAGACTCTTGGCTTTTAACGAATCAGGCAATTCGCTTAGTACATCTTCATGACTAGATGACCATTTCCGAAGAGGTAAACATCCTGCATTCATGAAACGTAGCATTTCATCGATTAAGGATTTTGCGCCTTCTACGGTGTCTGCACCTACTAAAGATCATCAACGTAGAAATGATTTTCGGCAATTTTAGAGGCGTTCGGAAAGTTGTCTTGTTCGTCGTTGCACAATTGTTGCAACGTACGAAGTGCGAGGAAAGGCGAAGAAGACATTCCATAAGTTATAGTGTTTAGTTCGTAGGTAATCAATGGATCGGACGGAGTTTGTCTCCAAAATATTCTTTGGAACGCGCGGTCTTCTTCCGCAATGAGGATTTGACGGTACATTTTACATATGTCTGCAGACACTGTAACTTTATAACTTGTTAAAGTGAATTAAATTGTCAAATATCTCCGTTTGTAATTTACGACCTTTCAGTAGAAGGTCGTTGACTGCATGCCCATTGGATGTTTTGCTCGACCCATCAAAAACTACGCGAAGAGCAGTTGTGGTTGAATGAAGATTTTCAACATAGTGGTGAGGAAAATAATAGTGGTTCTAATCTATATCCGAAGTGGAAGGAGGTAGAGGTGACATATGCCCTAGGGCTAGATATTCAGTCATAAACTCACTATATTTGAGTTTTAACTCTGGCTTTTTAGCAAGTTTATTCTCTAATGAAAGAAAATGGTTGAGAGCTTTCGATCGACTTTCACCTAAGTCTCTATCATTACGAAAAGGGAGTTTTACTATGTATCTTCCCTCACTATATTTCGTTGTAATGAATTTGTGAAAATATCTTCACACTGAATTTCTTCCTTATTTACCAGTTCTTTACAAGGAATCGATTCAATTTGCCAGAATTTTTGCAGTGTGCTATCAATACTGGCATTGACAGAAATACAGCCGATAGAAATGTTCGAGTGTACGGCAGAGTTTATTTTTCCGGTGAGTAAATGTTCTAATTTTGTAGGAATAGCAACTGGTGAACCACTTTGTCCAACAATTGGAGAGCCGTTTAGTAGCAGAGGGAAAATGTCTGCTCCCAGAAGAATATCTATCGGTTTTTGACTTGAATAGTGTGGATCGGCTAGTATAAGTCCATATAAATGTGGCCATTTACGTTTCTGAATATAGAAGTTAGGGAGAGGTGGAGTCACTTTGTTTACTACTAATACTTCAATGTGAAATGAATCTGACGAGAAGTGAGGAGAAAAAACAACGTTGGCGATGTGCAACGATGTTTCCGCCGTGACCCCATAAATTCCCATTAAGCGATGTGTAGTTTCACGCAATGGTACTTCTAAGAGCTCCGCACATTCACGAGTCAAAAGAGAATTTTGGCTAGCTCCATCAACTAAAGCATTAAATTGCAAAAATTCCCCAGTTTTTGATTTTATTTTTATTTATGCGGTGGATAATAAAACATTACTTGTTTGAATATGTGATTGGCATTGGAGAGTTGTAGAAATGGATGATGATGGGTGTTCCGGAGGGACAACCGCGTTGCTTACTTCAGAATTTACTATTCTATAAATATGCAATAAGGTATGATGTAAATTCGAAGAACAATTTTTACATCCACTTTTTATCCGACAGGGATCAGTGTGCCCACGTAGGCAATTTGCACAGAGTTTATTCGTTTCTACAAAGTTCCACCGATCAGTTACGGACATGCGATTGAAACATGCACACTTATAAAGAGGATGGATGTTATTGTCCCCACAAAGAACGCAAGTTTTCCAATTTACAGCGACCGCACTCGCTACTAGAGGTCTAGCAAACGAACTGCTCCTTTTCGGTTTTTTACTCCCCCTTAACCTGTTTACATTAGCGTTTCTCCCTGGCATTTTACTCCCCCCGCTAGGAAACTCAGAAAAGAAGAAACAGAACGAGCTTCACACTCCAAAAAGGTTCGGAACGATTCGAGATCGGGATAGATGTCTTTCCTCAAGGTCAAATGCCATCGCTGTTTAACTGCATCGTTGATTTTCGTTAAGATGTGAGAAATGATGATTAACTCACTCAAAGAATCTGATTTTAACCCTATTGTTTGCAGATTTCGAACTGCCTCGTTGCAATTATCTAAAACATCCAATAAAGCTTTAGTGTTATTGGCTTTGCTAATTTTCATGCCAAAAATTTTATTTATGTGGACGAATGCCAATTGAATTTTGTCCTCATACCTATCGCATAATATTTCCCAGTAATGTCTCAAATTTTCTGCTTGCATTTGAAATCCTCGAATTAATTTTGCAGCATTGCCACGTGTAGATGCAAACAGATACTGCAATTTATCAATGTCCAACAACTCGGTGTTGTCGAGAACAGAGGTTTGAAATAACTCCCTAAATGTTATCCACTGTTCCTGTTCTCCGGAAAACTGTGGAAGTTTCAATTTAGGCAGTTTTGTTTTTGATTTATTAGTTAAAATTTGACCATTATTGCCATTTCCCACTGTTGAGACTTGGTCATGTTTATCGATGACAGTTTTATTTTCCAAATCAACGGATAAATTTAGAAGTATGTGCTGATTATTAAGATATGTATCCAAATAATCATCTGTGTTCTTTGAAGATAAATCCGAAAATGAATTGGATAGCCTCGTATCGAATGAATTTACTTTAGTTTTTAACGCCTGTACCATACGTTGCTCAGTTATTTGATATCGTTGGATCTTCTCCCCAATTCTGTCAATTTCCTTACACAGAATTTTAAAATTCTGCGTAGTTTTCGCATTTTTAGGTGGCATAATTCCACGGCGGAACTCCGGCTCGACGGACCAAATGAAAGTTTAAGTATACAGAGTTACGGATGTGAAATTTAGAGCAGTGAATTTATGCGTTTTAGTTTACTACAAAGATTAAAAGTTGACTCACCTTGTTCCCCAAGAGCTATCATCAGTGGACGAAATAAGAAACAACACTAGCTTGGATATAATCTGATTCTTTGTTTGACGGATGTAAACGGATTACAAAAATGCGCAGACGACTACACCGTGTTCAGACGAAATACAGAATGCCACGCCGCCAACAGAGGGCGAAACAGGGGTGAGATGACCCCAGGAGTGACCATAGAGTTTACAACAAAAAATAATGTTCATCACGTGGCGTCCTCTAGTGGTTAATCTAAATCAACACTCTCCTTTATGGTCTAATCCTCATAGTATCTTTTCCAAACCGGCATCGGGAATTTCACTATTCATATCAGCGACCCCGAAAACTATGGATTCGACACTTATGTCGGTTGTTTTCGATTATTTTTACAGATAGTTCACATTGTAACTCAGACCTACTTGGATTGTTTTCACCTGACTGTGACTACAAGTTCCTTTTATACCTAGATGAGGAAGATACTTTGTAGTATATCTTTTTCGACTACATCGGAGAAAATTTTTAGAATTTTCATAATGAAAATTTGCGATTAATTTCCTATTCTTGCTTTTTTTCTTCTAATGTTCGTTTTATGTGTATTCCTTCGCCTTTTATGTACATTCACTCGTTCATTTTATGTTAATTCGCCGTGCTCATGTTTCAAAATGCAACTTGCTATTCTCTTATATTGTTAAATAGATATATTTTGCAGTTTGTGTTTTCTAATTTTTGTTATGATCGTTTATATAATTAATCTCAATTTTTATTTTGGAATTTTACACATCAGAAATCTAGAAATCTTGTCGTTCTTATGTTTTTCCGTTGCCTGACGTAGTAGGTAAATATTTAGAGTAGAATGCAGCAAATTAGACTTGACATTTTAATGTTTTCCCTTTACTTGATCTTTTGTGAAAAACATTTAATCAGAACAAAGTATTTGTATCGGTTCTGACTTCATTCGTGATAAGAATGAAGCTTCTTTCTTTCGGTAAGAAATTTTATTATACGAGTAGAATAAAACGCATATTCATTCTAATAGTTTTGTATCAACATAACAATCGACACAAATTAATTAAAAACTCAATAGCTAGTTTCTGAGTGGCTTTTTGAATTTGTAACTTTAAAGTGATTCAAAGAATTAATGGGATAAAATTTATTCTTTGAGTGTGCAAAAACAATCTGATCATTGCTTCTCAAATATTTCTTGTCATGATCCGCGCATGCGCACTTTATGCCGAACTGGCGCGCAACGCTTCCCTGAGACGCATGATAGAGACGAAGAACGATGGTCGATACAAAAGAACGCTGAGTGTCGTCTATTCGGTAGAAACTTAGGATGTGTCAATAATTGTTCCTATCACTTGTTGTACATTGATTTTGTGTGTGTGTGTCGTCGTCGAAATAAAGGTGTAATTCATCCAAAAATAGTATGTGTTATTAAGAAGTATACGCTACGAAGTATACGCTATTTTATTGTATACTTTTTACTTTAAATGATTGATGCTTTACAGACTATATCAAGAGATCAACGATCTTCTGCATAAATGAGTCAAAAGGACTCGTCTCGAAGCATTTGTATTTTTTAAAAATCATTTAAAGAATCAACTATAACTGAAAAAAAAAAGAAAGAAGTTCAAACAAATCGATCCAACGAAAGACCATCGTGTTCGTGAGGGCTGGTGAAAGTTACATCTATCATAACCTCAAATGTCTTCCTGTTGGGGAGATGTGGAATTTTAGAGAGTGGGATGCTTGCTGCTTATGCGCTGACTTCGTCATATGACCGGTGTAATTCGACTACCAAACCTAAACTAATTTCATTGAAAGAAATTATCATATGAGAACTGTCACAATATTGGCATTTTTTTGTTTACTCCTTTTAATTTTTATAATTTCTATAACAAATCTAAACCTGGAGAATATTATCTCACAATCACATCTAAAATGGTTTGGTTATATTCTGGTGTGTGTTCAAGCTGTGCGGTATTGATTCTCACAAGTCTTGTTCCATTTTAATATCAAAGTATAAATGTAACTATCTCCCGACAGGTGATTACGATACAGGCAGGTGCATATAGGTTATTACGCACAGATAGGTTATAAGAACAGTTGTTCTTGTGTTCTGGATGCTGTTATTCTAGTGGACGAATATCGATGTATAACAGTGCCTGTGTTCTGATACGATCAAGAACACGAAATGTCGGGTGCTATTCCGAAAAGAATAGGAATAAGTCAGATTAGTTGCACACTTCAGAGGAGTGAGACGTGTTTTCGCAACGGACGGTGCGGCGTGTAAATTGGAAACTTAATTATTATACTGTAATTAAATTTTAATGTCTAATTTAGGTATGCAACGCCCTTCTGTTCTTGTCCTCTACTACACACACTGTCTATCAAATTAGACATCGCTCGGGCACTCTGACCCTAATTTTACCATTTCTTGTACAGGGTGGCTTAAAAGTTTCCGTACTCCGACTTAAAAAAGAGGAAAGAGGATTCTAGTATCAAATTTCACCTTTAATATACGCTGTTTTCTAATTAAAATTTTAAAAATAAAGACAATCCATAAATCATGTCAAAGTAGATGAACATTAAACAAATAATCAAAATTATATTCATTATTTTTGTTTTCTGAAAACTTGAAATTTTAATAAAAATTGAAGAAATCAACAATTATTTCAAAAACATTTCGTCACATAAATTTTTATGTTTTTTGCATCAAATGAAGTTGGTAAAAAAATTATATATCAATTTGTGTATTTAACCTTTACGCTGCACCGCTTAGATTTTTTCAATCGTCTCCAGGAACGGCTCTTTCGATTGCATGTCTAACCCCCTTTACCTAATTACTGGCTTTTTGTGTCGTTCTCCAAACGTAAACACGTCCATTTGTCGGGAATAATGTGAACGACGATTCGTCTGGCCATATTCCTTTTTCCCATTGTTGTTGTGTCCAATTTTTATGCTCGCGACACCATATTCGTCGCTTCAACGCATTGCATGGTGCAATAAATGGTTTTGAAATAGCCGCTCTACCATGAATATTTGCCATATGCAGTTCAAGCCGGATAGTCTTTGATGAAACTGCTTCCTGTAGATGTGTTCATCTGTTGTTATCTGGAATGCTGTTGTCTTGTTTTTTTGCCACAATCCGCTTCAATACCCTTCTGTCTCTGTCATTCAGCTTCGATTTTCGACCAGTGCTGTGCTTTTTAGATGATGTTTTTCGCTGTTTCAAATATGCTGACATTACAGTCGACACTGTACTTCTCCCAACACCTAGAAGGGTGGTCGTTATCGTTACTGAGTCTCCAGAAAGACGGGCCCCAACAATCATGCCTCTTTCGAAATCAGAGTGGTCAGCCAAAACGTAATTCTAACACAGAAATATATTTTGCATCAGACTTCTATCACTGCTAGTAGCAGACTGATGTGTGTACTTTCTCATCCACTAGGTGGCACCCTTCACCGCTAGAGGGCAGGAGTATACGAGAGGTTTCTTTCGAGTGCTATTTTTTCACAAGTGTTCATATTATATTGTCCAACCCCTGTATATTTTAGGAGACAGCGATTTCCAATGGTGTGTTGTACGAGACTGCCTAAGTATCAAAATTCAAGAATTTCAACTGCGAGTCCAAATTCTCGTTAAATTATCCAATTACGAAAAGAAAAATACATTATTTCCTGAGGTATTTTATCAAACATTTTCGTTTTTAGAATTTCCATTACAGTTTTCATTTTTCTCTACCCACACTAATACAAATTACAATTAATGTTTTCAGACAAAAAAAAAAAAAAAAAAAAAAAAAACATGAAAGTATATTTAAAAATAAACTTTCTATTTATTTATTTCACAGATACGTTAAGAACAAAATGATGTGCTAAAACCTAGCACACATATTTATTATCTCTGAAATAGACATAATACTTTATGAACAGCTAAAAGAACTAAACAGGTAATACATTCAGCCAAATCTATTCCATCAGTACCGACAGATCAAGCGCTGTGCCATGCTTTGTGGCTTATTTATCGAAATCTTTACTTTAGGTCTGCTACCACACTTGCAAAAGTTCGTAGAACAAACGCATTCTGCGGTGCAGCAGTCAATGTCTTTTAAGCATTCCTCTCCTCTCATACTGCAGCTTCGCCTTAAGAAAGAAAAAATATTTTAATTCGTAATTTTTTCAGAAAGAAATGTTGAAAATAGCCTTCAATTAAAATAAGTACGAGAAAGAACACCAAAACAAAATTACGAGCTTATAAGATTAAAAATAATGTGCTTTTTCTAAAAGTAAAGAAAACTTTCGCGCATATTTTCTTTAAAATAAATAATTTAATTGTTGAGTGTGTCATAAATAAGTAAAATATTGGGGAAAATAAGTATTTTTGGTCTTTACTAATCTGTCCATTGCTAAGGCTACTAAAACTCTTCACTTTAAAACACTAAATTAATAACAAAAATTTAAGAATACGAATTATTGTATAGGCGCATTATTAGCGCAATGAAGTTAATCACATTGCGTCAATTTAAAAACAGTTCTTTTCGATCTATGGATTATTTTTTGAATTATTTTTTTACAACTGTTATTTATTTCCTAACATTAAAGGATGTAACTTATATATTAACATTCTTCGAATGACTCCAATATGCTTGAATGGAATTCCAATTTAAATGGTATTTTATGGAAGTTGCATACCACATGGCAATATTTAGCAGTAATTCTTTTTTTTAACTATTTAATAAGCTTACTTTTAATCTTAGTGAAGTATTTTCTCCAATGATAAAGTATAAAAGTTAAGAATAACAGTGTTTTATTATGTGTTGTTTAAGATTACGTTTTTTTAATTCACTTTATCATTTACAGAGTTAATTAGTAGATAAAAGTAGTAACACCATTTTTAAAAATCTTAAAATTATATTTCTGATGCACACATAAAAATATACATATATCTATCTAATTAAAAAAAAAACATTACAAGATATTTTGTGTGTAATCATCAATGAAAAGCAATTACAGAGCAAAATAATCTCGAAGCATTATTGGTAACAATCCCGAGCAATCGTATAAAGCACAAAAAAATTGATTAGAAATTGATTATAATCCCACAATTCTGTGTATCCTCAGATACGACACTCGCCAACAACCACAGTACAGTAAATGGCCTAAAGCCATCCTTAATAATTAACCGTTTTTTTTAAATTTTCCTTTCCCCTTTTGTTTTAATTTTCTCTGGCTTTAATTCAATCATCTTTGCATCTGCTGTACAGCACTAACTGGACTCGCCCATGACTCCGCTTTACTAGCCATCCAGTCATCCTCATTGGTTCGCCAACTACACACACCACCATATATTATTTACGTCGAACTAAAATTCTGCTCAGCACAAGTCAACATTCAGAAGGAGATAGAAGGATTTCGGCCTGAGTTCTCCGAAACAGCCGTTATTTTCTTTCTTTTATGTCCTGGTGAAATCGTTCACCTTGTTCTTCACCAGTATCGCCGAGATTTTTAGAGAAACGGTCTAAATGGCTGTGCAATTAATGAACCTTTATTCTCATATTACAAGCAAGGTCTCTGAAGTTGTTAAGCATGCTGTTGACTAGTTCAACATAGTTTTCAGCCTTGTGGTTGCCTAGAAAGTTCTTGACAACAAGGTCCAATGAGATCCACGCTTTTCGCTGTCGCATTCATGTAATCCACGAAATGATTGCATGCATAGGTATTTTTTTTGTCCTATGTTTACAAAAAAAAAACCGGGCTATCCTGATCAAGAGCTTTTATGAACAGTTTCATTAATTCTAGCTTTATATGCAGAGGAGGAAAGATGATTCTGTCTCGTTCGATTAAGGGTTCACGAATGACCATTTCTTTTTCCAACAACCATGTTCTCTCTTGTAGACCAATCTTTTCTTATTGTAGAGTAGGCCCCTTGCTCACCAGGAAAAAGTAACCATTTTAAAACTGAGTGAGGAACATGTCGTCTTGTAAGCTAATCTTGAGAGGCTAAACCAGGATATGTCCACTTGCTGCGGGTATTTTGGTTTATGTCGGTATTATTCACAATACAAAAATAACAGTCATCAAAGTGATTTACGGGTTCCAACTATACCATTGAACACAAAATTTTAAACTCCATCTCTTCCCATTAGTACCCTATCGTAGATGTTCTGTACAAGTTTTACAAACGTGTGAAGCCCAAACTTTATCTTGGTCACCAAGCCTAACGGCAAAGTACCTAAAGTAAGCTCTTTTAGTAAAATCAGAAATGGCTTTTCTGTTCTTTTTTAGGGTGTACTCACCAGTGTAGTAAAATACATCAGGATGATTAAAACAATTTCTTCGACTGGATGCCATTCTATAAGTTATGTTAGATGTAATTATAACGCTAGTAATAAATGTAACGTTAGGTTATGTCAACAAATATAGCTTCATACAATTAACTGACAGAGGTACAGAGAAGTAGGAAGAAAACGTAGGAACCAATCCACCTAAAAAACTTAATTTAACCCCTACTCAATGAGGTTTTTATAAAATATTTCATAATCTCAAAAAGTAGAGCTGAAAGAGAAAAATTGTTTTCATATTTGAAACCAGCATACCAAAATCAGTTTAAGAATTCCAGGCACCAAACAAAAAATATTTTTTTGCAAGGTTGTGGTATCTAGGCTAAGCGATCAATAAGATTTGGGAACTGTTCTTTCGCTACTTGTAATGGTTGAGATAGTGGTCTCTGCAGCTTCGTGTAAATCTATATACAGGGTGTTTGTAAAAAATTAAAGTGGCGATATATATATATATATATATATAGTATCCATCAAAACGACCAATATTTTTAATGAAATTTATGGCCGCAATCCACCTAGAGTGTCAGAAAAGTAAAATTTAGAAACACGTCTGGCAATCACAAGTCCTTACTTCTTACTTTAAATGCAAACTTCTAAGAGCCTCAAGAATAAAGTAACTTATGTGTAGCCATATCTAGTATATTTTACGCAAGAATCTGAATTGATACCTCTTACAAAAAAATGCATTATTCTAAAAATTAAAATTTTTTCATTTTTCTATAAAAGATCCAGTACGATTCGTTCACCCGTGAAAATTATTTCTAAGGATATCGAATTATTACCTTAAAGAAAACCCATCTCGCTCTTCTTTCTCTTCCCCACCAGTTAAAGAAAGCAGAAAAAGTAAACCCAACTACTCGTAAATCAACAGAATCAATTTAATGGCTCAAAATATTCCATTATCAACCGAAAAATCAATAACAAACGGTTCACTGGCGAACTTAATTTCCGATAACTGCTGCTGCACAAACAAACATTTCCTAACGGATAATGAAAAAAAAACTTACACTAAGCTTCAGCTGGAAAGTTTTAGAAGTTTTCGCGCCTCCAAAGATAAGCAGTTGGAAAGAGGAAAAAGAATCTACCAAACCACATTTAAAATCGGATGATATTAAGCGTATCGCTCTCGCCGTACCCCTGTGTTTACATAAATTGAAGGGCAAGGTAATTTCATTAAGTTCGGCTTTCGTTGAGAAGTTCTTATTTTATCGGGTTGGTAAACGCAGTTAATGCTCCAGTATCGACTATAATTTGAGGGGTTTGCTTCATTTCTTTCAGTTTGAAAAGGAGGAAGAAAGTATCCAGCAATTTAGTTTATGGGTTTTGCGTTTAGCAGAAGGTTTAGGCTTCTAATTTGTGGAAGGTGAAGGAATTAATGACATGTGATAGAATCTTTTCGAAACTAATATTTAAGATTTCCAATGGTAAATTCTGCTTAATGCATGATTAAGAATGTAACAATGCACCTAAACTGTAGCATCATAATTTTAATTATTTTTGTTCTCTTATTGATTTTGAAGAAAATTTTCTAATTTACCATTAAAATTTATAAGATACTAAAACTATTCCTGAACAAAACCAGTGAAAGTCAAGATGATATTAAGCTTATTGCCCTAGCGTATCCGTACCCTCCGTGTTTACATAAATTACAAACCAAAGTACTTTCATTAAGTTCGACTTTCGACGAGAAGTTCTTATTTCATCAGGTTGGTAAACGAATTTTCCAAACAGTAAGTACCATACAAAGTACCATACCTTTACCCACAGTGCCAAGAATCAGAAGAGATGCATCAGGATAAAGCAAGTAGCCATACGTCTAAGTCCACTTTAAATTCTTGGAAAAAATTGAACAAGAAACTAGGGTCAAGTCTTCACACTTTAATAAATTTCCTGCTAAATTTTCAGATGTCTCACTCATAAACTTTTGTGCCTTTGGACTTTTAAAAAGAGCGTTATCGAAACGTCAACCGTAAAGCATTTAAGGACTTTGGAAAATTGTGGAACACGAATGGGACAAAATACCTTATGTCGATACTAAAAAAGTCATTATTATTATACAAATAAGGTGCAAAAGATAGTTAACAATAACGGCTATGAAATAGAACAGTAGAACACAAAAACGTCATGTAAAACATTGATCTTTAGTACATTAAAATCGTTCAAAAAATGTCCGAACAGCCTATACTTATTATACATATCAAAAACACACAAGTAACTATAAAATAAAGAATCTAAAAACACATTTTTTGGTTGTTCTATTATAATTCGGTAATAGTAAAATAGAGAGGGCCGATAAAAAGTCAAGCAACTCTTAAAGAGATCGATGGCCATGGAAGTTCGTCGACCCCTGTTTTAAGCTGATAAAATTTGGAAAAGTTAACAGACTTAATGACAGAATATTTTTTTGTAGCCATATTTAAGGCTTTCGACGGTTAATTCTGAATTAATGCGTGGTTGCGAATACAATAATGCATTATAAATATCAGTACTTCAATTATTTTTGTTTACTTATTGATTTTAAAGAAAACTTTTCTATTTCACTGTAAAATATTCCCGAACCTTGCCACTGAAAATCTGAGTTCTAATTAATTATATCGGAGGATGTATACAGGGAAAAGGATAGTTAAACTGTGGAAATTTACTCAGGGAAAAAGACAGCTGATTTGTGAAGAGGTATGCAGAAATAAGGACAGCTGAATCATGGATATGTAGACAGGATTATGAACAGTTCAACTGTAGAGATGTAAAAAGAGTCAAAAGACTGCTGAATTGTGGAGATGTATACAGAAAAAGAGACAATTGAACTGGTGAGATGTACACAGAATAAATACCTGAACTAGAGGAGGACATGCAAGGAATTGTGAATATATACACACTAACTAATGGCTTTAGCAATCACGAGGGCATGCTCAGGAAATTGGGCCTGAGTTACGACGAGGACTGAAAAGACGATGAGCTAGCGATATTATGCCGGCGACGATTATAACTATATCGACCATTTTGTAAATATGTACATGTAACTGTCAATTCTGCCGAAATTGACCAAACGTTCTCTAAAATGTCTGTGTCCTCATCCCTATAATATACAAAAATAGCTTTCAATTAGTAAATTGGGAACTTTTCACGAATCTCTAGCTTTAAGCATTTGAAATTGATTTACATTTACATTTTTCTTGCTAAGAATACCAGTAGTTTAAGTAGTTCAAACAATCAGTATCATAATACACTCATTGCCATAATAATTTGCGCACCAAGAAAGAGTCGTCAAAATGAAACGAAATTTTTCACATGTAAGTACTACTTTAATATAAGTAAGTGATTAGAAAATCAAAGAAAAAAGATCATTTATTGCAGAAAAAAGTACAAATGAACGGAAGTTTTAGTACTCTGTTGGACACCCTCTGCACGATGCGATACCAGCGGGCATTGAGGCATACAAGTTCCGTATGATGTCCTGAGACATCTCGTTCCACAGTTCCTGTAAACGCGCATCTAGTTCGACCAAACTCGCAGGGAGTCCAACTTTCCGTCCCAAATTATCCCAGATTTGCTCGATTGGTGACAAATCTAGGGATAGAGCAGGCCAGGGAAGGGTGGTAATGTGGCGGAGGCAGTCTTGTGACATCCTTCTTATGTGTGGCCGAGCATTGTCTTGTTGAAAAATGGTTCCTGAGAGCCCTTCCATGAATGGCATCTCGTGAGGCTGAAGGATGTCATGGACGTACCGCTGGGCTGTCATTGTGCCATGGATCAATATTAGGGGTGACAGTGGATCGGAAGCAATGGCACCCCATACCATCACACCAGCTGTGGGAGCGGTGTGTCGCTGTAAAACGAAGACAGGATTGAGACGTTCACCACGGGGCCTCCACACACGAATACGATTGTCATCACTGCTCAAATAGTATCTAGATTCGTCTCTGAAGACGACATGGTTCCATTCCGTTGCAGTCCAATCCCGTCGTGCGCGACACCACGCCAAACGGAGGCGTTGGTGGGTGGGTGTCATTGGCAGCACACGTAATTGGCGCCGCGATACCAGAGGTCCTTCAGCCAGGCGCCTTGCGTTGGTTCGGGAAGACACAGGGGCCCATAGTGAAGGTGCTGCCTGTGTCTGGATAGCGGACAATGAGGCAGTTGGCTCTACGCGTGCGTTTCGTATGATGTGTCGGTCTTCTCGACGACTGGTCTGTCGAGTGCGTCCAGAGCCTGGTCTCCGTGTAAATGACATATCTTCTGTCCACTGGTCCCAACACCTCCTCACAGTAAAATCAGTACGGCCTACTTGACGAGCTACTCGCCGAGCTGACCACCCAGCTTCCATCATCCCAATGATTCTTCCCTCTCGAACTCTGACAGCTGCTCATATTGTCTTCGATGGCGGCGTAACGGCATGTCTACCTCAGCGTTTCCTTTGCAAAGGATTGAGTACACTCAAACAAGCTCTGCTTACCTGTTTTATACTCCAAGGAGAAAGAAGTTCAACGCCCTCTAGTGGCATTACGCAATGCGTAATCACGCTGCATTTCTAATCATTTGCATATCTGGCCGACATGTACCTTCATGCCAAGTTTCGTTACGATCCCACAGTTATTTCTTGGTGCGCAAATTTTTATGGCAATGAGTGTATGTTTAACTAAACCTTGATACCACGTACTTATATTTGGGTATCATTTTATCAAATAATTTCAATTTCCGTATTTCAAAAAGCAATCGATGCCATATAGTAGGAATACTTTAAATACCAGAGCTCCTGTAATTTATATTGGAGGTAACCACAAAAAAGTAATATGCCATTACACAGTATATTAAATGCTTACATATTTGCGTAGGCATTCTTATTAAAATGCGTCTAGATTCCAGAGATATGTATTTTCAAACTACAGTTGTTTTTTGTACCCTTGTGAACCAGAAGGAGCATTATTTTTTATTATTAACATATTCTATCTCATTCCACACATTTTGGGTTTATCAAGATTTGTTATAAAGAGATAGTTAAATTAATATTTAACTATAAATCGTATTCAACACTTAAGGATTATCCTTAAACTCTTCGATATCTATCTGCTACAGAGAAAACAAAATATTCACAAAATTTCATTGCATAAATGTAGTTGGACGCTGTTTTTAAAATTAATTTGTGAATAATAGTTCTTTCAATAGAGAAGTTTAGTTGATGGAATTTTATGGCCCAAGCGTCGCATTTTGGTCATTCTGCGTCAACTATAAGAATAAAGAACATCAAATAATTCATTGGAGTGAGATAAATGCTTTTCATATTAAAGAACAAACAAAAGGAGACAAATACGTTAAGAATTTTAGTGTTCTTAATATTAATAGTTAATAAAATTTGATATATTTAAAGCAATAGTATGTAATTTAAATGATCTTTAGTCTTATTTGAATTATGGGGTCTATCTATATGTTTTCATTTAAATATTTAAGAACAACTTACATATAATTAAAACTTATTATATGTAAGTTGTAATCTTATAAACTTATAATTGATGCATAATATAAATTATAATGATCAAAGTTGTAATCTTAATTGATGTTGTATGCGTTTATTGAGGATTAGTAAAGATTTTAGGTTAAATTTATTAAGGTATATACTTTATGGTTATTGCGTATAAGTATATTCTGTTTCCCTCAAAGGAATTGTTTGATAGTTGCTACCTGCAAAAGATAAGATTCAACAATTTTATTACATTGTTGGGCTCGGAGTACATTTCTTTATAGACTTTCTAAATATAGATCACATATTTTCTTATCAT
This sequence comes from Metellina segmentata, assembly GCA_947359465.1. Lineage (NCBI taxonomy): Eukaryota > Metazoa > Arthropoda > Arachnida > Araneae > Tetragnathidae > Metellina > Metellina segmentata. The sequence goes on from OX375875.1 coordinate 55,787,367, forward strand.
TAAGTTAGAATCTCCTTTTTGAATTTTAGACACTTCAGATACCATCCGATTCTATTTTTATGATCGACCATTTCCACTTAGGCTTGGTTTATATTCTTTTCATTCTACGTTCCTTCCATTTTCTTTGTAAAATGCAAGGCGAACAATTTAATGGGTGTAGAACACCATCTAAGGGTAACTAAGAGAAAGAGGGAGGTTTATAATGGCACAATGAAGCCCGTGGAGGTGTTAAGTGTTATTTTATCGAATATCTTTTAAATGGTTTTAAAGGAACGAGGCTAATAGTATCTACAAAAAATCTACGGGGTTAAAGAATTTTCTTTAGTTACTTATTGGAGACCTAGAAGAAAAATCGAATAAACTACCATGTGGCAACTTTTTTCGTTTTCTGCTTAAAAGAGTTGGCGTAAGACGTGAAGAGGGTCGATTCATTTTACCGTTTGGTTTAGATTCTTGTAAAAATCTGTAATTGATACTACGATTTTCCATTGTTCATTTACACTCATGTCCATAAATTAAGGATAATGCCAGCACCGGCAAATAACGGTTCAGATACAAAACAAACGTGACTTATTCATAAAGCCCATTTATTAAACAAAAGATAAAGAACAATAAAAATGGTGTATGTATGATATCATTCACAAAAATAACGATTTTCGCTCACTGGAGCAATTACAAAAATTATCGACCATACAAAAACTTAACATGACATTTTTGGTATGATGGTTAGTACATTGTATGTCTCCCAGACGATGAAATACAGTCCGTACAACGCCTAGGCATGCTGAGGATCAAATTATCACGTTGGTCTTGGGGAAGATAACCACTCAGCAAGCAATGCTCTCCGAAGTTCCGGTGGTTGACGGGCTGTAACTCGTCGGCCAAGCATGCCCCACACATGCTCTATCGGATTCAAGTCAGGTGAGAATGCTGGCCATTCCATACGGAGGATATCCTCAGATTCAAGGCATTCGTTTATAATGTTTTTACGGTGAGGACGGGCGTTGTAATCCATAAACACAAATTCTGTGCCCATGGCACCCCTAAACAAACGTACATGTTGTTCCAGAATGATGTCCCGATAAATTAGGCCTCTCATGGTTCCGATTTGAACATGTAGATCTGTTCTGGATCCCAGTATAATTCCGCCCCAAACGATTAATCCTGCACCACCGTAACGATGTCGTTCAATGATGTTGTCTTGGTGGTAGCGGGTACCCGGCGTTCTCCATATGAACGTCCGTAGTGAATCAGACTGCAAGCTAAACCTGAACTCGTCGGAAAACATCACACAAGCCCACTGTGACGATGTCCACATAGCATGTTCTCTACTCCAGGCTAACCGCTGGCAACAGTGAGTTGCCGTGAGCGGAACACATCTGAGAGGCCTGTGAGCATATAGACCAACATGTCCCAAACGTCTGTAAACGCTTTGCCTTGAAACTGTCGTAGCCGTGACAGAAGATAGCTGACGAGAAAGGTCGGATGCTGTGCTCCGTTTGCTTCTTTTTACAGTTCCTGCCAAATACCGGTCGTCGTTCGACGTTGTAACACGGGGAAGACCTGTACTGTAACGTCTACTGACAGTTCCATCATTTTGGAATCGTTGTCAAAGCCTAGAGATGACACTTTGGGCGATTCCAAGTTCCACTGAAATTTCCGTCTGAGTACTCCCACATTTCAGGCGGCCGATGATTCTACCACGTAAAAAAATCACCGACATGCGTCCTCTGTGCCATAACTATTCGGTTGTGTCACTGAGCGGTTTACATAACGCTTGTGAACAATTTTACATCTTTGCTATCATTCCTTATATACACCTCTCTTTTTACTCTCGTCATTGTGACGTACTATAGGCGTCATCTGATGGCTTCCTGTAATTTGGATATTATTCTTGAAGATGTGTGCGATAATTCTACAGGTGAAATTTTTACTTTAGAGGTCGATTTCCGTGTGATTCTGAATTATTCTTAATTTATGGATATGAGTGTATTACGACTTCAACGAATCACTATCTTTTATATATCTAACAAAGGATGTGTGTGTGTAATCTCTATACAAATCTACACCGTTTGGCCAATCCACACCAAATTTGGTACACTTATACTTAATAACACTGCGGGAAACACAGGATATTTATTTCTTGTCTTCAGAGCAATGTTGGTACACAGGTAGTCCTAAAAGTGCCCCTCAAAGCCCCAATTTTAAATTTCAAAGTTTGTTTTTCTGCAATAAATGGACATACGCGTTCTACAGAGTTTGTGTTGCCTTGACACAGGGAAATGTCGCGGTTATATTTAAGCTGTCGCGGTCATATTTGAAACCGGAGCTACGCTAGGAGAACGCTAGATTCTCCTGTGTGTGTTTTCCGAGGCTATTAAAGTTTAGATTGATTGTGTAACGTCACGAGTAGGCGGAGTTCCAAATTTGTTTGGTTGGCTGTGTGAGGTAACGAGCGAAACGAGATAAGAAATATCAAAAATCTTTACAATCGAAATCGCCATAGAAATAACATTGAGTGCAAAACGATTGCCGTACGCAATTCATTGTTTTAAGTGTCGATCAAAAAATTAGTTTTCCAATAATATTGTTTTACCAGTATATTGCTCAAAAAACAACACCACGCGAAAGCAAGGCAAGTTGACAATTGGAATGGGAAAAGGTTTATACATAGCCAGTGATCATGCACCGTCTGGTTAAAAATATATATGAATGAAATTTGACTAAAATATATATATATATATATATATATATATATATATATATATATATATATATATATATATATATATATATATATATATATATATATATATATATATATATATATATATATATATATATATATATATATATATATATATATATATATATATATATATATATATACAGGGTGTTTCAGTGAACCGTTTCAGAACTTCTAAGAGGGGTAGGGTACATCCTGACGAACCAAAATCATATACCAATGGGCAGTCAGAAATGCTTTCCTGACGCGGTAGATGGTGTTGTGCGAAAATCCCGAGCTTTCGTGTAGGGAATCTTCATTTCGCACAAGAACGCCAAGTTAGTAGGATGGATGATTACACGATCGCAGAGTTAGCCGATATGCATTTGGCGTACGGGGCTGCAAATTGTAGTGAGCCAGCCGCACAGCGTTTGTACGCGGAACGATATCCGACGAGGCGTATCCCCAGTCATAATTTCTTTGCAAGACTGCACCAGAGGTTAGCTGAGACAGGTTCATTAGAAAGAGCTGACAGGGACAGGGTAAGAACAGCACGGACTGCAGACGTCGAACAGAATGTGCTGCAGCATGTACAGGGGAATCCAAGAACGAGTACACGAAGTGTAGCAAACGCATATCTGGACGGTCGAGAACCCGCATGCAATACGACGTCGTGCAGCACAGATTCGATTTTCGGTCAATGTATTGGCCGGTATTATGGGAGATCACCTCATCGGACCTTACCTGTTACCTTCTCGTCTAACCGGACCTAACTACTTGCTCTTTCTGCAGCAAGTATTGTCACAACTTTTGAGAGGTGAACAGATTTCTGCATCGACGCAACAGACAATGTGGTTCCAACACGATGGAGCCCCTGCCCATTATAGCGGATATGTTCGTAACTACCTGGATGTCACATTTGGTCAGCAGTGGATCGGACGTGGTGGTCCCGTGCGTTGGCCTGCTCGGTCACCCGACCTATCATGTCTTGATTTTTATTTCTGGGGTCATCTGAAATCGCTAGTTTATGACACCCCTGTTGACAATGTTGAGGAGCTGGTTGCAAGAATTGCAGTAGCTGCCGGATAAATTCGAGATATGCCTGGAGTATTCCAGAATGTTCGGATGTCCATGCGTCGGAGATATGAGGCGTGCATTGTAGCCCGTGGAAGAAACTTCGAACACTTACTTTAATCCATGTACCTTTTGCTTCTTTTCATGTATTATTAAAACGATTTCTCACTTACGGTCTCTTTTCTTTACGGTGCTTCTGCGTACAGCATCGCTTCAGGAAAGCATTTCCGATCCCACATTGTTATATGATTTCGAGTTGTCAGGATGTACCCTACCCCTCTTAGAAGTTCTGAAACGGTTCATTGAAACACCCTGTATATATATATATATATATATATATATATATATATATATATATATATATATATATATATATATATATATATATATATATATATATATATATATATATTCTAATGGCGGGCACAAATGCACATAGTCATTGGCCACTACAAAGCCGGAAGTAATGGTCTCTTGTGAAGGAGCACCCAGTGGGAGGACCATCATCGCTTTCTAACAAAGGACAACACAATTTACATCCATGCCCTGACCCCGGATTCGAACCAGGAACCTTCCGATCCAGAAGCCAACACCTTAACCCATAGACCGGTTGGTCGGCTCCTAGTTTTATATAAAATGCTAGATTCTAGTGTGTTTCAGTGGCTATTAAAGTTTTGATTGGATGTGCGATGTCACAAAAAAGCGGAGTTTCTGATTGTTTTGATGCCGACCAACCGGTATAGTGGTTAAGGTGTTAGCCTCTAGATCGGAAGGTTCCTGGTTCGAATCCGGGCCCGGGCATGGATGTTTGTAAGCGTATGGCGTAGAGGCGGCTGGTGCACCTTAAATCTGTCGTGGCCGAAAGTCCTCACGTTGGGTTGGCGTGGAAGTTTGGAGAGTGGGGTGCCAGCTCAGGTGTTGCTTCGTCATCTGACCGTGGTTCAAAATTACGAGGTGTTGTCCTCGGATCTTTCCCTTAAGGGACTGATCCCTGACCGTCGTCAATAGCCCGTTGTGTTGCTCTAGTACGACGTTAACTAAAATTACCATTACCTGATTGTTTTGATTGGTTTTGTGATGTTATGAGGGATACGAGATACGAAATATCAAAAATCATATTATTCGAAATCGCCATAGAAATAACATTGAGTATAAAATGATTGCCGTACGCAGTTCATTGTTTTACAAGTGTTGATCAAAAATAAGTTTCTAATAATATAGTTTTACCAGTATTGCTCAAAAATCTACGCATGTGAAAGCAAGGTAAGTTGACAGATAGTGTCGGGAAAAGATTTATACACAGCCAGTGATCATGCGCCGTATGGTTTTAAAAATATATGAATGAAGTTTGATCAAAATAAATAAATATTAAATAACAACAAATAAATTTTGTAATGAACCAGTCGTATGACAAGTCATTTATCCTTGTCTTATTACATAAAATGCAAGATTCTCCCGTGTTTACGTGGCTATAATATTGTTTTATCAGTATTGCTCAAAAAACCACAACACCATGCGAAAGCAAAGTAAGTTAATAGGTTATACACATAATAGAAAAATTCCTTTAAAAATAGAATATAGTAGAATGGAAATGTTCTTATGTAACGAGGGAACACTTTTAGGAATTCTGACGACAGAATATAAGTTTTAACCAAATATGCACCCAATATAAAATTTCGGAGCCAAACAAGGTAATAAGTATACAATGGGGGCAATTGCACATATCTAGCAACACTGATTCTAAAATTTCGTGAAAATCTTCATTCCAGCGGAATTTTTCTTTCACACCATTTCTCGAGATTTTTCAGTAATGCTCTTTAGTTTCTTCTTGAGCCGCTGTAGCTCAGTCAGTAGAGCGTCGGGCTCGTATCAGAAGGGTTGTGGGTTCTGTCCTCGGCGGAGCCAACAATTCTGATGATTGCGAGATCGGCGCTTCGACCTGGCTAAAGACCGTCGTGTTCACTAAAGGTGACTGGGGCACGTTAAATAGGTCGTGGTCACAATGTCCCCCATGTTCCCATACCAAATCAATACCTCTGGGGGTACCTGATCAGGAGGTTATCGGCCTCTGATTGGGATCTAAATTACGATATGTGTGAGTGAATGGATGTATGAAAGAGACCTTCCTGTAAAACGGACGTGTCATGTATGCCGAGCAAAAAGTCGGACTTCCTCCCAATGGGGCTCAATAACATGGAAGGCGCACCCCCTCGCCTCTTGCCGTCTTCGACGGGCCTGGCACTCCTCTGGTCTGCCAGTGTAGGCATAAGAAACAACAACAACAACAACAGTTTCTTCTTTTCAGTACTTTGCACAGTAAGACATAAAATTATAAATCATCAGTGTATAATCCAGCGGTATATTAAAGTATTATACAATTAATCATGTCATAGGAATCATAATTTGTCCCATCAAAACACATTTTCATTGAGTGTTTTAAATAGCCACTTGATGTTTATTTTAAGGATTTTATATTGCAGTTAACAATCGAATGATTTCACCTCCTAAATGCTTAAAATTATATAACCTTTCGAAAAAGTCTTAGTGATGTTTAAAATATGTGTACAATGGTTACTGATTTCCGATGTTTGAAAACTAAATAAATATTTAATGAATAAAATTAATCTCATTAGTTTCCGGTTGTTTACTTGTTATGAATTTTTCATCGTCATGAGGAAGTTGAAAATGAATACAATACTTTTAGGTAATGAGGATTTATGGTATATATGTTACCGCTAAAGTGCAGTAATCAGTTATTCTACAGATTATCTAAGTAATGTGCAAATTAACAAGGATGATCCATTAAAGTGCCGAAAATTGTTTCATTTATCGAATTAGCTGGGTAAACTGCAAATTACCTAGATAATCTGCACATTACTTACTAGGCACTCGTTAAAGTGAAAATAAGATCTTTGCTGGAACAAAAGCAACGTTTCTCTATGCTTAAATTAACATAATGTTATTTATTTATTTTTCGATACCTAAAGGATCAAGTTAATACAATAAAACGATCAACAAATTAGTTGATAGAATAAATCATCAATCAATTAAAAAACTATAATAGAAATAATCAAACGGTTTAAAATATTATTACAATTAAGGAAATGAATTTGCAAAACATATGATAAAACAGGCGAAACCAAACTCAAAGTGGAGGGAGAAAGGAAAAGTGTAGGGAAAGGAAATGGGAGAAACAAACTTTTGAACTGTAACGATACGGAAACCGTTAATGTGCACATTACCTAGGTTAAATGTGGAAAATTCTTGATTCCGGACGTTAACGGATCAAATCAGTTAATCTGCAGATTAGGTATATAATGTACACATTAACGGCTTTCGAAATTTAAGGTAATATATATAGTATTTCACGTACTTTTGTATGCTGTGGGTTCTGGAACTATCATAACTTGCTTGTGCTAGAAGAGATTCAAAAATGAATATTAACTGAGAAAATAGCTGTAATTTCTAATTAATAAGTAATAAGTCTATAAAATTTGTAAAAACATCACAACTAACAGTACAGTAATTTAAAACTGAATGTAAAAGAAAAATTGATTACCTGTTAATGCTGACAAAGATAATAGGAGCAACAAAATTGTTGCATGGCTGAGCTTCATAATACCTCGATTATAGGTAAAGGTTTCGAAGGCCTGGTAAAAATTAAATATAAGCAATAAGATACATAGAACAGGTAATGCATTTACTGATAAATAGAAGTTCTAACCGAAAGACATGAATAAACAGATGAGTTTTAAAGTTCTACCTTATACATAATGTGTTTCAAAATTTAAATGAGTTTTCTTAAAAATGATGACCATCTTTATTTTCAAACTTTATTTCCCAAAGATTTTAAAAGACTTTACTTTTATAAGATTTTGAAGATAATATTTAAGTCTTAACGTCATATAGTATAAAGATCCTACTTGCAAAGATAAGACGTTAAATTAACTACTCGTTGACATGTTCTATTAAATGATTATGCCAAAGCAAGTAATATGATACGCTGCATTTACTTTCTTAAAGTACTGAAAATATGTACTAAATAAAGCTACAAAAATAAAATATACATTAAAGTATACAATCTATACTATCTGTTTATGCTTCAAAATGATTTATATAAATGTTAAAAGTATTACATAAATACCTTATTATTTTACATTTAAATTTAAACGAAATAAAATAAAATTATGTGTTAAAATACATATAAATTAATGTTTTCCAGCATATCTATCATTATATTTTTTTTGAATTCGTTATCACGTATTTTATTTACTTTTGCCGATGATATCGATTTGGTATTTATTTTCTCAACCGTGAGAACGTTACATTTGAGTGCAACATAAATGTACTATTTTGATTGCATTGGAAAGTTTTTAAGGCTAGAATTAATCGGAACTATGAATAAAAAACAAAAGTTTTCGAAAATGCATACCTTTTAAAAAGTTAAAATATGCACAATTAATTTACACGTGCTATCCAACCTCTCCCATATCTATATAAAGTAGTGCTGCATATAAAAACGAAGAAGAAAAGTTTAATGTGCGGAGGAATGGTAACAATTTACAATCTCAACAAACACGATGAAACCATAAAAAGTTAACTGTACGATATTTAACTTCATTGGCATCGCCTAGTAATGAACGGCATCTAAGTAGGAAAATAAAAGTTATCCGTTTTGGATAACCAGGTTGTTACTTTACAAAGCAGAAACCACTGTTCAGAAGTATTCCACGTAGAGCTTATAAGTATATGTTTTTTAGTTTTTGTATGAAAGAACTTATCATGAAAATTGTAAAAGTCAATTTTTAAAATTCATTTCAAAGAATGTTAAACAAGGAAGCAGTTTTCTAACGTTTCTATGTAAATTGAGGTCTAATGAGCTTTCACGTAGGAAAATCTTGATCAATCCCACGTATCTGTTAGATAAATGCTTTTTGGTTTCTTAACACTTAGTGAAGACAATAAACAAGTAGTAATTAGCATTTTATCAACTGTTTTATCGTAGTCCGCGAAAGCTAATCTAACATTGAAAACGAATTTACAAGGATACTTGGTACGGAATACTTACGGAACTTAATTTTCTGAGAACAGTACCTGAAAGAAAAATAATATTACAAAGTTTTTTACTATAATGACTATTCAGGTGCAAGTTTAAATTGAAGTAATCAAGACAGAATTCTCCGGATGAGACGTGTGTGAAAATGTATGTCAGATTAGAAAGTGGAACGGAAGCACGATAATACGGAAGAGGATTTTTCTGGAAATAAAGGATTTTTGTTATCTAGGAGTACTAGACTTTCCAAATGTTTCCAAATTTGATTTGATTGTTATTAAATGTACCAAGTTTACTCCAACCATTTATGTTTGGAGAGTTTTGAACTTATTTCACAAATATTTCATTGATTTGATTGTTATTAAATGTACTCAGTTAACTCCAACCATTTATGTTTGGAGAGTTTTGCAGTTTTGGACATATTTTCCAATCGTTTAGTTAAATTTATTGTTACCAAACTTTTAAAAAGATAATTTTAGATACCGGCATGTACAGTGGCTCTGAACCCTCCATCTAAAGCTTTAGTTTCTTATTTTTATACATTTTTAAAATAAAATATTTAAATGCATAGAATATTTTTTTATGATATTTAAACAAAGCAAAAATTGATGAGCAGATCAAATTCATAATCGTATTAATAAATTACAAAGAAATATGATATACGTTATAAGATATTAATTTCTTTAACTTACATTACCATCTCACATACTAGCATACACACATTCATATCAACGCTTCGCAAGTGATAGAAACAAAAAGTGAATACCAAGAATCCAGATTTAAACGTATAAGCTATTTAACTGTCATAGATGTAATTTCGGCAAACGTAAGAGTAATTTTATGCTCATAATATCTTAGTTTAAAATTAATTAAGTAATTTATAGTTAAATGTAATGTGAAACTCTTTTATAGGTTCAGATCTTCATATGTATAAAAATATATTCATAACTTTGACCTCTCCCCTCTAAGAAAAATAAAATCTGTCTACGCTATTGGGGCTATGCACATACAAATCAAATATCATTTTTTCGCAATGTGTATTTACATATTCATTTATGTGACACATATACAATTGAGAATACATGGCAACAGATTAAATAAGGGGAATATACTAATACAGTCAACCTTTGTTCTAAACAATTCCCATTTTACCAACCCACACAATTTTAAGAATTGCTAGGTCCTTTGTATTTCCCTTTTATATTTTCCCTTTTAACAGACTTTAAATGTTTATAAACCTTGAGGGTTGGTTAGAATAGAACGTTGGAAGTTTTTTAAAGTGATTTTTTTATATAATATGGCGCGCGTGTCGAATATGATATGCTTACACGCAGTGGGGAGCACACCAAACTCGCTAAAACAGTAATGAAAATATCTGTGCCTGGTTGTTATACAGAGGCTGTTCGCACATTTTTTAGACGACTTCGGTTAACGGTAATAAAAATAGTTTGCTGCAAAAGAAATAATTGCAGTTGTATTATATTTTTAAAAGTCAAAATTATCGTCTGCGGCTTGAGAGGTTTGTTTTTATTCAAAATAGCGTTTTTAATGAAGCAGTGGTTCGATGGCTATATTTATGCTCTTTAAGAAGAGAAATATTCATATTCCGTTATCCAAAAACGATGTGAGAGTCATGGTTTTGTGATATCTAAAGCGTCGATATCACGTCAACAAGAAAGGAAAAAAAAAACGTCAAATTGGAGCCTCAAGTAGGACAAAAATTCCAAACAAGTATCCAAGGAAGTAAACGGACATCTTCGACTATTGCAAAGGTACGTTGTTTAATGTTAACAGAAAATCCCTCTAGTCAAAGGACAGTTGCAAAATCATTAAAATGCTCGTTGTCCACTGTAAACAAAATGATAAACGTTGATTTAAATCTTAAGAAAGCGAAAAAACGCAATGTGCATCGGCTTTCTCCAAAGTATATCGCTGAACGCAGGACAAGCTGCCGAATTCTATATGAGAAACACTTATCCAAAGAAAAAAGGAAAGAAAATTGTCACACTAGATGAATCATGAGTGTATTTAAATGATTGCAGCAAAAAAAAGAGCCATTTATTATAAAAGGGGAGAAAAAAATTTAAGTACATGGTTCATAGAATCGAAAGAAAGTTTTTCTAAGGGATTCATGATTGTTGCTGGTTTTTCATATAATGGCAAGTTAGAAATAAAGAGAGTGGAAAAAAATGTCAAGATTAACTCCAAATACTATCAAGAACATATTTTATCGCCAATTTTTCTGAATGAAATACCATCGCTTTACCCACAGTGCCATCAATCTGTGGAACTCCATCAAGACAAAGCTAGCAGTCACACATCAAAATCCACTGTAAATTTCCTAAAAGAAATGGAACAAAAAACCGGTATCAAGGCCATAACCTTTACTGATATCCCTACTAGATCTCCCGATGTATCACCTATGGATTTTTGTGCTTTCAGACTTTTAAAATCTGCATTATCCAAACGTCGTCACACAACCCTTACAGGTCTTTGGAAAGCTGTTCAGGAGGAATGGGATAGAATACCTCTTCTGACACTTCCAAAGGCATTATTATCCTGGACATTACGGTGTCGAAAGATAGTTCAGAATGAGGGCTATCAAACAGAACATTTAAAACACAAGAATTTTATGCAATTTAGTTTTGTGAATACAATATACATTGTCTAAAAAATGTGTGAACAGCCTCTGTATAATTGCCTCATGTCATGGAAAAGTCCTAGTTCACTGAACTTGATGCCATCGAATATTTACGGATTCATTTAGAACAAAGACTTAACATTTCCAGCACACATAGAGTAAATAAATGTAAAAATTCCCATTTTGTGAAGGAGTGCAATCTATCTCTGAAATCTCATGGAGAAAATAAGTTGAGTCAATGCCTAAATGAATTTAGTTGTAACAAAATACAAAGAAATGCAGTATGAATACTTAAAATTAAATTCATTCATCACTTTACTTAGAAGACCTTGAATTTACTTGTACACAAATTTTTTTTCTTTGAGATATTAATATCTAGTTTAATTTGTATTTATTTTTCATGATTTAAATTGTTCGAAAAGCATGAACACAAGCATCAAATGTTATATAACACTTATTTGATGATAAAACTTTTCGAACTATCATATTTGTTTCGAGTATGTATTAAACAATTGTTATACTTTTGTCTGTCTTCTTTTATGTTTTCTATGTTTCTGTCTTTTGATATTTTGTCTGAAATCATCTTTCTATAAACGGTACAAAATTTGTGCTAGTTCCATTGTATTTATGCTTTTCCAGATACCTATTATGTCATGTAAACCAACTTATCACAAATTATGATAGAACGAAAGTTCTTCGTTTCAAAATGGCAAAACTATCCAAGTAAATGCAATGAAAACAGTTTTCAAAAAGCATTAATTTGATTCAATGTTAAATCACGAAAGAAAATACATTGAAAAAAAATCAGAACTATTATTTTACTTTCTGTTATTAAATGAATAAACATAAAGTACCTGATTGATTTGAAATCCTTTAAATAGTTTTAAACATTCTCGGTAGCATTAGACAGGAGAATGAATCCTTAAAACTATTTCCATTTCTCTAGATCTAAAGTAGTGATATCGCAATTATTTTCATAAATTGTTAGTTTTACACATACTTATTTAAATAAAAACAAGTAATTTATCGGTTGAGTTCAACATTTCTTGAGTTAAAAATACAGAAAATAGATTAGTCACGTTCGTAAATAGCGAACTAATAAAGTAGAAATCTGTGGTGAAGTGAATAGATCTTAAAGATATCCCCCCCCCCTGCTTCATTCTAAACAGTTTTTATTTGCTTATAAACAAAATGTATTTGTACAATAAATAAATATGTTAGTTAATTTAGAGCTAAAAACATAATTAAAATGGTCTTGAATGCATAAAAATATTAGCAACTGGTATATTTTAGCTCATACAAGTACAGCAGAAACTGTCTTTATTTATCAAGTATCAAATATCCGAATGAACGAATGTTGAAGATTGTTATTGTTTCTGAGTTTCCCATAAAACTATGTTTTATGAAAATTAAAGATATTATACCATCATACTATTTCACACTATCGCATATGAAAATACATTTAGATACGTACAATCAAATGAAGACCAAAAACATATTTATAACTATGGAATTTCATGTGAAATGAATAATTTTATTGAAATATTATTATATAACTAGGGGGCCTGCCCCCTGCTCGCTAACGCTCGCCATCCCCCGGAGGATTGCTTCGCAATCCTCATTGGTTCGCTGCGCGAACCTATGCTCGCTTCGCTCGCCTCAATGAAGACATGTGTCCTAGCAGAAGGAATTGTTTACAAAATATGATGTACCAAAACCATATTTTTCAAATCTAAATATGTTGCTGATTTTCAGAAAAGATAGTAACTCTGGAATCAGAATTCAAATGAAAACGTTGAGCAAATTTTGACTCGAAATGTGAGCGCTGATTTGGAAATTGAATACCCAGCATGTTGTTTGTGTGTACATTTTCCCAGCACTCAAACGACCCACACTTTTTCATTGAGTTTGTTGCCGAAAGTTGTAGTGCAACCGTCTTGTTGAACTATAATTGTTGGCCCTGAAAAGGACAGTTTTTTAAATGGACCTGAAAAGATCATCCGTTTTCTATTATAAACTAACTGCAACAGCTCATTAAAATTTCCTTTTTTTTTTTTCAATAAAATTTCATCCGATAACGCTATAAATTCAATCGATGCGCGAGACTTCAATACAACAATCAATCGTACAGTGTTGCCAAAACGCGATTACAAATAACGTCTTTTTTGCTTGCCACGTAAGAGATTTATCTATATAGATTGTTGTAAAGTTGTTAAACATAGAGCGTTGAAACAATATTTTAGAAGATAAGGGTTCCATTCTAATGAAATGAGACTTTAAGACAAGATCGACCTAACTTTTAAAATCCCGAACATTTTATTACTACTTTTTACTTTTTTTTTTAAATTCGCAGGTTCAGGTATTCTAAAATTACACTGAAACTTATTGATCACTGATAAATAAATTTTCAGTACTTTACATCATATTGCGGATAAATAAAACTAAATAAAAAAAATGGGAGCAAGAAAATTGTTTTTCTCCATTGAGCATGTTGGTGGGTTAGGCCACTCTTGCTCTGATAGCCTCAAATATACAAGCCCTTGATTAAAATTATAAACAGACGTAATCCCAATACGAAAAGGTTTTTTTTTATTAATTTTTGACCTATGATGGATTTTTTGTGTAAAATGCGAATATTTTACTTCCTGTTACCCAAATAATCTCGCATGATACACATCGGAATTATCTTGACGTCTAATTGGTATTGACTAATCAACTAAACCATAAATTTGGTCCTTGAAAGAAAATTGTTTTTCTCCATTGAGCATGTTGGTGGGTTAGGCCACTCTTGCTCTGATAGCCTCAAATATACAAGCCCTTGATTAAAATTATAAACAGACGTAATCCCAATACGAAAAGGTTTTTTTTTATTAATTTTTGACCTATGATGGATTTTTTGTGTAAAATGCGAATATTTTACTTCCTGTTACCCAAATAATCTCGCATGATACACATCGGAATTATCTTGACGTCTAATTGGTATTGACTAATCAACTAAACCATAAATTTGGAATATATTCTTCGGAATTTTTATTAGAAGTACGCTAAATTAGAAAACCAAATAAATTACTGCCACGTTAGGAATACGAATAGAAAACATGTTTCGCAGGAGATCACCTACTACTACCACTTGTATTTAACTTGACAGAAAATGCCTCATAGGAAACGTATTATCAGTCAAGATTTTTCGTATTTTCAATTCAAATATCGTTTGGTGAAAAAGAGAAAAGTAACTTAATCAAAACATTCTTTTTAATTGCTTACTTTGCGAAAAAGTAAATTTCATCTGCTTAACTTAAGTAGTATTAAAGAAAATGTTGTTTTGTATAAATGACACACATTTACATCAATTTTGATTCATATACCAATCAGGACAGACGTAATCCTAACAAGAAATCAGAAACGTTTGTTTTAAAGTTTTTTTTTTGATTACGGTCTAGAAGGGGGATTTTTGTTTTCACCTCCAATAACAATGCAATTTTTAGAAAATGGCTTCGTTTATAAGGAAATAACAGGTACTTACAGTGAACAAAATTAAAATGGATTATAATTGTAATTTAACATGCAATATATCGATAATGAAATGTATTTTTTCTAGAGGAATAAAGTATTAAAAGGACTAAAGGACTAATTATTATCGATTTGTAAAACAAAAAGAAAAATAACATCAATATATGAAAATTCTTTTTGAATAGATTATTTTGGGAAACAGTAAATTATATCCGTTTAATTTAAGAGAAAGTTTTATGTTTTGAATAAAGTATTCACACCTTTCTCTCAATTCAGATTTTAGCATAAAATTATATCCATTTACTTTTTTATGACAGTAACAGGTTAGCTCATAATTAAAATTCAAAACTTCGATGAATACTAAAATAAAGATTAACAGTGCTTAATCAAAATTGAGAACCGATAATACTCAACTAGGCAAACTAAAAAGGCAATCTAACATTTTCCTCTCAGTAAATATTAATCTTACATGAGCTAATGAAGGCACAAATGTACTATTCTGCAATTTATCTTAGAAATCATAATGATTAGTAATTGAATTTCCATTATGCATAGATATAAGTTTAATCTTTGGGAAGTTATCATCCCTTAATTTGCCAGTTCAAATATTAGTGTAATGTGAATACTTAATGATCCACTCAACGGTATTACACTGGAGTATTGAAATTAAGATGGGAACGAGTATTTCTCCCGAGGTTTAGAGAATATATTAAAGTTAGTCCTCAATATTTCGAATTCAGAATGTATTTTAAGCTCTGTCGATATTATAATTTCAGTGATCCAAGGTAAGTTAAATTATGAGTTAGATTCTCCTCAAAGTATAATACAAACTTGAACGATGCTTCCCATGAATCATAATTTCTGCATAAGTATTTCTGTTTCGTTTGTACAATATTATTTACAGCATTATGAGTATATTTTGAAAACAAAATTAATAATGAAACAACAGTCATGAATAATTTCTTGCTTGAAAAACAGACCATAAAATACATTTATTTCATTTGTTCATAAAAATAGCTCGAAAGTCCTACATGAATTTAGGTCCGTCAAGCTAAATGTAGGTGGTGGTCATGTTTATGCGGCAGTGTGTCGCCATTTTTTGTACGAATATTGGGTTGACATCACTTGTTTTGTCTTTTGGATATGATTTTAGCAATTCGCCAATGAAAAATCGAAATAATGATAGGTAGGTAGGTAGTTCAATTAACGTTGCACTGGAGCAACACATAACGGACTATTCGCGTCTGCCTGCGATCAATCTCTAAAGGAAAGATCCGATAACATTTCGTAATTTTGAATCAAGGTCATATGAAGCCAAAGAATGAATTCCAAATCGATACGCGATAGTTAATTGATTAACACTAATTAGAATTATTAGGTAATGATAATGGTAATGGTAATTTTTAGTTAACGTCGTACTAGAGCAACACAACGGGCTATTGACGACGGTCCGGGATCAGTCACTTGAGGGAAAGATCCGAGGACAACACCTCGTAATTTTGAACCACGGTCAGATGACGAAGCAACACCTGAGCTGGCACCCCACTCTCCAAACTTCCACGCCAATAGAATTATTAGGAAAAATGGTTCTAAAATTAATACAGATATTTTCAGTGAAGCTAAATGTAGGTGGTTGTAGTGTTTGTGCTGCGTTTCCTTTACGTATTCTGAACTTGACAACGGTTGGCATTTTTTTCAAATATAATTTCAGCACTTTGCTACTAAAATTCTAAAGAAGAAATTTTGAAATTTAAATATGAGAAGTTAATTGGTCAACGCCAATTAGAAACATAAAATGTTTCCAATATTAATATTAGTGAGGAGGTATTTTACGACAAAATAAATGTAGGTGGCGTGATGTTTGACTACAATAATTCTTTCCTAGACTAATTCTGTTCGTAACGTCAGTTGACTTGTTTTACGAATACGATTTGAGCACTTCGTTAATAATAATTCCAAATTGATTTATTATAATTGATTCATGAAAACACCTAGATTAAATACCAAACGTCTCTTAAACGGCTATAAACTACATTTTAAGGTACCATAAGGAGCATTTGTGAAAATAAGTAAAATATTCGAAATGGACGATCACGATAATCAAACAGATGAGTCTGGTGATAGATCTGGTGCACTGGCTTGCCATAAAAGAAATAAAACTAGGTGGACATTGCAGAATAGACGTACGTTGCATGCCACTTGCGGTCCGCATCATCCTGTCAATAAGTGGCCACAGGAAAACCCTGAAGACAAGGACAACTAGTACCAAAACTTCAGAGATGTACTCAGTGGCTATTGAGTAAACCACCAATTATGGATAGGGGAAAAATAACAACCTGCTCTTCAAAAAAAAACCGGAACACACAGTTCTCACTTTTCACAAAAACCTGTTCTCTGTTCTTTTTGTAAAAAAACCGTTGCAATATTTTTCTTATCCGAATTTTGTTAAAATGGAAATTTTGAGAAGAAAGTAGTTTCTCTTTTCTTGAGTTTTTAATTTCGTTAAAAATGTCTGTATTTTCCAAATCTTTGTAGTCCAAAACGCAGCTGTCTATCCTACAGTTCTTGACTAGCTCTGTTTCCTGTTGATTTATTTACCCGTTCTCAGTCCATAAACTGCTCAGAGATTACTTCATGTTCGGTAAATGATTCATGCTCTATAACTGTTCAGACCATATTCTCCATTCTAAGAGCTGTTCTTCGTTCTCAGAGCTGTTCTTCGTTCTCAGAGCTGTTCTCTGTTCTCGATGAACTGTTTTCGGAGCAGATCTCGCAGACTGCTTCTGGAACAGGTCTCGCTCTGATACCGCTAGACTGCTTCTAGAATTGTTCAGCTTTCTCAGAGTTGGTCTCAATCTGTTCTCGACTGAACCAAGCCTCGACGTTTGATGAATCCGTGAGAAGACTAACGTAATAATTGTGAAATTTTATAATTGTTAGGTAATAATACGGGGATAAATTTTTAGATTTAAATAAGTATATATTTTTTCAATATTGCTGATCAAGATTTTGCTTTCTCTTGGTGGTGTCGCCTCAACTCATTCCTTGGATTTGCAATGCTTTTAACTTTGTTTTAAAACCGAATTTTACAGAGAAATAAAAAGCATAATTTTCAACGTGTGGGAACTGTGAAGGATGAGATTAGGTTGTGAGGCATGTTTTCTCTATAAGTTGCGATTTTAAAGATATTTCTGAAATAAGTATATTGAAAAGCTAAAGAGACTTTCGACTTAGATTCCATATGCTTTAAATGTGTTTAGATAGATTATATATTAATTAACCTGTTTCTCTTCCCCCCCCCCCTGACAAACTAATTTTACTTTCCAAGAAAAAATCCCGGTAAACCTTTTTGTGTTTATAATCCTTTTAAAGAGCAATTCCCTATTGCATAAGTTGATTAAAAATAACGTGGTGTCATCCTAGGATCTTTCCTTTCAGGATAGATTACGGACCGTCGCAAATAGCTCGCTGTGTTGCTTCAGTGCGACGTTAATTATTACCTACTCTAATTAAGCTTAAAACTAAACTTAAAAGTCATTATTATCGGGTTCTGGATTTCGTTGACCTAGAAATGACAAACACATTATTTCTCTTTCGTTTTAGAATTTATTTTGTCTTAGGCACCTCTCATCTTTGGGAAAACCGTACTTGAGATGATTCAGATTCGGAACATTAGCTGCCACGGAAGATCAAGAGATAATTTAAACGCTTAGATTTACACAGGAACTTTTCAAATTTATAGAAATATTCTGATTTTCTTTAGTTTACTACTGCTAGTTTGGCGCAGATTGGACAGACTTGTCCATTGCGCCATACAAAAATCGATCATTCCATTACTAATTCGGAAGACTCCAATTTCTTCCTGTAAAACCTAAAGCAAAACCCCAATTAAAAAGCTAGCAGAAGAATAATTTGCATTTTGTTTATATATGCATACATACCAGTACTAACAAAGATATGTCAACAAATTCGGTCCCTTTGTATCTATCACGAAAACTTCCGGCGCCACATAGTCTAGGTCGATTAGTTGATTTAGGTTTTATGGCGCAAGATCCAGAAATCACGGTCTAGTCGGAAGAACAGGTCTTGCACATATCAAGTAGAGCCATTTGAGAACTGGTGAATAGAAGAGTAAATCAAAGAACAGATCTTTAAAAAAGAGAGGAACAGCAAAGAAATGTTAGCCGAAAAGAACAGTATTTCCCATCTCTACCTCAAATGTACCGAACTAGGCGGGCAAAGGGGTAGAATCCAACACCGCACCATACCATAGCACAAGGTTACGAACCGGTATGGCGATGCATAATGAGTCATATAACAACGATACCACCAGACTTAGTCGCGACCATCGTTGTCAGACCATTGTAGACAGAATTGAGATTCGTCTGAAAAGAAACACCAGTCGTCTATTCAGGCATGGCGTTAAAAGCTCGATTGCAATAGCAGACCCTAGTGCTGTAGAGTCAAAGGTGTTGTTGTTGTTACTAATCCCCGACATGGTCTCTTAAAATTGGATCAAGTCCATAAACCCCCAAAAAGTCCAAGAAAAGTAGAGGTTCCGAAAAAACCTTGTCCATTGTAAAGTCAATGCATTTTAAAATATGAGCTGACTAAGCCTGATCAACTCCGCACTTGGTACAAGTCCTGAAAATCTTCTGACCCTGTTCGTAGGAGAGACTCCTCAAGCGTCCACTGGCAATACGTGAAATACAAGTCTGGAGTCAAAGGTAGTTGTAGCAACAAATGAATTAAAAATAAATCCCCTGCTTGCTGCAGATACCGTTGAATTGTACATGCTGATACAGATTGTTGTACAATAAACCCTACTCCCTGACCAAGGATTCTTGATGTTATAGTACTATCCATAATAGTCATGCGCACTTGTTATATGTCATCTCGTTCGGTAGTGTGACGAGGTTGCTGTATTCTTTCACGTCGCTTAGGTCAGTTCATTTATTTTGCACCCACCAATTCTATATTAGCATCACTGTATTTTGAGTTTGTCGAACACGAGCACTGATTTCTCGAAAGGATAATCCACAGCCTCGATAAGCTACAGTTTCGAACTCAGAAACGCTTTTGTATGACTACCGTAGCTTTAGACGAAGCATAATTAACCCTTCTTTGCATAATGGTGGAAATTTCCATCATAACATTGAATGCCCAAAAATTATATAAAAGAACAAGTTCACTTTAAGTTGATCGTGTCTGGATACCTTTTTAATGTCCATTGCATAAAAAAAAACATTGCTGTCAAAAATAAGCAAGTGTCACTATCAGTAAAACGAGCTTGAAGTTGTCATTCCGCTGTTTGTTGTAGTTGCAATAAACGTATGATTTCGTTTTTAATTTTGTTTTTATTATATTTGAGTTTCTATTGCTAAAAAAAAGTGAAAATGAGTGGAAGAAAGGTTTGTAACATGTGTTTCTGTTATTTTTAGAGCAATTTCTGAAAACGTTTGCGTTTAATTTAAAAAATACCACATGATACCATCATATTGTTTTTTGCTAAATTTATACTATAAATATATACTAAATTTTTTTAACCATTTTCCCTTTAATTTTGAACATGAATCATATCACCTTGATTTATTTCACCAATAAAGAAAAAATCATGCAAAGAAGGGTTAAGCTTGTTCTACACAGGAACAGCGACAAAACACAATTTCAACTAAAAACGACTTTGGGAACCAAATGCTGTGCTCAATCCAAGTTCCGTTTTCCTATGTTAAGTTCAGAAGGAAAAGAATTAGTTTTAAGAACAATTTATTCGTAAAATTAGGGTATGTTTTAATTTAGTGTGCGGAAAACGTTGGAAGTCCAGAACAGGTTGTTTGATGGGTAAAGAATTACATCAGAATATCGTAAAGGGATGACAAAATTTAAAGCTATTAATAGAATAAATATTCCCTGCGAAAAAGATAGGTAATAAGAAGGCACTAGAGGGAATAAGTGATGGAAGAAAAATTAACAAAATCCTTCTGAAAATATATGAAATACTAAGAATCTATGTATTTAGACTGAATTGTGACTTCTAAAAGCGATGATAATGTATCTTAGAACATTTGTTGTGAAGAGTTTTTGCCAGAAAAATAGACGAAAAGAAATTTAACTAATTTACTTCACATACATATAATGTTGTGAAATTCTTTTGGAAATAAATAAAATTTATACACACTACATGTATTCTAAATTCATTAGTAAATGTATAGTCAATGTATTGTTCTCTTCATTTCATTTTATTATCTTATCTAGCACAACAAAACATAACGGTTTAGATGTTGATTTTATTACGAGAGTATAAGAGAGTGAGTGTGTGTGTGAGAAAGAGAGCGAAAGAGAAATTAGATTCAATGGATGTTTTTAAAATAAAGGTGATGATTCCAACTAGATTAATTAGATTCAATGGAAGATAAAGACAGAAAGTGTTTTTATGTCATTTTTTAAAATGTAAAATAGTATGATAAAAATAAATGTCAGGAAATCACTAGATTTATCAGTGAAATCCTGTGCTTTAGTTTTACCGAATGTACAGCAGATGGCGACACATGAATTTATTTTCTAAATTTCGTGGGAGTTCCAAGGTGGTCTCGGGACCATTTCATAAATGTGACAATACCTAGGAAAAATGATATGCGCTCACATAAAAATACATTTATACAAAAGGAGGATACTTTAGATTTCGCAAATTTCCAATATAGGCATACTTAATAGAAATGTTTTGTATCGTCATCTCTAAGCAATAAGAAACAAAATTATTTGTAATTAAATGACATCCTTCGCTTTATTTTTCACATTAAACCATTTTCATATTTGGATGACTATGCTTTTTAAGGTGTGTGATTTACTTTTGTGTTGAGATATTATTGCTGTAAACAAACAAGATTTCAAAGACATACATATATGATTGATCATCCATCTATCTATATATAATTCGCGTACGTGGAACAAAAAAGACGTTAATTGTTATCGCATTTTGGCAACACTGTACAATTTTTTTTTTGCGAATTTGAATTTATAGCATTATCGGATAAAATTTTATTTGAAAGAATGAATAATTAATATTTATTGCACTACTTTCCTTCAAAATGTCACAAACGAGGTCTCTTTTGAGGCCCATTTAAAAAAGTGGCCATTTTCAGGTACAACAATCATAGTTCAACAAGACGAAAGAGTGTATGGGTGGCTCGAGTGCTAAGGAAATGTACACACAAACAACATGCTGGGTATTCGGTTTCCAAAGCAGCGCTCATATTTCAAGTAAAAATGTGCTCAAAATTTTCATTTAAAATCCAAATTGTTCGAGTTCTGATTCCAGAGATACTGTTTAACTTTACATTTTACTAATTTACAGTTGAAAAATGTTATTATTATTATTATTTTTTTAAATATCATATTTTGTAAACAATCCCTTCTGCTAGGACACATGTCTTCATTGATGCGAGCGAAGCGAGCAAGGTTCGCTCAGCGAACCAATGAGGATTGCAAAGCAATCCTCTTGGGATGACGAGAGTTTGCGAGCAGGGAGGAGGGCTCCCTAGCATAAATAAAAAATAGTGTTTTTATTTGTGCATTAAATATTTTCTCCAATTTCAAATCATTTATCCGTTTTAAGTCATTAGGCGAAATCAGCGGTTTCCGCGTTTGGTGTCAAAATTCATTCTCCAACCAGCTGAATATTAATATTCAAATCTACTTTAATTTGACAATTTTGGATACGTTGGTAATAAATTTGAGTATTGTGATTCCTCGGAATGTTTTACCAGTACAGCTGGAAAGAAAACCCAACTATTTAAAAAAATATATTTGCCGAATTTAAATTATAATACTGTATTAAATTTTAGCTACTTTTTCCTTGCAAACTATACACATTTTCTGAATATTTATTATAGATAATATTAACATAAATTTTTGTTGATTTTTCTATTACTTAATTATAGCTATTATAACTCTTTTTAACATTCAACGATAGGAAAACATGAGAATTGTGAGCATTTGGACTTGTGTCCAAAAAATAGTGTTGGCAATCAAGATATATCAGAATATTTCAGTTATAAAAAAAAAAGAAATTATATAGAAATCTCGAAAAAATTATTTTCCTGACGCTTAATTTATCTTGACATTTTCTACCAAACAGAAAAGGTGATGATTGTGGTCACTTTTTCAATCAGCAGTTAATCGATTAAACCGGAATAAGATCGTGTAACTATGCTAGTCCAACATATTTCAATTCTTCAATTAAAGTTACAGTCAAAAAAGTTTAATAAACCAGATTGAGTTATCTCGCCTTGAAGATGTTAGGTGAACTTTTTGAGATATGAACTTTGAGAATGTATCTAACACGGAGTAGCAATAATCATTAATTTGGCATGACATGACGTACGGTAAATTGGCTAATTTTTATTCCTAACAGCTATGAACAGTGTGGGTGAATTTGACATCAGAATATTTAAGCCTTAAATAAAGCTTCGAGTGTGAGCCCTCTGTCTAAAGATGCGAGAAATCACAGCGAAACAGAAGACGGTTGAAGACTTTATATCTAAGATGTATGCAATTCACGTCCAGATTTATTCTAAAATTATAACAAAAAATACATACTGTAGTATTTAAATCTAACTATAGATCATTCTTAAGCTTTGCTTTAAAAATCACCCACTAACAATAGTAATAGTATGAAGTACAGCAAATGTTTTCTAAATTTCACATACGATGTTTCGTGTTACATGTTGCGTTTTGTTCTGCATTATCCGAGTTTCTGGTTATTTTAGGTGACTTTAGACGATATTACCTTGGATAATCAAGGTTGTACTATATTAAGTGTTTCTAATGATCATTGATCGCAGTTTCAAAAGTTATTTCTAAACATCTAAAGGACATAAATCACACTGTACGTTACAAAAAAAGTAACATATATGCAATAATGAAATAGATTTTCTTGTTTGGGTAAAAATTTAGTCAAACATTTCGGTAATTCTCTAATTTGGCAAAATGTTTCTTTGTTGAGATTTGTCTATCCTTTATATAAATATAGCAATTATAACTCCTTTGAACATCCAACGATAGAAAAACTTGAGAATTTCGAGCATATGGAGTGTCTAAAAAATGTTGCCAGTCAAGATATATCATAATATTTGAGTAATAATAAAAAAAAGAAAATTATGATTTTGTAATTCGGAATTGCAAGTTGTGAATAAAAATAGGATTATCAGCATTGTGATGTGTTCGATGATTTAAAAATATTTTTAATTAATAGAATTTATAAAGCATAATGACGTTTAAGAATCGAGGAATAGGCAATGTGGGGCGTTTGTACTGTGCATCTCAGCATTACAAACATGAGCGTCGTACACGATGAGAAAAGTTACTATGATAAAATGCAAATGCGAGAATTATGTTAAAAACAATTGATTAAGGGTTTGTTACTTACAAAATAGTACATTTCTTCAACAATTAATGAAATAAAAGTCGACCGGCTAGAATCAATATTAGCTTTCCCTTTCTATGGAATAAGATACAATATTTAAGGAATTCCAAATTACTTCCTGGTTAATAGTTATTTATACATACATAACTGTACATTATTACAATCGATCCTTCTGACTAATTGAGCTAAGAGCTTGTAAACCTATTTGCGGCTGAAAAACTCTCAACCCGAAAAGAAGGGAAGAATGAATAATAATAATTTTTTTATCTCTTTCTAGTTCATAAGAATGTATGTTGTTGGAATGGGACGTTTTTTCACTTATCTTTGAGAAATGATGTTCCCAGAGGACTAGCAGGGATGGTAATGAACACGTAACTTCGGATCGGGAGGAACACATTAATAATATTGAAAACAGTCAGATGAGTCTAATTTGATTTTTCATTTTATTGATAAACTTATTAACTTAATTTCTTGCTCTCTTAACACGTTGTTCCCAGACCAGCACACCCATGTATTATGGAAATCATTTCTTACGATATCATTCATTATAAATGTAATCATCCTGCTACTTTTTGTTAAATAAAGAAGAAAATCTGCTTAGCAGATTAAAAACTTTGCTTGTTATGGGATAGTCTTATTTATTTTGCTCCCTTTATTTCGTTTTATATCAGGGTAGAAAAAGAACTGGAAATTATGCAAAAAATGCGCAGGATCATTAGCAAAACGACATTATGTAAATATGTAGAGTCATTTTTTATGCCTTTGTTAAAACCTGGTATTTAGAAACAAAAAAATAGTAATATTAGGATGGAGGAAAAACTTATTGTACGTGAAAAATTAGACTTTTTTCTGCTTTATGTTGTGTTGTTTTACACACAGTAATTTTTCATGAACGTTTTTTTTTAATGCGTTTTATAAATCTCTGGTGATCAAGATCTTACTGTTTTATTTTTTAAACGAAAAGGGAAAATAATTTTTTGGTTTTAGTCAGCATTTATTTCATGTTTTAGAAAAACTTTTCCAGTGTTTTTACTAAATTTAACATGAAAGATAAGATATGGTAATTTGGTAATCAAAAAAGCAAATGGGAAATTAAAAATAAGTTTTATGAAATTCCGCTTTAAATGATGTGAAATAGCTTACAAACTTCTTAAAATTCTATACTAATTAAAACACTCATTATAAAGACTTGAATAATGCGAAAAATTAAATGTGTTTCTGGTTCATTATTTTGAAGTCTTTTGTTACTGTACAAGGACTAATAATACCTTTCAAATGTTTGAATTGATTTCGTAAATAGCATATCGAAACATAAAAATTTAGTTTTCTGTTTTGTGTCTAATTTTTTAGTAACACATTATGTATTTTTTATCCTAAAAGTTTTGAAAATATCTTCATGACTCAAACTAATGTGCAAAATATTTTATAAGGAAGGATAATATTGTTGTTATTTCGAAGAAAGTGATAGTTTTCTTTCCTAGAAAATTACTAGTTTTAACACGTTGTCGAAAAGTATTTTAACGTGCCCCATTTTTAATGTACCAAAACACCATCAGAACTTTAAAGTTCGAATTTATTGTAATTCTTACAGTAGTTAAATTGTTGGAGATAAAAAAATACTCTTGATTTGTTTTCGTTCTTAGATTTTAGAAGTAAATTATTCTTTATTCAATAACTTGCGATATGCCAACTAAGAACATGAAATACGAAAATGAAATGACAGTCGTTAAAAGTCGAGCAGTTCGTTGGACTGAATACATTGGATTTGAGATTAATTAATGATTAAAGAATATAAATTTAGTACCGGAAATGAGAGACCAAAGTCACGTGTAATTAATATAAATTATCCGAAGTGCCATACCAGAATAAAATTATATTAATAGCTTTATTTGAACTCTAGAAAAAGGCATGCATAGTTGAATGAATGTAAAAATGGAAACGGAGGAGAAATAATATTATCAATTCTAGCAGACCACACAGCATTTGAGTTGGTTTCTTAGTTGCTTATATATGTTTATGGAAATTTTGTTACTCACCACTTTTACCTTATTTTAAATCCATTTATAACGAATATAAACAATAAACAATCCATACATTAGAATGAATAATAAATCAAAAATATAAAAGAATCATCATGCATTGCTTCATATAAAGTAAAATTGATCAAAATGTTAAGCAGTTTTTTGTGTACTTATGCAAATATCAATTCTTATTGCCAATAACACGTGCATGGCAAAAAAATTGGCACAGTGTTCAAATCATGCCACTGCAATTATCGTTTGAACGTTCACGTTAATTATATTGTTAAAGGCAATTTTTGCCATCTAAAAAAGCGTGTGTAAAGGGCTCCCTAGACGATCAATTTTATTATCAATGTGATCCATGGCTTCGATTGATAGGTGCTTCAATATAACTTCAATCAACCCATCAATTTCATTCGGTCAATGTTTTTCGAAGGGACGTGACGTGTTTTATTTTTGTGTTTCAAAATGGTTTCACATTAAGATTTGTACATTGAATTTGGCTGTCTACAATAGGAAGAAAGGAAATAAGAGGAAAAGACGCTCATTAAAAGTGTGGTATAAACTGAGAAGCCGCCTTACTCACTAACATTTAATAAACTTTCTGTGAGATACTGAATCGTACGTACGCAGAATATTAATTTTCTGTTTTAATTTTTCCTCAGTGTAATCTGATTTGTATTGTTTTAACGCATTAACCATCTTTTTCAAAGCAATATATATATATATATATATATAATAGAGATTTGAATCCCAGATCTATTTGAGTATTTTAGGGAATCAGTTCCACAACTCAGGATAAGCACGATACAAGGTAATTAAAAACGTCACAAATCCCGTTCCCTGCCAGAATCGCTTCTCGTTGGGCTCGTTGCATCCGTCATGTCTATCTTGAGCAAAACTGATGAACGAATGAAAATTTTGTATTTTAATTAGTGGGCCGAGTGGGCCTATCAACACAACGAAACAGCCTAATTTACAGTTAACTTGCGTTTACTTTACAAGAAAAAACTATATTTATGCTTTATTACAATAGGGATTTGAATCCCAGATCTATTTGTGTATTTTAGGGAATCAGTTAAAAATCACCTGCACTCAAAACCAACAGCTTATTCTCAGCTTAATTGAAAGGGGCTTAAAAAATTTAGAAAACGTAGACTAAAGCAAAGAACGCGTTATTGATACAAAGCAAGGAATAAAAATCATTAACGTTGATACGAAGAAACTTTGCATGAAAAAGAAGGCATCGTGTCTTCAGACGAATTTGTTAGATTTTATGAAACCATCGACATCGAAATTTTTTTTTAGAAACTCAGTAATTTTTTTAATATTTTGTATTAACATGTATAAAGAAATTATTTATTAATAAAAATATTATTAATTTACAATTTTATTAAATATTTTTCTTCTAAACAAGAGTTTTTGTAAGTCCTTGGCCCTAATTGGTCCCAATTAAACAATATTTATATATATTTATATGGAAAGTTGAGTGTGTACCCCGACTTATATTCGTCTAACTTAAATTCGTATTGCGAAAATATAAAAGTTTCAACTGAAAACTTATTTATTAACAGATATTTACATTTGAGGTATCTACATGTTGTAAAATTTTCCGTAGATTTTAAATCCGTTCAAAAAATTTTACTCTGTCTCTAACGATCGCAAAGATAGAAAAGCTCTACTGCCAGAACGATTGACAATTGCGTATTTTAAACTATCAATCGGCGCCGTCAATGCTCATCAATTAAAATTTCTATCAATGTGCATCAATCGATTGACAATTATGTCAATCGACTCCTACACGATCAATTAGTTGCTTCAATGAGCATCACTGACAATCACATCGACAATAATATTGATTGTCTAGGGACCCACTAAGAGAATTAGTAATTATCAGTTCTTACTATAAATTGAGAATTCAGCTCAATAAATTTGAATCAACGAGTTTTAGATTAGAGATTTTCCTATCCTTTACAACGATTAAATTTATTCACTGCTTAAAGATTACATTAATAGAGAATTCTTCAAATTTTGTTTCTACTTAAGAAAGAAAAACGAATATTAAAATATTTGAAACATGATACAAAGAAAATAAAGTAAAACCTTGGTTATTCGAGTTAATGTGGACTGATACCAACAGATAACCAGAAACTCAGATAGACGTGTCCAGTAACAAAAAACAGCTTATACAATATGCTGAAGAATTTTAAACTGTACGTGTTACTACTGCTTTTGAAAGATTCATAACTCTAGAATTAAGATTAATCTATACTTGGATTTGTGTTATGGTATGTATTTATTTGTTGTGATAATTTTGAAGTAAATTTTGACTATAATTTAACTTTTGAAATTCTTTTAAACAAAACGATTTCCGATTCGTAGCATTTTCTTACCTCTTTGGACAAAGTGCGCACACTCGTGCTTGAAGTTTCTTTTAAAGCTTTAAGTAAATAGCTCGGTAACGATTCGGATAACACGAAGACTGTTAATCGGAACTCGTGTAATCACGATTCTACTGCGTATAAAATTAAAAGGATAGAGCAAGAAATAAATCAGTTCGAACGCACATTAATGCAAAGATAAACTGAAATTCACCAAACATTCAAAATAAACTATAACAATAACAGAAAATCATCTTATATGTGTAATTTATCACATATTCTACATTACTAAAAAGCATACAAACATCATAACAAAGATTGCATCTTCGGTGCTAAAAGTAATGACATAAATTAATTAGTCAAAATAGAGAATGTTTGACAAAGGCTATAGGTTACCAAAGAAAAGACAGATTTGGGAACTAAAATAAGAGATGATGAATTTAGTTTTTCACCGTTATATATTAATTAGTGGAGAAGTCAATAAATCAATAAGTATTGATTGTCCTTTACCTTTCAAAAAGTCTAGTAATCCTTATGGAATCAGATGGTCGATATTTTCTTTCACTCCGAATTCACAGAGAAAATAATATTAAATACGTAGTTATATGCATCGGAAACGTGATCACTCAACTCAGCCTCGACAACATTTTATTCCGTGACGTCCGATCACGTGACATCATCAGCAGGTGACGTAGCAGGTGCGATGCCGCACGAGTTAAGTATTCATCCATCACACAGAAGACCAGATATGGAGTGAAAGAATAAAAGCGAGCGAGGAAAAGACGAATTTAATGGAAAACAAAACAATAAAATTTCTCGCGGGCGTGAAACAGCCTTCTAATCCATTTTTATTCCAGTGACGTTTGATTGAACTTGATTCGCGCGACGACATAAACTCGGCAATCATTAGAAAGTGCTACTACCTCACTTCCAGAATGGATGAGGCTTTCAATATATTATTTTTTGCTGGCTCGTGTGCAGAAACAAATGAGCGATGCTGATGCGCCTCCGCGATGTGTTGATTGTCGTCGCTTTTGAGGTTCAAGTGAACAATGAGAGCTGATGCGGTTTTTCAATCATTTTGAGACTTTTTCCCGAAACCTAATTGATGATTGTTGTCCGTCGTTTATAATTGTTGAATGAAAAGGGGAAGAGATACAATTGGAAACGATTGTAGGAAACTAGCTGCCTGGAAGAGGCGAAAAAATTTCGTGATTTATGCAAGGAAGTGGGTGAACCAGAGGGTATGAGAGCATTTCAATCGATTTTTAGAAATGCTTTCACCTCTACTTAAATGACGGAATATATGAAAATACCATGATTGAAAATGGCGTCCTAGCTTTGGCTAAGCGTACCATTGTTTAGATGGTCTCTTAATTTATTATGCAAGAAACAGGATAATTTAAAAGAATGAAGTAGTAGGGTGTGAAAAATGCTCTGTACCAGTCATTTATTTTGTAATTTCAGTTTCATAGAATTCCTACAGAAGAGATAATGTTAGCATTGATAAACATTTTGTATTCTTGGTGGAACATAAAAATACATTCGAAGTTCTTTATTAAGAACCCCGAGAGACAAAAAAGAACATTCCTAAAAATACAAAAAGTAAAAGAAATGAATTAAAAGGGAACAAAAATATTTGTTCTTTCTTACTTGGATGGCTGAGTAACATCGTGTGGATTCGTATAAGAGTTCATTAAAAATTATTTTCAACCGCTAAACATTTTCATGGAATATAGATTTCTTGTTAAACTGATAAACGCAAACAAATAAAAAGCGATTGTGTGGTTGATTTTGATAGATTACATCAAAATTGTTAATTACTAGGAAATTAACCGACCCTACTCGGGTTGAATTAGTTAACTTTAGATTTAAGAAATGATCAGTATACATAATCACTTTTGTCTTTCGTAGAATAAATTAATATTTTAACACCTTTTCAACATCTTTAGAATTCGTACAACTTACTTTGGACACAAATCCTACACATGCATATCCATCCATGTAATACATTTCATATATATCGCACCCTTGCTGTATGACAAAGCTACAAAAGGACTAAAGGTGACACTAAGGCTGCTATTACAAAATATGAGATATGGAAATTCATTTCACATAAAAGTGCTTAACTCCATTCATAAAAATGATGAATCTACGGCGACTGTTCTCGTAATCATAGTAAAAAAAATTATATACTTTTTTACTTGTGGCTCTCGTGCATCAGGCATGTGACATTATCAAATTTCGAAATATTTAATGGAAGGATGACAAATTTAAATTTGCTAAATTAATATTGATCATTAAATTTTTAAAAGCGAATGCATTTTTTCTTGAAAATTAATTACCTTTAGTGTCACGTCATATAATAAAATAAATTGTATGCATTCAGTAAATATCTGCTAAAGTAACTTATTATCATTTAAAAAATGGTTAAATCGATTTGACATCGTTTTCTTAAAGAAAACCAAAAACTTATTAGATACGTTAAAGTTCAAAATTTTTTTTAAACGTATAAGTTGCTTAAATATAACTTCAACTTGAACAAAAGTCCACGTTGTCCTCTTGTCATTATGACAAATAAATTTTTTATCTTTAAAAATTCTAGTTCGGAATATTTTAACATTATTTCCATAACGACAAAATTTTACTTAAAATTTGCTTTATTTTTACTTACTTGCCACTTTAAATAGAATATTTGTGGTTGAGCGAGATGAAAAGGAAATGCGATTTCTTAACATAATATATATTTCAACAAAAAAAACAGAGAAAAAAGCGAAAAGTAAAATTGTCGGGGTAAAGGTTGTTCTAAAGATATTAATTCCTGATTCTTCATTATCCTTTAATCTCGCACAATTGCCACAACTTAAAACTAAAAGTACACAAAATTTAAATATGTGAAATTAATTCCGAGCAAAATAAACAGAAAATATCACTGCACGCGATCAACCAACAGTAGTTTACTTTTCGTTCCTGTCCCAAATATTAGGAAATCGTTCATAGTTTGCAAAGAACTAAAGTAAAACTTGAAATATATGAAGTATCGGAGTTAAAAATCCGTAAAAAAATAATTATTGGAAAAAAAATTGGCTTTTTCAGCAGTACAGGTAAAACAATCCTAGTTATCGTAATTCTTAATATACATTACAGACTTCCCAGAGCTACCAAATTATGGTTGATTTAAATTAACTACTCACAAGTTTTAGCAAAAAACATACCTAAATATGTAAAAAAAAAACATAGTTTAATATTGCATTCACTAAGCTAAAATATCATGTATCAAATAAAGAAAATTGTATTACAATATCTGGAATAAAATTTATGTTATACCTGTATAAACATACAGTCAGAAAATCAAACATAGAACACGAAGACAGACAAAAAAAATAACGCAACTAAGTTCAGTCACTAAATGAATGTAAGTACTCACAGTATGTAAATATTCATAAAAATATATTCAACCATTTGGAAGTTACATGGATACACACAGACAGATAGACCAACAGACAAGCAGACCAACAGAGGCGCATTTCGAATCAAAAGAGTTCAGAGAAAACTTGAAATGGATCAAAAATATTCAATGTGCAAACAAACATTCCATTCTTATTTATATAGATATACAGAGGCTGTTCGCACATTTTTTAGACGATTTTGGTTAGCGGTAATAAAAAATCGTTTGCTGTAAAAGAAGTTGTGGAGAGTACGAATTGAAATTCGTTGTTCTTGTCAGAAGCAGACGATTCGCGTAATATCGCTCTCTTTCTCTCTCGGCGCAAGTTTGTAATGTGCATGCGCGAAGCATTGCGAACGGAGCGCGTATCAATATTCTTACTTCTTAACTTTTCCCTTTCGGTTGTTGTTCGTCTTGTGTCTCTCTTCGTCTTGTGGAAAAAATTATTGTGTTCTAATTCATGTTGCATTAACTGCACACCAACGAACACCACAAAGTAACTGCAGTTGTTCTATGTTTTTAAAAGTCAAAATTATCGTATGCGGCTTGAGAAGGTTGTTTTTATTCAAAATGGCGTTTTTAACGAAGCAGTGGTTCGAAGGCTATATTTATGCTCTTTCCGAAGAGAAATATTCATATTCCGTTATCCAAAATCGACGTGAGAGTCATAGTTTTGTGATATCTAAAGCGTCGATGGGTAATATCGTCAACAAGAAAGGAAAAAAACGTCAAATTGGAGCTTCAAGTGGTACAAAAATTCCAAACAAGTATCCAAGAAAGTAAACGGACATCTTCGACTATTGCAAAGGTACGTTGTTTAATGTTAAAAGAAAATCCCCCTAGTCATAGGACAGTTGCAAAATCATGAAAATGCTCGGTGTCCACTGAGAACAAAATGATAAACGTTGATTTAAATCTTAAGAAAGCGAAAAAATGCAATGTGCATCGTCTTTCTCCAAAGCATATCGCTGAATGCAGGACACGCTGCCGAATTCTATATGAGAAACACTTATGCAAAGAAAAATGGAAAAAATTGTCACAATAGATGAATCATGGGTGTATTTAAATGATTGCAGAAAAAAAAGAGCTATTTATTACCATAAAAGGGGAGAAAAAAATTTAAGTTCATGGTTCACAGAAGAAAGTTTTTCTAAGGGATTCATGATTGTTGGTGGTTTTTCATATAATGGTAAGTTAAAAATAAAGAGAGTGGGAAAAAATGTCAAGATTAACTCCAAATACTATCAGGAACATATTATATCGCCAATTTTTCTGAATGAAATACCATCACTTTACCCACAGTGCCATCAATCTGTGGAACTCCATCAAGACAAAGCTAGCAGTCACACATCAAAATCCACTGTAAATTTCCTAAAAGAAATGGAACAAAAAACCGGTATCAAGGCCATACCCTTCACTGATATCCCTACTAAATCTCCCGATGTATCACCTATGGATTTTTGTGCTTTCGGACTTTTAAAATCTGCATTATTCAAACGTCGTCTCACAATCCTTACAGGACTCTGGAAAGATGTTCAGGAGGAATGGGATAGAATACCTCTTCTGAAACTTCAAAAGGCATTATTATCCTGGAAATTACGGTGTCGAAAGATAGTTCAGAATAAGTGCTATCAAAAAGAACATTTAAAACACAAGAATTTTATGTAATTTAGTTTTGTGAATACAATATACATTGTCTAAAAAATGTGTGAACAGCCTCTGTATAGCCTGTTTTTCGATCGACAATTTTATTCTATTTTTATCATCTATGCATCTGCCTAAAAAATAGTTGCCTTTATAAAGTGTTTTATTAAAATTTTAATAGGCGGTGTACAGAAAACAGTAACTCAACCTGCAGAGTTGTTTGTGATGAGATCAGATATCATGTAAGAAATAAAGTTTCTTTTAAACTGAATTTCCATTATCTATTTGAAGGTTTCTATCCAAGCCAACGTGGGAATTTAAAGAAGGAAATCTAAGGCCACTTACGTTTATTATTACTAAGTATTATAAGCTGAATGCCCTTGATTAAATGCATTAAGCGAGACAAAAAAGAACAACGTTGCAGCCTTCCAGTTTCCTCTTCAAATACGAGCAAAAGAAAATATTAGCGCAACGAACGATCTATTAATTAAGCCCGCGGTGGTAATGTTTCGAAAGCGTAGTTGTTCGTGATTATGATGTCAGGATGCTTGCTTAAAAAAAGAAATGAATTTGTTTTGGTTTTTGTGCTCGTCTCTGTTAGTGGAAGAAATGTTTTGTTGAAAGGGATATCAGTGAATGCGGAAGAGGAATTTGATTGAGCTGAATTATTCCATTCATGGTAGCAGCGATAAGATTCCGAAATGAAAAGCATCCGGTACTCCTTTTATTTCATTTCTTCTATTAAGGAGTCTCAGAGCCATTTCTCTGTGCGTCAGGCGCTATTGACTAACAGAGCTTCCGAGGCAGCAGATGTCGTTTTTGTGCTGTCAAGGCGAAGGTCACTTCATCTGCAATGTCAGTGGAGTAACAGTTTAGGAAAATATGCCATAGAAAACGGTTGCAACATTGAACGGTTTTCAATATCAGTTAGTGACGACGCTACTCGTTCGGAGAAGGGATGTCACAAAGTGCATTCTCGAGGAAAAGATTTCAGAGGTAAAGGACAACTGACCCATGGAATACTCATCTACAACCAGTGGTGTAGCTAATGGAGCGGTGGCACGGAGCGCCAGTGCTTAAAGGGTCCAAATTTCAGAAATATTAGTAAAGAGTAATTTTCCTTTCAGAAAAGAATATTTTAAAAAATTGTATAGTTTTATAAAATGTGACACTGTCACAAAAGTATTTTTAAGTGTTAAGCATGTATAGAGAGTGTTTTCACACCTACCATCTTCAAAAAAAAAACGAGTGAAAGTCAATTCCTTCCCTGCACTCCTATTCAAAATAACAGAGGAGACGAAGCATTAAAAATTTCGTTCTGGAAACTGTCTGGAGAAGCAAATCAAGATATGGAGCACCTTTTCTTACTCTATCCTGGACACTATTGTAAACGAAATTTGAATGTTTGCTACATTTTATACAAAGTCAATAATTAAATACCAACATTAAAAAAATAAATCCTTGGAACACTAGTATATCAACAAAACTAGTATGGTACTTAAAGTATATTTTATCTCAATTATATAATTTGAAATGAGTAAATTTTGTTTTGGACAGGGCAGCCTCATTTGACTCAGGTCCCCAAAAGTCTACCTTTGTCTCTGTTTACAATCATGGCCCTGATACCAGGAAAGACGGTAGGCTAGGTTAGATTAGATTACGGGACTTTTGTATAAAATCTGTATGCACAGTTATGTCCCATGTGCTTACGTTGCATCAAATGTTTAAAATTTTCTGTTTCTTTGCACATTGTACAATTGTTTTCTAAACAAAATGCACATATTTGATTTCTCAAACTTTGAAACGAACAGTACATTAGAGTGCAAAAGTTAGGAGCAAGCATGGAGCCAAAAAACCCGGACGGATTTGGGGACGAGGGCCGGATTTTACTTATATTTACCCTAGCGAAAGTTACTTAGCTTTGAAGAGTTAATTCCTTGTACAGAAAGGAAAATAAAGTCTGGGATACTGCACCACAAAACCATCGGTATAGAAGACAAAGATCTGGAGAAATAATCAACTTCAAATTACGTTGAGACGATCATACAGAATTTTCAAGATTTTAAACTGGTCAGACCAAAGCAATGCGTTGTGGCTGGAGAAAAAAAATCTGCAAATGATCTGCTTTCTCTGCAAATGATCACACTTTAGAATTCATTAAATTTTATTAGGGACGAATTGAAAACACTTTTTGTTTATAGAACTCTGATTTTTGTAATGTTCCATACCTCATGTAAAAATATGGTAGGTAGGTAATTGAATTTACTTTTTACGGGCTATTGGCGACTATCTGGGATCAATGCCGAATGAACGATACGGTCAAATGAAAAGTCAAAATCTCAGCTGGTACTGCACTCTTCAAATTTCCACACTATTATAAGGGCATATGTGCATAACAGATTTAATGTGCACCAGTTCAAAATGGTCTTTGTTTGGTTAGATTTCATTATTTATTACAAATTTTGTTCTATCCTCCCATTTAAGTAATAGAGATAAACATAAAAAAAGAAAGCATTCAATAATAAAGATTGTGCGTACAGAAATAAAATTAATAAATTGTAAAGAGCACTAAAGTTGACAAATATTCTATTCTCCCGTTTTAAAATGGAAAACGATTCATGAGCTTTTAATACATATAAGTGTTTCCTTCTTAATAGTCTTTTCGCACACTAAAACTCAAGGTTCGACAGCGTTATTAGTTTGGGAAATTTCTGTCAATTGAATTTTATTTCTTTAATCGAAAACTTTAGAACGCCATCGCATTTCTATTAAATTAAAGCTATTAATTAAGCCTAACATGGACGGCAAGATGCATATGTAATCGTTTTGAAAGGTTATAATTTTCTAAATGGGTAAAAAATCCACACTTCCGCTCATAAAAGTCGGAAATAAACTGCTTATAATTAATCATTAATTAAAATTCAACGGTATTAAGAATCTCCATTTAAGTTGTCCTTCAAACTATTATTTTAATGATGTACCGATCAGGAAAATGTGGCCCTGTCTTTTTTAATTTTAGAGGTACGAAGGATTTAAGTATCTCGGAAATGGCGTCGTCAATGGGAGAAGGGCTTCATAAATGAAAAAAAAAAGAGAGTAATTATTCTAAATTATTCAAAAAGTTAATTAAGTAGATACTTATGCTAAGACCAGAACAAAATCTCCAACACATAATGCATTTTAGGGGAAGAGTTTAGGAGTTTGATAAGGTTACACGGTCATATATGAGGTAAGCTCGATCAATTCAAGAAATTCTAGCGTTTAATGAGACCCATCATGAATTTTACATTAATGGGATGCAAATTTATAAGATTGCTTCAACACAGGAAGGATATTATAAATAGCTGTCTTTGAAAAAGTTTACATGAACGATTTATTTTAATACGAATATTTCTCTATGATTTATTAATGAAATTTAGAAATGTATGACTATTCCTGTAACAAAGACGTGTTTTCTCAGGCTAAATGTGGTGGCAGTGTTTTTGTGGCGGAATGTGCTTCATGTATAAGCATTCCCGACATGTCACTTGGCTTTTTATTCGAACGCTTTCATAGCGGCACCAATAGAAATTCCAAAATATGATAGTTAATAGGTCAACTCTACTTATCTTAAACGTCAAATATTGCCAAAATGTTATTAAATCACATTTTAAGGCCTGGTATGCATCTACGAGAGTATTTGTGCAACAAGAAGTAAAATTTCCGCCTCTCTTCCGTTTGGTTTTATTTATTTATGTATTGAAAACATCCACATCACACACAGTAAGAGGGCAAAGGGAGGAGAATAAATATATCGTTTTCGAAGCCCATAAGATAATCCGATGTATAAGTGAAGCTCTGCTTCCTAGTCAAACTGAGGTTGCACTGTTAAGATAATTAGTGGTACCATCTACAGGATCTTTCAATATTTATTGGGTCTTATAGAAAAAAAAGAGACACATAAAATGTGGTTGACTTTAGGCAGTATTACACTTTATGG
Source organism: Metellina segmentata (assembly GCA_947359465.1). NCBI lineage: Eukaryota > Metazoa > Arthropoda > Arachnida > Araneae > Tetragnathidae > Metellina > Metellina segmentata. The sequence goes on from OX375875.1 coordinate 55,825,267, forward strand.
AATATGATCGTAATCACATTTGAATTAGAGTATGTTGTCTTTAAGAATGTAACTGGTTTCACTTTTCAAGTAGGGTATGTTGTCTCTAGGAATGGAACTGGTTTCACTTCTTGAATGTCTATGGAATAGGGCCCGTGAACAAGCTCTGTAATGCTTGAAGACCTAGTCCATCTCCGGCGAGTTGGCATTTACGTCCCGTGGGATTTGAAAGAGTCAATTCTTTCAATTAGGGGATAAGTTGAATGTAGAAATAAGTACCCGTGATAGGCGTATTTAATGCCGATTTTGGCTCAGTGCGTATCGGTCTGTGCTGGAAGTAATAACAACGATTACGTATCGGCAAAATAAATAATCACCTATTTTTATTCGCCAAGCATGATTTTTGGTGCGGTAGCACTTCCCTTAAATCTTCTTTCTACCTTTGTAGAAATGGATTTCTTCAAGGTCATGTGTTTTCTCACCTGGCGCATAGTATCTCCGACAGACTGTCGATTTTAGGGACGAAACAAAAGGTTGCTGAGAAAGATCGTGAACGATGACAAGAGCTATTTGATAGTGTGTACACATGACCGGTCCTAAGCCAATTTCATGAAATTGGGCCCTCCCACACTCCAAGTGGCTCATCATAAATGTAATTTGGAAGAATAAGCTTCTATTAATTAACAATTGAAGGGGTGAGTGGAAGAAAGAGTTATGTGACATTTTTGTAGTTTCGACGTATTTGGCCTCAAAGTCTTTAGTAACTTATACTAGATGAATTAGGAGTTTGGGATTGGTGGTGTTGAGAGTATCCATGTAGGGTTTCCTGCTCTAGTTGTCAGCACAAGTCATCCTCGAGGCAACTTTAAAACTGCAATAATTCCAAAATGTATATAAATGTTACATAACCCCTTCTTCCACTCACCCCATCAATTGTTTCCAAAATTATTTAGCAACACACTTAAATGATTATTCTTATTTTAATAAATTATTATTTTCTTATATTTGGGGAGGCCCTTCAGAAGAGATTGATGCAATTAGACTGGGCTGATGAATGTTCGTATCCTCCGGGTTGACGAAAGTAGTCTAAGGGTCACGTTACTACTACTAATCCTAAGCACATAGAAAGATTACTATTACTCAGCTTATTATAACTACTGTTATATTTACACTAAAGATCGGGCTCAGCAGTTCGTAAGGTTTTCAACTGCTACTTTGTAGTGAAGTTACCTGGATGTGGGAAAATGATACAAAAGGTGTATCGAAAGATACCGAATCCATGTATAAATATCAAAATGATAACAAGAACATAAATGAACAGTAAAAAGGCTTTGAACTGAAGGAATAATACTGCACTGTCATGAGACAAAAAAACAAACAAAACAACAATTATTTAAAACTGTGAAAATTTAAATAACTAGGGGTCTCCGCACCCTGCTCGATTACGCTCGCCAACCCCCGGAACCTTCGCAAACCAACACTCCTTTCACAGATGCCATTTGGTTTGCTTCGCAAACCAACATTCCTTTCGCAGAGTGAAACTATCTGAATAATTCGTATTATCCTGATTTCACTTTCCGGTCCATGACGTCACAGCGAGGGCTTCGCCCCCTGCTTGCTTACGCTCACCGACCCCGAATAATGGTTTTTGCTGTAAATATAACCGTTTTAACAAAAAGTAGCGAAAATATCCAAAGATTCCGAATTTTGTATGACCAACTTTTGATCGCATCCAATTTAATTATTAACCGATTTCAAAAATAATAGTACCGTAAGAAAGAGTACATTCTGAGGAATACTGCGATATTTTAGAAATTAAAGACTAATTGTAATAAGATATAGATACGGCAGTTTTAAAAAATGAGTAACAAAAATGTTCAAAAAAATATTATCAAGAACCAAATTAAAATTTCAAAAAAAAAAAAAAAAAAAAAAAAAAAAAATCGAAGTGCTGCAAAAATTTACGTTGAGAGGTACTCTTTTAAAAAATCACGGCAGAAGACTGAAAATTTGTATGTGTTTTGCTCACTCGCGGAAGAAATTTCGCTTTTTAAATTTTGACACTTAATAAACACTAAACTAATTGCCGCATCGGAAAAAAATCTTAATAATTGTCCTGGGAATACGATGAAGAACAAACCATGTTAATTTCGTTTTTTTCCGATCAGTACTTTCTCGGGAAACCGTCTAAGAATCGAGCTAAATAACACAGTTTTCAATCCTGCGTCGTCGTCGTCGGCGGTAACTTTTTTTATAAAGAATATAGAGAAAATAGCTGTGGTCCTTTGTAGGGTGTATGACCACCTCAAACACTAATCTAGGCATTGCACTATATTTGCATACAGATGATGATATGAATGAATTCATGGGATAGTATAACTCATTCCTATGAAAAAGCCTTTAACGTCAAAACCGTCTTTTGTAGTAGTTACCTTGGTGCCTGTCACCTTTCGTCAGTTTGTACCTTTACCAGGGATGGGATATTCGTGAAATGTATTACATGTATGGACAGGATTTTTGTACAAAGTAGGTTGTAGAAGTTATAAAAATGACGAAAAAGCGTTATAAATTATTTTACATTTAAATTATGTGGCATTTTTTTTCTTTCACTTTCAATCTATAGTTACCCTATCCAACCCGTATAAGGTCGGGTATTTTGCTAGTTAACAATATAAAGTAATGATTTTAAATAGTAATTCTGAAAAGTAATGACGTTTAAGGTGTTTATAAAAGTCAATTTAAAGATTCCAAATAAAAATGTGATAAAAATTCACCCAGCTGTGGGTACTTATTATAGTAACTTATTTCGATATGGCTAACACTTGAAGTATTGGAATTGAACAGCTTTTCCACCGTTTATGTTTGTATTTTTATATATATGCCACAAATGTATTTGTTAATACTCTGGTGTTGCTTTTATGCGTTTACTTAATTTTCTGGAAAAAAAAATTAAGATATTCTTCATACACACAAATGTTTTATAAAATGCACTTTTAAATATTATTATTTCAAAAATGAATTTCTCAAACTCGTCCTTGAATCTGCACCATAGCACCATACCAGTTAAGCCTCTGTTAATTAAGAAGCAGTAAGCAATGAACTATTTAAAGCCATTCCTCATCAAGGGTAGATTAGCGGGTTGACACATCAAACAGCGTTTCAACCGATGCGAATGTTACATTTGCCGCCCATGTCCTGCAGGAGAGATAATAAATGAGTAAGCGCTCGAGCATGGATCAGAAGTGAGTTTCTCGCCACACAATGACGTCGGAACTTCGTATGCTTGCTAGTTCAAAACGAGGTCTCGCCGCCTGCTTTAATAAGGATTCACTATGTAAGAAATGCAGAAATTTAGTTTTCTGTGTTAGTTGCAACCTATCATGAACAAATTCGTGTAAATACATTGGTGGGCAAAATTAAGAAACAAGATTGTTTTTAAAAGTTACAACCTCAAAATTAAACAAAATATTTGGTGGTGATTTACTGAACCGAAGATATTCTGTAGAAAGCTGTTGTACATTCAAATTTTGAAATAGTGACGTAGGTAAGGTACTTTTAATTAACGTCGTACAAGAGCAACACAACGGGCTATTGACGACGGTCCGGGATCAATCCCCAAAGGGGAAAGATCCGAGAACAACATCACTACGTAATTTTGAACCACGGTCAGTTGAGGGAGGATTAGGAACAGTAAATTTGTTTTTAAAAGCGAATACATTTTTCCTTGAAGATTCTGTTGCGTAGTAAGTGCAATAACAAAAGAAATTGTTTTAATATTGAATGTCTTAAGTATAGACGAAGCAAAGGTAACCTATTATCATTTTAATAGTAAATCGAATCGTAAAATAAACCATTTTGACTTTCGGTCTCGCTATGACAAAGAATATGTGATGTTTCAAAAGGTCAGTTCAGATATTTTTATTAATTTAGATTAACGTTATTTAAATAATAGCAAAATCCCACACAGTATTGATTACTTAGTATTGTGTATGGAGCAGCATAGCCATTGGGTTATATGGCCCTTGCGTCATAAAACCATGGAAGTAGGAAATATATCTTTCCTATTTCCATGCATGAAACATGCTGCTTTAAAACAATTTATTAAAGTAATAAATATTTTAAACAGAAAACGAACTGAAAACAGAGCAATTAAACAAATTAAAAGTTGACTGGTAAAAACGATGGTATAAAGGTATAAATTCGTAATTACTAAAAATTAGACAAAATTTAAAAACACAAAATTAATTCTGAGCAAAAAAACAGAAATATCACTGCACGTTTCAGACGAACACGAGTTTCCGTTACGTTACTAAATATCCTATCGTTTTCCCCAAATATTCGGCAATAGTTTATATTAAAAAAAATTAGAATTTAAATGAAGTAAAGATAGTTTTTGAAAAATAATAACTTTTTTAGTAGTACTGACAAATCAATCCAAGTAATTGCAATGTTCAATATACCTTCCAGCTACGTCAAAACTACCAAAATGAAGCATTTGCATGTGTGAGGGTTTTGCTTACAAATGATCTTTTCTAGTATTTCTGAGTTGAAAAAATCCTTAAATATTGCGTTTAAACTTTCAAAATAATTTTGAAATGATTATAAAATCAATTTTAATTTTGTTGAAAACGATACAAAGTCACGTAATCAGAAAACAGGCCGCCATTGGATGTGACGTCATTGCGCACAGCTGAGCTTTTGTTTACATCTCTCATCTATGCTCCCTGTACACTCGCAATCGCTTTTGTATGAAAACAACACATGTCTATATTGATTCGCAAATTTATTTCATAAGCAGCAATAAATAAGATAGTAACTGTTTATAAAAAGTACTTCATGAACCAACAAATCACTAGTACAAATACTGTTTACTAAAGAGCAATCATACAAAATAAACAAGTGAAAGGTACAATTAAGAATTTAAAATATTATGCAGAACAGAAATATTCGACGAGTTTTGGAAAATGTTTTAGAAATGCATAAAGCCCTTTTGCACTAAGTATCATTACTGAACTTTTCCAAATTATAAACATTTTGCGAAATGCAACAATCAAGATGGAAGCAAATTAATTCTTACAATAAATATAATAAAACAATCAATGTTCTCGAAAAGTGTTACTTTTAGAATTGTGTAAGCCAAAAAAATTGCATTTAAGATAAATAAATGTGTAAAGTAAATTATTGTTTGTTTCCAATGAATTTCTGAAACTATGCCATTTATGTATAATCACTAGGGCAACTTTTTTGTAGCAGTAAAAATGGGAAAAGTTGCATTTATCATTCCCTAAAGCTGCATTTATGGAAATAAAGTTGCATTTATTTTTTATACACTAAATTCCAAAATAAATTATTCGTAAAAAATGAAAAAAATTTCAAAATATATTGACAATTTTAGTCGTGTACAACAGTATTATAATACATACTGAAATACAGAAGAACGTTGAATGGCCGATCCTATTAACTAAATCTAATGTGTATCCTAAATTTAATTAGTTTCTAATTTGTGATAGTTAATTTACATTCAAACAATTCATAAACTAATAGCATTTAAAAACATCATTGGTTTTGCTTTAAAATCTTGCATTTCATGGTATGAATTACCAAGCTTATTCAATTAATACCAAAAACTAAATTCAGATGATTTATAATGCTTATTTTAAAATTGTCTTGAATATCACTCAGAATAACAGTTTGAAAGCAGCGTAATATTTGATAAAACTATGTTTGAAATGCAGTTTTGAAAAAACAAATTGTTGCATTATTAATACCATGGAACTAGCTTAATAAGCATTGAAAATATCAAGATAAAAAGCACTCAAAAATAAAATAAATTCATTTCAAACTTTATAATTACTACTTACCAAAAAATGGTATTCACAGCAATTAAGAGAAGTTTTACTAGATAAATCGTCTCTCCTCATAGCTTTTATCCAAGCTTTCCTTTTCGCAGGATCTCTCGGAACGTAAAAAAACAAAAAAACTTTTCTGGCGTTTTCACTTTTGTACTTTTACAACCAGGTACTATACAGTATTTATATGTAGAAACTTTGTTCTCCATGTAATCTTCTAGATAAAAACGTTATGCAGAATGAAGCAAGCTAAACACACATGGAGAAAAAGAATGTAAACAACCATAGCAATGGCGGCTCAGTGGGTTACTATGCGCTGTGACGTCACAGTGCAGCAATTACGAAATTCCTGTTTTTCCCGCCAATACCGGAAACGAAATTTAAAAATTAATATCTCGGGGAATAGTTTTCCAATTTCAATAATATATACGTCATTTTTCATAGATTTTCATCCTCTAACATAATAAAATTGAAACAAAACAAGGTGAAAATACCTCATTATGGTTGATTTAAGTATATTTACTCAAATGTTTAAACATGAAACTTGACTAAATATGTAAGCAAAGAAATTTCAAATAAAGTATTCATTAAACTAAAATATGATGTATAATATTTATATCATTGCGTTAATATATGTTAAGTTTATATGTGATACACACACAGATCATGCATATGATGGGAAGACAGACAGCCTTACGCAACCACGTTCAGTCACTAAATGAAAGTGAGTACTTACAGTATGTAAAGATTCGTGAAACTATATTCAACCGTTTGGATGTAGCACGTCACACACAGAGAGATGGACAGATGGACAGGCACAGACACCAAACGCTCAAGCAACGGATCTGGTATCAGAAGGGTCCAAAACGGATAGAAATCTTGAAATGGGTCGAAAATATTCAAAGTACAAACAAACACTCCATTCTTATTTATATAGATAAGCAACGGCAAGAGTGCACCAACACGAATCTTCAAATTTCATATTGAATCAATTACTATTCTGTCTACAATTACTAATATGTGTACGCTCTTATTCGTTTAACCTTCAAGTGGTTTCAACGAGATAATTCATCCCTCCATCAAGACCTGACTTATTTTGCTAACGACGATTTTTATCATCATCAAAATATTGCCGATTTTTTCGATAATGACGAGATCAAAATCTGGTCAATTTCCTTATGATGACGAGATATATCGTCCATCAAGATCTGGTCAGTTTTGCTGAAAACGTGATGTTGTGACACCAAGATTGCTAAATTTACCACCGAGGTTATTGAAAAAAACACATTTTTTTTTCAATGCTATCTCATGAAGAGCATATAATTTCATTTGTTCCTTATTTGATCTGCACGTCTTCCCTTACGAAATTCACAGTCTCCCCTAAAAATAAAATCAATGAAGATTTCTTTCACCGTATGGTCGTTGTCTCGACAAGGTATCTCGTCATTAGCAAAACTGACCAGATTTTGATGGACAAGAAATCTGATCATTAGAAGAAAACTGACCAGATCTTGAGATTTTGAGTTACCTCGTCATTAGCAAAATTGGTCAGATCTTGATGGACGTGATGTTTCATAGAGATCAATAAAAGAGTTAAAAGTTTTCATCGCGTGGCAGCTCTACTTTAACCAGGCACAGTTTTACTCAGTGTGAATGCACTTATCTCATCTCACCTCTTCGAATTTAAGTCAACTAGTTTCTATTTGTTTCTCCATCGCCACTCATAACTGTAGTGAGGTATACAGCTTCGGATAACACGAGCCCTTCACCTTATTCATGCATAATTCGCAGTAGAGCAGATTTAAATGTATCAATCGATTAGAAATAAAGTGTTCTGCAAATTCAAAGGCATAAATTTTCCATGAAAAGTTGTCTTCAAATTGAACTGTGCACAATCTTAATGATTCAGAAATGATTCATAAAAAATGTACTTTAAAACAAACATAAACTAACCACATCAAATTTTTTTTTCTAGCTGTTTTCTTATTTAATTCACGTAAGCATGAATTTTTAAAGCCCTCTATTGATTAGCATTAAATTTTGAATACCTTGTATATGTTTACAAATACTTTCGTTTTAAAAATAAAATCGTTTTTCAGCTATATTGTACCCAAATGTAACGAATGTAGTGTCGATGAAACAAATGCACACTACTGCTCATTGCAAGATTGTATACATTGATTGATATTGATAACCTTATTTTTCTTGGAGGTGTAAGCCAGAGAACCAACAGAAGCCCATCTCATACTTTTATAAGTGAAATCATCTTTCAAATAACGTACGAAATCAACTGCGAAAATATTCTTCCAGGGTATATCAACAAAGAAATTAATAGGATTTTAGAAAGATAAACTATTTAAGAGAAAATTTTGAAGGAACACAATAGGAAAAACCTTTTCTTCAGGATAAGTAAAAAGAACAAGAAACAAAAATCAGTCTGGAACACGTTTGAAATGAAAGAATAGAAATTAGAAAAAAAATAGATCGAGGACGATAGATTATTCCCCGTACTTTTGATAACTATAACCTGACTCAGAGTAAAACCAAAACAAATGGTCTCTAAGAAAAGTTTGATAACAGTTTCTTCATTCTCTTTTTCACAGACCTTTGCAATTCTTCTTGGCTATTTGATTAATAACGTGTATCTTAAAAGAAACGTAAAATTCCAAATCGACTCTTGAAATTCATGAAGGAAAAGTTTTTAAACTAACCGTGTTAAGGAAATTAAACTATTTTGCTCAGATGATGACATACGTTATTGACAGGGGCGTTAGCAGCAGAGTGAATTTACGTTGCTAACCCTGGAAATCTTCCAAATGTCTGACTACTATCGACTCCAAATATATCTTTCGGTCTAGACGAGCGGCACTTAGCAGTTTTCTATAGCGCTTAAACTTTCCCTTCTCTTTACATTATTGGCTACTAATTCAAGTTTTTAGGTCAGTTAAGTAAATTATAACGGTCATAGAAATTAGAGGATGGAAAAATATCTCATTTTTTTTCTTAAGAATTGTACCTAAATTAAGCACTTAATTAACATCATTTGAATATTTTTCTATCGGAACGTGTGTATAACTACACTGATGTCCAAAATTAAGGTCACAAACATAAAATCTGTGAGAACTGGAGAAATATTCAGTTTATTGCAACGAAATTTGTCACAGAGATATATTATTATAAGAGAAAGCATACAAGAACATAACAATATAGAAAAGAGTTGAATTGTTAGTTAAGATTATATCAAATACGGTCAAATCATAATGCATTTATCTCGGGATAGGTCCGTCTAATATGGTGTACGGCTACCGTGCACAAGCCTCACAACGAGCCCTCATACTGTTAATGAGGGTGTTGAAAAATGCTTGCGGCAATAAATCCAATTCTTCCAAAAGCCCAGCTTTTAACGCCTAGAGGGTCCTGGGTGGAGGTAACGTCGTGCAAGGGCTCTTCCTAGACCATCCCAAACATTTATTAAACACGAATCCACAATGTGAGCTCTGTGTGGCTGTGCATTATCGTCCATAAAAAGAAAGTCCGGACTGCAGTACCCCAGAACAACCTCACATAGGGTTCAAGGACCTCATCCTTATAGTGCTGTGTAGGTAACACTACCCTTATCAAAGACGTGCAGTGGTGTACGACTGCCCTACATGATGCCGCCCTAGACAAGGATTCCTCTGCCAAATTGGTCGATTTCCTTTACGTTGGAGGGAAGATAGTGAGCTCCACGTTCTCTCCAGATGAAGACTTGCCGAGAATCACTCTGTGTGCTGAATCTCGACTCATCAGTGAAAAGAACACGCCTCCATTCTTGGTGTGCCCTAGAATGGTGTGTTCGGCCCCCCGACAATCGGGCTCTCCTGTGTAATGCGCTCACTCAGTGGAGACACACCACTGGACGTCGTGCGTAAAGGGCTCTATCTGCTAGGTCTGTATACTGTTTGCTTGGAAAGTCTTTTACCAGACGCAGCAGCAAGGTCACGAGAAAGCTCTGTAGCCGTTGTCTGCCTATGCATTCGTGAACTTAATGCCAAGTAACGATCTTGTGCATGTGTCGTCACTCTTGGGCTGCCTTGGCCGGGTTTCCTGGTGATAGTACCACTTGTTTGGAATTGGTTCCACAACCTCGATACCACTTTTGGTGCCACTTGTAACCAACGAGCCACCTCTGCTTGAGACCGCCTAGCTTCAAGCCTGCCAACGGTTCTCCGTCTCTTTAAATCATCTAAACAATGATGAGAACTCATTCCCACTGTAAACAGCCAAACGTGTGGGTTATAACTCAATATTCACAACACTGCAAGAGAAAATCCCAGATGCTTAAAAGGTCAAATTTCAGGTTGTTCCAAACTGAAGGCTAACGTTGTTGCTACCCGTTTTTCAAAATATATCAAATACAAATTTTAATAAATTTTCTGGTAGGAATTTTGTAAAACGTGTCTGTGACCTTAATTTTGGACACTAGTGTATATCACTATTACGGAAGAGTAGTAATTCAAGTGGAATTGATAAATTTATTCAGAAAACGAAAACCTGAAGGGAAAAGCTTCATGATAAAAATACAAGTAACAACTTATAAAAAAAAACTTTGATGGCAATGAAAGTGCGGTTAATAACAGAATATTTATGTAACTTTTTAATAAAGACTCATGCAAATGTATTTTGAATATTCATCCCCCAGCAATGTTGCTATTTTTGTAGTTGTTCTAAAATTTAAAATGAAATATATTCAACACAAAGTCACTATCTATAGAGGAATTTTTTACGCATTGATGTGAATTCGTCTTCAAAATGGGAATAGTACTGGGATGCATGCAGGAAAAGTCTAGTGTTACAAAAAAACGTTAGTTATTTTGTCGTATTATTTCAGTACTAGAAGGAACTAAGCTAGATGTAGAAAGTGATAGACAAGACACGAACGTAAACATAAACAAAAGATGTCCGTTCTTGATATGAGTGTGAGGAAGGGATCCACATTATGTCGACATTTTACGATTGCTAGGCGAGCTTCGGGTAACTTTCTTTAGCATGGAGTGAGGAGTTTTTAAGTGGGATCAACCGAAAGCTATCAAACTTCGCTACAATTAACATTAGACAACAACAATTTTTCCTACATCTCAAACAGAAAATAATATTAAAACTGCACTTTAACAGTCGAAGATGAAATTAAGTGTTAAATATTTATTTACATTAACAAAACGTTCAAACTTCCTATGTCTTCTTCAATCATTCCACAATCCAACATCAGATCCGAGCATTCACGTCAAAACTTCGGTTTGTGTCGTCGACACAACCTACCAATTATTCAAAATATTATTTTTGCAACATTTTGTTAAAAGGTTTATTCATTCAATTATTTACATCTTTTAATGGACCGAGAATTCAAATTAACAATGACACAATATGCATTTACCTAATTCTTTCACACACATTTAACAAGTAACTTTTTGTTTAACCGTTCCTAAACTGCACTTGTGTCGTTGTGAAATGAGTCGCTTGTGTTTGACGTGTTTCACCTTTCCACTAGGACAAGAATATAACTGTAGTACACTGCTCTACTAGAGAGAATTGTGTCATTGTTCAAATTTCAATTGTTTACCATATTCCTTTAAAAAACTATGAGATAAACTCCATCATCAAAATTTGAGTCATAACTAATATTAATATAAACAATTGAAATTTGAACAATGACGCAATGGACAATATGCATGATTTTCAAATTGATTTTAAAATGAAAGAGCGCGAAAAACTACATAGAAAAATTCCACTTAAACTGCAATCTGACGACATTAATTATATTTAAAGCGCTTTTCAAATTGCTCTGACGTCATTTTTAACGAAAAACTGCAGTCGCTGACGATTCTTGCCTGTGACGTCATCGTACATGATTTTCCCATCGAGCGTTATTTGAACTGTGTTGTCTCTATGGGTATCTGTTTAGTAGTCTTATATTTACAAATTTTTGATTAATTCAGCAATGGAGGATTCGAAAATAGTTAAAAAGAAGAATTACAAATATTGTATTGTTCCGTTTGTGTCATATAATTCTACGATTAAAACACCAAAAAAGTATTTTTTGTTGTACCAAAAATATGAATAAGTTCGTAGAAGATGGTGCAGCGTTATTAAAAGAGATGAAAAGAAAAACAAAAAGCTGTCTTCTACTTCTTGCTTGCATTGCTGTGAAGATCATTTTTGGTAAGTTTAAAATACCAAAAATTATTTGTATTTTTAATTGTTTTTTAATAAGAATTGTGTGATTTAATCTTGTGGATAACTACTAGTGTTTTTGCTAAAACGAAATCATTCTTTCTGTATCAAGTCACTCATAATGCAGAATTTCTTGTTTCATGAAAAAGAATTTAATAAATAAATAATAGGAATACTATATATTTATAAATCAAAACTGGTTAAAAAATATAGAGAGAGCTAACATCAATAACCATTGAATTATTATACTCATGATAATTAATTTGCCGTTATTCATACACTTGATAAAACTGTGTCATATTTCTTCTTTAAACTGAATGATAAGTATTATGGAATAAGTGTTATTAGAATTAAGATTTATTGTTAAAAAATATTTCTTCTAAATTTGAAATTTAAAACTTTAATTTTTTTTTTACATTACATAAATATATATGAATATAATTATTTTAAAAGTGAAAAATTAGAATAAACGTAAAATTAATTTAGTAAAAAAAAGTATTGTACAAATAGTTCTATTAAAAATAAGAAATAAAAGTTAAAAACTAGTGTTAACAAATTTGGATAAATAGTGCTACAAGTGAAAATTTTGAATTTATATATTACTTTATTTATTTTATAGTTGGAGAATGACATGGAAAATTACTGGGAGTATCGTCTCTCTTGCAGTACGAAGCAACACAGCTTTCACCTCATTTGTTTTGCATTAAAACTAATATTTTTAAACAATTACGAATTTTGTTTTAAATTTGCATAATTTTATAAAACTGCAAGGCTTTAAATTCTTACAATTTCAATCAAATTATCACACTACCTTCTTCATGGTTTAAAATGTTGGACTACCAAATGTTGTGTTCAATAATTAATGCAGTTGCAATTCTCGCAACAAGTTTCTCTACACATGTTATTTTTGGTTCATCCTTTAGTACATTACGTTTTACCGCTTAATTATATTTTAAAAATAATTGTTCATTAACTAACAAAAATAATTTTGCTAAAACATTAAGGTAGAAAATTAATTTTAAGTTAGCTTTCGAAATTCACTATTTTGATACCCCTACAATTTTAATCTACTTTGAAATTATTTTCCTAATATAAAGCTCTTATTTGATATACTATTCTAATTATATAAAAAAACTATTTCAGAATGAACTGTGTTACTTATTAAGGAAAAGAGAACAACTATTAATATTCTATTTTCATAAGTACAACTTTTTGATAGTAGCACTACTCTTTAAAAGCAATATAAAAATGCGTGTTTTTTAAAAATAAATATGGTGTACAAAATATTATCATACTTTTTGCTTTTACACCTTTCATTTCTACTCCCATCAAATTTGGATGGTTTCCAAGAAAAGAAAACATGGATATACCATCCAATTTAGGTATATTATCCGACTGGCCCTTTACAAAGCCTTGTTCTACAGTCGTCATTTGTAAAGAAGAAATCTGTATAGTAATAATAATGTAAAGACTATAATTCAATACAATTATTAAAAAAATAAAATTAGCTTAAAATCAATGAAAGGAACCTGAAATAACATGCAGCCGGCGAATGTAGCGAGCGATTTCATGTACTGTGACGTCACACCAAGCTCCACCCCGTTTTCAATCACGTGACTTTGACGCGCTTTTTAGTCGCTTATGACGCTTAAATAAAATTTTTTTTGTGATTTTTAAAGTTGATTTTTGGATTGTTCATGATCGAATTTGTAAAATAAGTACCATTTTAGGACGTTTTGTGACATAGTGCATATTCCCTATTGTCTTTAGCGGAGTTGAATGTTACAACAGTTCTGTCCTTGTCGTATTGGAACTAAGAATCATGTCAAATACATGATTCATGTTTCCAATACGACAAGACGTTCCAGAAGAACAATGACGCAAGTCCAAAATATAGATATTTTGAATTAAATGCACCACTTGTCTTTAAGTGGTGCATTTAATTCAAAATACTCTTATTTTGGACTTGCGTCATTGTTCTCCTGAAAATGCGATGAATATGTGTTTTAGTGGATAAAAGCTTTACAATAAGGAAACGTAATCAAGAAAGCAATATTTCCAAGTTTGGTATTTGCTAGATTACCATAGTTACATGCTGCGCACACAAGCAGGAGTACAGCTAAAGAAGCGACTGGGATTGAGGTGCCAATATCTTAAAGGGTGGCATTTCAGAAACATTTAATTTTAAAGTTTTATGGATTTCTTTGGAAGGATGTTTTAATTCAAAGCAGAATTTTTTTGTGTTTCCTCATTACAGAAGTAATTTCCAGGAAAGTGCTTTCAGTGCTTTCATCTCTAGGATATAGCTCTTAAAAGAGTCAATTCTTCCTTTCATGTAGCCCCTTGAATTCGTATTACTATTACAAAAAGAGTGAAAACACAAAGCTAGATGGTGTAGGGCACCTTTTTTACTTCTATTTTAGTTAATTTCATAAAATCAAAAATTAATGCAGTGAACAAAATTTTGTAACAAAAATTGAAATCATACTAATTAGAATATTTTATAATCATTATTTTTGGAGCATACTTTTATCTTCATTTTGTAAGCGTAAATTTTGTGATGGTATAGAGAGCAGTGTGAGCCTCATTTTTTACAGGTAACAAAAAGCATAGCTTTGGCTCTGAATACAAGTTTTTTCCAAAATATATAGAGGTAAGAAAGCAAATAGAGTTAATTGACACAGAAGAGAGAATTGCATCCAGGGTAAGTTAAAGAAACAAAACCAGCGCTGAACACAGTTTCTAAGTCATTATCTTGAAGAATAAAAATGCTTCATATTTTTTTATCTATTTAAGTTTTATTTTTGTTCACTGACAAATTGCATTCCGTATGTTCGGTTACATGCTTCATTGGAAGCAAAAGCTAATTATAATGATTCAATGTCGTGTATATCGAAACATCGAATAATAATGTTACAGATTGATAAAAAAAATGTATTTACTAGGATCGACAAAAATTATGAAATCCACAAATAATTCTTCCGTTCTTATTCGAATGTTTAAATGGACTTAATTGATATGAGCTACTTAATTTCATCAAGAAAATCCAATTATGTTTGTCCCCCTAAAAAAACACCGCCAAAGAAAAGCTCCTGTTGTTTGGAACATAAAAACATTATTTTTTTTTACATTAATCAGTACGTTTTTGTTATGCATTTCGAAGACGCACTTTCAACAAAGGCACAAAATGACAGAATTTGAATGTACACGGCTGATTTGACGTCAATAGCTATTTAAGTTAAAAAATTAATTTTTTTTCCATTGCAATTTTCTAATTGGCTTTTTCCTCTCCCGGCAACTTCATCATTCAATTATAATTGAATGCATCCATTTTTTTACAGCCGAATACTTGCATTTTCATTGCTGGGAAACGGAAGATATGCTGACAAAAAATGGCGATAAAAAAGCCGAAATAAGTTAAACAAGAAACTAATCAGGCCCAAGGACCTTTTTTGATTAGTTTGCGAGGGGTTTTCATCGATTAATGAAACTAATAGAACACTAAAATTAATTCCTTTCTCGTAGCTTTCCGTTCTCATAAAGGGTAGGAGCGTAAATAATTTCAATCTGTAGAAAGAAAGTTTTATTACGCGTAATAACGTAACTGGTAGCTGGAGGGCATGTATTGTGGTTAGATAGGCAATTCAAATTGATTTTCCAAGAATGCCTGCTTAGGGTATAATGATCATGTAATGATTTTAATCACGGCGTTATATTCCTTTGGGTAATTACGTCGTTTTATTGGTCGAATTTTAATGTAAACTTGTTTGTTGGACACAATGGGTTTGAAATAAAAAAAAACTTACGAATCTCTAAAAGGCAAAAGCAAAAATATTCACGATTCCTTTAATTTGAAATTCGAAAAACTAAATTGAATCTTCTGGTAATCGGAAATACTTCATTCTGTTTATCCGATAAAACTTTAAATTCTATATGAAATAAATTATTAGTAATATGAGAACCCCACAGGAGTTAAAGCAACTGAAAAAAAAATATCTTAGGCTAGCCACTAAATGTGAATTTTCAGCAGAGCTGATTAAGAACGTTCATTAATTTTTCTCTCATGTTTAACGTAGCAAGTGAAACTGAAGGATAGCATTTAAGAGCAGTTTCAGAACAAAAGATTTCAAAAACATCTCAAAGGTATGATTTATATTTATATAGTTTTTAGTATTTTCGTAACTTTGAGAGTATTCATGGTACTTTATTGCTTGAGACTTGAGAATATAATGGCTAGCTGATAGGCATTTATAGTATTGTATATTAGATAAGTAAATTTAAATTGGTATTCAAAATGCCTGCTAAGATTATAATGATTATGGTAATGATTTATTCATGATATTATATTTCTTTGGGTAATAACTTAGTTTTATAGCTTTAATTTCAATGGAAACTTGTATATTGGATACCATTATTACGAATAAAAAAAAAACTTACCATCCCTTTAATTTAAAATTCGAAATAAAACTAAATAAAATCTTCTGGTATTTGGAAATACTTCATCTCGCATTTTACGATAAATTCGCCCCTTCTATGATAGGAATTTTCAGTCATGTTAACGATAAACGGCGATAGTATTTGTGCTGCGATACATATTTCCTGTACATATTCTGAACGTGGCGTCACTTTTGTTTCTCTCAAACGATTGCAGCACTTCACCAACAAAAATTCCAAAGAATGAATTCCGAATTAATTTTCATAATTGATCGGCCAAAACCAGTTAGATTAAACGCCAAACGGCACAAAAATGGCGATAAACTACATTGTATGGTGAACCCAACTTACTATATCAGGCTAGAGCAATTGCTCGGCAGAAGTAAAATATTCATTTTCCATCTGGTTTGTTCGTTTACACTGAAAATCCCTCTCATATGAAAAGGATAGGTGGTAAAATGAGAACCCTGAGTTAAAGTGAATTGCTTAGACGGCAGCCTGTGAAACTGAATTTACAGCAGAACTGATTAAGAATGTTTATTACCTTTACTCTCGTGTTTAGCGCAGTAAGTGGTGCTAGATGACGGGATTTAGGAGCCGCTTTAAAGCTCAAAAATTCAAAAGTCTCTTAAAGGTAAGATTTCTCTTCATCTCTTCATAACTTTAAAACTATTCATGATATTTTATTGCTTGAGACTGGATGTAGTGGGGATCGAGAGGAGAAGAATTTTCTGCATTCAGTAATGTGATTCAGAAAGAGTTTAGAGAAAATTTCTCAAGCAACAGAACTTAATATAAGCTCATTTGTACTCAGACAGCACGTCTTTGACAATTTGGAAACTTAAAAAAAGCACATATAATTGAATACATCTTTAATCAGTGTTATGAATCTAAACAAAAATTGTCAGCAACAATAATAAATCGGAACATTTTTTACGAATTTCTATAGGAAAGACCTTTAACTTTCAATATAGAAAAATGACACAAGAATATAGCAATTCAAGTAAAAAATGAATCTAACTGAAGCGATGCGATTTGTCTCTCAACGGTTATTCGTTTTTTCTTTTGCTACACTAAGGTTAATTAAACCCGAACCCATTGCTTAAATTGGATTCCTAGCCAGTTCGAACACACAAGCCTGGACCTGGATTCAAATACTAACCACTTAACCTGACCGGCTAAAGTAATGTGGAGAATCCTACTTATAAATAATAGTAATTACATCCTACCAAAAATGTTTGAAGCGAGAGTATTCTTTTCGAATCCTTGAATGAAAACTTGTTCCTTTCTTCATCTGACACCTCAGAATTGATATCCAAGACAAAGTATCTGCATAATATTGGAAAAGTTATCCCTGAATTGAAAATTATAGTGAGTAGGGAGGGGAAAACAGGAACAGAGCTCACCAAGAAAAACAATTCCAACACTGTTAAAGTTGATTTGAGGATATGGGCAGATGGAAATTTCATGCTTTACATGTTTAACTTAAAAATGTCAGTCATTTTTTTACTTCGTTTCATGAAGTGAACTTATCCTTGTTTAAATACAAATCGTGACGAACCCAGCCACATTTCAACTAAACACAGATAAAAATATTTCATGGTGCCATTGTTGTTTAGTTGGCAGAGTTTTGGATTAACTATAGGTTTGCAAGTTTGAAACTCGGTACAACCAACAGATCGTCATGCACCAGAGGAGCTGGTGTAAATTAATTTTATCATGGCCTCAAATCAACACCTCCTATAGATAAGAAAGCCCTCCAACAGCAACCATAAAAGCTGATGACGTAGACGTAGTTAGGCCCACGAATTTCGGTCGGGTTACTTTTTTTCCTTCGTTTAGCCTTTATCAAATTATGCGCCAAAAATATGTTCTTGGCATTGAATTCGCCGCTGTGATTCTAAATGAAATTACTACGCCGCACGTAATAACTTCAAAAATAAAAGGCAAAATATTCAACATTTCACGCTAATTACGACAAAAAATCATTATATATGTGTGGGGTTAATAAATTAATCACATTTCTAAATTGCAGTGCCTCATTACACTCAAATATCGGACAAGGCGCTGGGAACTATTTGTTTCGCTTGCTCTCAGCTTATTGCTCCACTGCAAACAAAACCAGTTGGCGAAGTTTTTGTTTATTTTGAAGTTTTCAGTGGATGGGGTAGCCGTTGCTTACGCAGGACGTTCGTTCTGTTGTATATTTCGTTTGTGAAGAAAATGGTAGCTTTTGCCTTTTATTATAGGGGAATTATCGTGTTTAAGTGTTCGGTACCGTTTAGAAAAAGGAATTACCGTGTTGGTCCAAAACTTTCCGTATTAACTCTTCCAACAGAAGATGAATTAAAAAAATGGCGGTGCAAATAATTTCAAGGTAAGTTTCTTTTTTGAGAAAATAAAATATGCATGTTAAATTTATTTTCCTATCCATTTTGTAAATTGACTGTAAGCACCAAATTTTAAATTCATTTATCTATCCATTTTATAAATTGTCTGTAAGCACCAAATTATATTTGTTTTTTTGAAGTTCGTTCTTTTAACGAATCGTTGTTTTGAGATAGTAAAAATTTGTCCCACTTAATTTTAATCAACTGTCAATATGATTAATTGTTCAAAAGTGTACCAAGAAGTGGCATTCAAAGGGACTTGTTCTGCAACCCCAAAATTATATTTTCTTCCTCAAATTATGCCTGAACAACTTGTGTTTTGTGGAAATTTTGAACTTGCATGCTATATGCTCTCCAAAAATTAGTTTCTTGGTCAAAATGTACTAAAAATTTATTTCTATGTACATCACTAATAATATTAAATGGATGCACAAAAAGGGATTTAAATAAAATAATGAAAGATGTTAGAAAATTTGAACGTGTGTTTAAAATAGAAGGTTTTTAATTTTAGTAGAATATTTCTAGCCCAAATTATATAATCTTGGTTTTTGTAAAATTTTGTGTATGCTGATCTTTAGTATATTTTAATTATTATCACTGTTGCCTGAAAATAATTCAAAAATATTTTTATAAAACTACTTGTAACTTTTTGTTCTGGTATGGCTGTTCGTCAATCAGTAAAAACTTTTCATTTTAGGTTTGAAACCCCCACGCTGCTTTGGACATTTCCAGCCAGACAAGTCTGTGGTTGTTGTCAGGACACAGTTGGAAACAAGACTATCACTAAAGACTATACGTCCCCAGTCGTCTGCAGAGCGTCAGGTTGGACACATGTGTGCGGTCACTCGTTAGATAGTTGCTAACGGCAAATCCGGTGCTGTGACAGCTGCTCTGTCTTCCCGTTCTGCTGTGGCCCTAGGTCGACGGCTGCCGTCCTAACGCTGACATCTGCCGTTCTCGACCCTACTCTTCCAGCATCGTCTAATCGCCCCATCGCTTCGACCCACATTTCGAGTGATTCTTCGATTCATTCAACCAGCCTCCTTCAATCCGAAAGCACGACGTCTTTCAAACTCTGACATATGCTCGCAATGAGCACGAATGTTTTGACCTGTTGAATGCGCAATTCAGATGCGCTGGAGCTCCCAATATTCCTTCATTGGAGACCAAATTTTAATCATTTGCATGTTTGTTCAAAATGTCTTAGTGTACGAAATGTCTTTACAACTGGACAACTCCTTGGTGCGTCGATATCTTTGTTATAGAATGTACAATAATGTTTTAAAAAATTTCCATTTCACTAGTACCTGAATTGTCATTTTCAATTGTAATTGATGTTAATTTAAAGGTAAGTGTATTTTACTGTAATATACCTGATAATTACAATAGTTTTAAATTTTCATTGCATGTAAATAATATTAATTAACTTGTGTCTCTCAAACAGCAATTGGATAATTATAAAGACTCTGAATCCAATAAATTAAGCAATTTAAAATCCTTTTAAGTGCTTTTCGTGAACTTGAACAAATTGTCCCTGAAAATAAACACGATGTGATAGATTTTTTAAGTGTACAGATAAACTTTAAAATAGGATGGTTTAGAAAAAGATGGGATAGTTAAGTATGCTCACACTGTTAGTGCTAAATCGATATGTCCCACTAGTCTTGAATGGCAAAATCTTTGTCTGGCTTTTAAATGTTTGTAATTTAAGTGTGTGTGAAAGTTTAAAACTTGTTAGTCTCAATAATAACATTTGAAATATTGTCGATACTGCAGATTACATAAAAATTATTGTTAATTGGTTTGACATAATAAATGTCAAATTTATACGATTGATGTTGCCTTTGAAATTGTATTTAAAGTATAGAGAATTAATAAAATTTGTCATGACATGTAACCATACCTTTATCTTTTCATTGCATTATTAGTTTGCTTATGGCCAATTATATTTATTTTTGATATTGAAAATTAAAGTGTCCTTTTATTGGAAAATATAAATATTTTATTCGGGTACTGATGTTTTAAAATTTTGGTACTGTTAGATTTCTTTCTATTATTAAAATGAGAGTAATGAATAATGAACTTGGCTCTCATTAAATGAGTTTTTTTTATGCATATCTGGAAATGAAAAGTGCTAAAATGTTTCATAATTTTCAAACTCAGTTAAAATTAGATTTTTCAACATTTTATGTATATAGTTTTATTCTTATCTGTATTGTTTACCAATATCTTAGTAGTTTCATTTTGAAATGTTTCTGAACATACTTTTAAATCAGCTTGAAAATATATCAAAGCTTTGGTGTTAATCACAATCATTCAAATATTTCTTGTAAGCATTCAAATCTTACGAACCACTGAATAAATATATTGTTTCACTGAAATCTGTTATGTGCATTTTTATTTTCTGTCATGATTTCTTTGCAGGGTTGGTAGATTTATTATCCCCTTAATATAAATGATAAAATCAAGAATACTTTTTTCTAACAAGAGGGTGCATTTGGTTTTCTAGAAATTTATTTAATATATAAATTTGTAATATATTTTCATCAGTTTATATAATTTTGTATTTGCAAGTAAACATTTACCATAAACGGACAAAGTCAGTACCAATTTATAAGTGTGTCTTATTACACCAGAAGAGTCTAATAATTAATAAATTAAACAACTTTTGAATCTGCAATTTAAATTTTTATTGGCATTTTTTGATTCGTAAGCATTTTAGGGGAAGATGAGACAATTTTGTTGATATTTTGCACTCATGCCATTAAATCAACAAATGTATTTTAAATTATATTTGTTCTTGTATTTATCCAAACAGTAATTTTATAGTTTTGTATTAATAAAATGTTTAGAGAATTGATTAAAAAAAGACCCCAGTTATAGATTTGATTTTTATCCACCTTGTTTGTGATGATGTATATTTAGTTTTTAATATTAACCCCCTTAATAATTATATTTCAGTCATTCTCATTTCATTTTTCTCTAACTGCAGTGTTTTTTCGCTTAATTAAAA
This sequence comes from Metellina segmentata, assembly GCA_947359465.1. Taxonomy (NCBI): domain Eukaryota; kingdom Metazoa; phylum Arthropoda; class Arachnida; order Araneae; family Tetragnathidae; genus Metellina; species Metellina segmentata. The sequence continues at coordinate 55,847,142 of OX375875.1, forward strand.
AAAAAAAAACCAGGGAAATTTTAATATGCTATCAATCAAACGATTATAAATGCTTCAAATATTTACGTTTAGATGGTAAATATTCTAGATTTTTGCAACAAATATAGTCACATAAAATTTATCGAGTCCGTAAAAAACACGAAATAGAATGCACCGGATTGATTAACCTTATGGAAAACAAAGATTAAGTTTAATCAACTACAGTTTATCCTTTCCAAAAGTAGCGGGAATCGTAGGATACGTTTCACACTGGCTGGAGCCTAACTGTTGTGACGTCATATCTCCCGTTGTGAGGCTTTCTTATCTATAGGAGGTGTTGCTCAAATGCCCTCACGTTGGCATGCTGTGGAAGTTCAGAGGTTGGAGTGCCATGCCAGGTGTTGATCTCATCATCTGATCGTGGTTGAAAATTACGAGGTGTTGCATTAGATATCTATCCTGGGCCGTTGTCAATAGTCGGTTGTGTTACTCCAGTTCAACGCAAATTCAACTGCATGCATTCCTAATGTTTGAAATATAACCCACACAAATGTTTGGGTCATAAATATGTAACTTCAAAAATACCTAGATTACTAAGGAATAACTTTATTAACACGTTTTAGAAAAATAGAATGGTAGCGATGAATATTCTCTATTTTATATTTGGTTTTAAATGATTAAATAATCGTGTTCTCTGAAATTTTAAAAACAAGTAAATTGGTTGGCCTTTGAGTGAAATTGACACGAAACTAATGGATTCTCAGATAATTTACAAAAAGTGATATTAATGAAATTTTATGGTAAAAAAAACTACTCGTACGTTTGAAGGAATGGTTTTGAATTCTTCTTCGAAGTACAGTAACATTTATGGCCTCATTAAAATGAAAAAACAATTTATTAACGTTTTATGACATTAAAAAAATATTTTTCAATGCAATTCAGACTTTCAGTCAATAAATACAGTATCTTAAAAGCTTTCTTTTACGTATCTTTTGAGAAATTCGTATTTCTTCAAGACTTAGCCATTTCGAGACTGTTGAACATCTAAAACCTTTCTGCAAAAGTACACTCGTACATTGTTATTTTAACGATGTTTAAAAATGGAATGCACTCTTACTGTAACTCGAGTTCTAAGAAAGCGAGCTATAGTCACTATTAATTTAAAACGAGTCAATTCAAATATCATTGAACACACTTTAAAATTTTATTCAGATTATGCTGCTTGGTAACAAGAGTTCTTGGATGATATATGTAGACAGAGATATGCCTTGGGCATATATCCACTAGATATTAATGTACGAATACTAGAAGGAATTTTCAAGAGAAATGTTCTTAATTTTGAGTTTGTTTTGATTTTAAGGGTACATTTGTATTTCCCACGCCGGGCATACTTTTCAGTATTTCCGTTTTGAGAAGCGTCAAAAATTTTTTCATTGGTGTATTCGTAAAATCACTTTAGGGAGAAATAATCGGATTGTGCAAATAATTAATTACCTAATTAAGATGTAATTAGGCATATTTTTTTAAACGTAATGTCTCGAATTCTAATTTGTTCAGATAGGCGATTCTGACTGAAAATTATTTGAAATATTGAAACAGCTACACTCTACGTTTATGAGCGATGGCAACGGCCTTTGCGATTTTTTTTGGCGCGCTTCTAAAGTTGCCAAGGAAAGACTTGTTTCTTAACTCTTTTTCTGTCGCAAATTTTTTTTCTTTTTACCACACACTTTTAAAACACATTTGAGAATGTTTTAAAAAGTATATTTTTTAAAAACTTTCACAAAAAGTAGTAAGTTTAAGCACATATCAAAACACATTTGTGAACCAGCAGAGAAACTAAGCTACTAATGTTGTGTAAGATTACCCTGAAACTTATCAATTACACTAAATACAGTGGGCATGTTGAAAAAGAAAAAGATTTACAAAAAAAAAAGCAAGAAATAATACAACCTGATAACGTCGAATTCTTTCGCAAAAAAATAATGAAAACGAAAATGGTCAAAAAAACAAAACTCTCAATCCTTTAGTGAGAACTATTACGATAAAATAAAAATTACACAACTGTCAAAATCCAATAAATGGATAAATGGTATCACAGAAAGCGATTTAAAAGGACCAATGCAACTAAAGGATATTTGGAACAGCTACACTCTACGTTTATAAGAGATGGCAACGGCCTCGGCGATTTTTTTTGGCGCACTTCTAAAGTCGCCAAGGAAATAATTATTTCCCAACTCTTTTTCCGACACAATTTTTTTTTCTTTTTACAACACACTTTTTAAAAATTTCAGAACGTTTAGAAAAGTATATTTTTTAAAAACGTTCACAAAAAGTAGTAAGTTTAAGCACATATCAAAACACATTTGTGAACCAGCAGAGAAACTAAGCTACTAATGTTGGGTAAGATTACCCTGAAACTTATTAATTACACTAAATACAGTGGGCATGTTGAAAAAGAAAAAGATTTACAAAAAAAAAAGCAAGAAATAATACAACCTGATAACGTCGAATTCATTCGTAAAAAAATAATGAAAATGAAAATGGTCAAAAAAACAGAACTCTCAATCCTTTAGTGAGAACTATTATAATAAAATAAAAATTACACAACTGTCAAAATCCAATAAATGGACCAATGGTATCACAGAAAGCGATTTAAAAGGACCAATGCAACTAAAGGATATTTGGAACAGCTACACTCTACGTTTATAAGAGATGGCAACGGCCTTGGCAATTTTTTTTGGCGCACTTCTAAAGTCGCCAAGGAAGTAATTATTTCCCAACTCTTTTTTCAACGCAATTTTTTTTTCTTTTTACAACACACTTTTTAAAAATTTCAGAATGTTCATTCTTTTAAAAATAACGAATTTCAATCATCATATAACTAGTAAGAATAAAAATAGTGAATTAGCATTTGCACGTCTAAAATTTTCTATTAGTTTGTCTATTGAAATTTGTCAGCTTTCGTAATACATTTATAATTTTTTTTAGTTTGTGCATGATATTTTCAATTTGAGTTTTTAAATAATATTTAACAAAAGCAACAGTTGTTGCTTTAGTTTCACATAGAAAATATTTGCTCTGATTCTCGACAAAATTCTAGTCCGAACTTGGGGTCAAGAGTGTAAAATGTCATTCAAAAGTTTATTTTTGAAGTCATTTTGCTAATTACGAGTTGGAGAACTTTATAAACATACTTGGGAAATATGCGCTATTAAAAAAAATTTCCTATTGAGGACTTATTTCTCTCCTTAAACATAAAATGTTTTCATGACTTTAATCTTAAAAATACTGCTAACAATCTCAATCAAATGAAACATAAAACAATACTGAAAAACAATTTGAATGTATAAAATGGTTTTTAAATCTCTTACTAATATTTCAAATTGACAGTATGTAATGATTAACAATTGGCTTTATTCACATTCCATTTGACTCAAGCTACATTACATTTTAATGTTCATTGGAAATGTTCATAGATTTGAGTACTTTTGGAATTATGTATCGATAAAGTGTATATTAGACAAAGAAACTGATATTGTACTTAAATTTGACAAGTTATCTTTGAGTTATTAAGCAAGATGCATATTTTCCGGAATCACATTAAATGTGGAACAAAAATATTTATAAATTTTCAATTTAAACTAGACAATTAATCAACTATTTGGTTTTAGAAAAACACTGATAGCTTTACTAATGACGTAAAAATATATAATCAAGGGAAAATGTTCAAATTTACAATTTTTGTAGCAGAATAAAATTTTAGAATCAGACTATATTACCTAGATAGGTAATTCTTTCCTTCAAAAATTATGTTCGGATATTTTATGACTGAAATAATTAGTAAATTCATGTACTCGTATACAAGAATTTTTAATATTTACCTCCATGGTAACTGATTTCGTGGATTTGTCCTAGCAAAGATTCTGTCAGCCACGAAAGTTATTTAGAAGTTATGCAGGGTAGACTGCAGGTATCAGAACGGATGAATGTTCGTCAACCCCTATGAGGGTTGATCCATGCGTGTCCAACTCTATCAACTCGGAATTCGAGACACGCTGTTTTGAAAGTGTCCTTGTTAAATAAGGGAGAAGGGGTTAAAAGTAAACAATGCCTTCCCACAATTAGAAAGCTCTAATCGTCATTCGCATCTGAGTCAGAGTTTATTGCTCGGCGCTGAAAGCGATAGCAAGTATTGCCAGTTGGCGAAATAAATAATCTCCTGTGCCAAACAATTTTGCGGATTTTCACTCAGGGAGCCTCAACTGGGGAGCTTACCACCTTTAGAGAAATAGACTTCTCCAAGGTCGTCTGCCTCTCACCGGTGACAAACCAAATTGCATATATATGTTGTTTTGAAAGAAGTTTTTATTCAATCTTATAAGGTACCGCGCACTTTCTTTTCCAGAATACAAATTATTTCTTGGACCTGGTGACAGCATTCACCATAATAAAAATTAGAATCCAGATATTTTTTTTTCCAATGGCGTTCACATTTGACCTAAGTCATTGGCCACTACAAGGCCGGAAGTGTGAAGTAGCACTCAGTGGGAGGACCATCATTGCCCCTAACAATTTATATTTCGTAATTTTGAACCATGTTCAGATGAAGAAGCAACACCTGTGCTGGTATACGCTTACAAGCATCCATGCCCGAACGCGGATTCGAACCGGGGACCTTCCGATCTAAAGGCTAACACCTTAACCACTATACCGGTTGGTCGGCAGAATCCAGATATAGACCTGACTATTCATAAACATTGTAATTTTTTATTGCTATGTCTCGAGAATTATTATTTTAAGAGAAATTTCGAAATTTGCTTCGTTATCTGACCTTGATTCGAAATTGTGGGGCGTTGTCCTCGGTCTTTCCCTTCGGGATTGATCCTAGATCGTGACCAATAGCACGTTATATTGCTCCAGTGTGACGTTGATTCAACTACCTACCTAACTGCCAAACGTTGATAAAACGAGTTAGAGTTACGGATTATCTAAGTAGTTAATTAACGTCGCACTAGAGCAACACAGAGAATTATTTACGGATTAGGTAAAGAACAAAGTACGGCTTATTTAAATTTGAATATTTTTTTAATACAATATGAATAAAAATGTTATACTGTCATACCCTTGTTAGTTTTAAAAAACTTTTCTTTACACATAATTTACTTGATAAATATGTACACGTAAATGTTCTCAGAAACATTGTGAAAAAACAATTGTGGGAGTTCGGAATCTTTGATTGACGGTAAATGGAGTCACTTATCTCCATTATAGAAACAATACATTTTGTTTTGTTAAAGAAAACAAATGGTTATTTGGGAGCAACAAGAACACCGATCTACTGACTATAAACTCTCTTACTCAATGACAATTAATTTCGAACACTTCGTCTTCCAAGAAGGTTAAATTTATACTGAACAGAAAGAGGAAGTTACTTTTCTTTCTGAGGTAATCACAAACAAAAAATCATGACTTAATGACTGTACGATAGATTTTTTACCCTTCTAAGCTTCCCTTCCTTGTTCTTGGAGACATCAGAATATTGGATTTATATGGGTGGATGACAGATGTGTCAGTTACCGATGTTTCAATCCTATCTCAGAGTATACCGGAATTCTTATTTGATGATAAAAATTAGTTGCTTTGTTCGTGTAACTCGAATCATTTCTCAGAAATGCATAGGAACCTTCTTTTAGAGTTAATAATAGTAATTACTAATCCATGCAGTTCTCCACGCAGTGTTACCCACTGTATTCTCTCACGGAATCTGGACACGGTTGAGACCCTTTTTTTAAAATGTGGAATAGAAACATTTTAATGATATTTTATGTTTAGTGTTAGTAAACAATAAATAGCACTGGGCTATAAATACTTAAAAATATATATATTAATAATTTTGCAAAAATGATAATTAATGTCGTACTAGAGCAACACAGCGGCTATTGACAACGGTCCGGGATCAATCCTATAAGGGAGAGATCCGAGAAGTTTTAAAGAAATTTGTCAAAAACTTGAAATGTGATGCATGAAAATATATTCAACCAATTCGAAAAATAATACCATCAAAATAAACTACATGCATTTTTCTAGGGAATGAAATAGAATTAAAAAGGTTATTTAAATAAACAGAAAGCTTTCAAGCGAGCGAAAAATGAATGTATGATTTTTGATAATTTTACAGTCCTATTTCACTATTTAGACATATAAAAAACATTTAAAAAATTATGTTTGCAAAAAAAAAAGTGTTTTAAATTTTAATTTTGACAGGTTTTTAGTCTTTTAACAGCCATTTCCGGTGTTTTCTTACGGTACCTACTTACTTTATACCTACTTACGGTTTTCCTGCCTTGATTAAAATTGTAATATCTCTGCAACTAATTAACTTAGAAAAAAAATCAAATATATTTTGAAAAGTCAAATAAATACTCTATCAAATAAAATAAATTTTTTTTTTTTTGAAAAAAATGACATTTTTGATGTGTTTGGATACTTTAAGACCCTAACCACCCAGCCTACCTAGAAGGTGTAAAGCTATACGATAGCCGGTCGTGAGGATATTCATCAGTTCCCATACGGTTTCCAGGGTCCTTAACCCAATTTGACAAACAAAATACAATAGATTCATTCGGAACAAATACGAATAATGAACAAAAGTATTAAATAGAGTCTGCAACCCATAGGGCAAATTGACTGCGACCGTTCGATTGTTCTGTGTACCCTTTAGCAACCGAGTGTTAGTGAGCAGGATGGCTCTTTTGAAATGAAGCCGAGTAGCAACGAAGAGAAAAACTCTGTTTGGGAATAGAAGAACTATCTCGTATCACAAAGCATCAGAGAGCTGGAAGTGATATCCATCGCAATGGAAATTCATTGTGGACCAGTCATCGAAGTACACTCCGATTTCGGTGGAATCTGACTTGTTTGAAACCACACGCTATTCTTCCAGTCACCAATGTTGTGCCACCTGGTGGCGACTTCCTTCAAGGAAATGATAGTTTAGAAGTTGTTACTTTGTTACACGTTAGTTTTGAATGTGTGAAGTTACTTTTGAAGTAAATTATTTTGTTGTGCGTAAAAACGTATCTTTTCTTTGGCTTAAATTTGAAAAGCTTTATATGAAATAGTCTGCCACCACGACTTTGTGACTAGTTTTACTTCATCAGTTGTTTCTCACTTGACAAGTACATTCTTCTGATTTTCAGCGAAAAAAAAATAACTTAATGCATTTTGTAATCCGATTTGTCTTATCAAAATAATTAAAATGTTTTCTGGGTATTAAGATTGAAACGGAAATAAATTTCCAATAGGTCTTTTCGAATTGACTACTTTTTTGCATCCAATACATGGCAACTCTCGATAACAGATCAGAATTAAAACAACTATTGGATTGGATTAGATTTTGAATTTAATGGAGCAGGGTCCTAAATAGGGTTGCCAACTTTTCTGACTCAATTCCGGGACATATTTTAATTTTAATTATTTTCGAGCCTGATGGTCTTCTTATATACATAGTAATAATAATAAATCTAAACCTCTTGTTGCATTGAAACTATTAAAAAATAAAAACGGTATGTTTGGTATACAAAATAGAGGTATTATTCGTGTTTAGTTATACAGAACCGAGAGTGTTCCGAATTCTGTATTAAGAAAGTTGAATTTGAAAATTTGTGTTCTTCTCCAGCTCCAATTTCAAAAATAAAATTCCAATACAGTATAACAGAATTGAAAGACAACTAATACAATTTCTTCACGATGGTCCCGCTCTGAACAGACTGACATATATAGTATTAGCTTTGGATAGTAGTGGGGAAACGGACGTTCACGAAGTCATGTGCAATATAAATAATTATATTAACCATAGCTTTCTCGGAAATTCCGGGGAAATTTGACATTCAACCGTGTTTCTGGACAGTAACTTAAATTCCGGGACAATCCCGGACAATCAGGAACGGTCGGCAACCCTTGTCCTAAATAGGACAAGCTGTGTAAAAGCGCTTTATTGGGAGTGCTGATTTATAACATTGTTAATCATTACATACTGTTCCATGTAGTATTTTATAACAACCATTAATCCTAAGATAGAACTTAAAGATACTATTTTCTGGCCAAGAACTATGGATTGGATTAGATTTTGACTTAATTGGCAAAAACAGGACAAGCTGTGCCACAACAAATCATTGAGTGAGCTCATTTATAGGATTATTAGACATTACATACTTTTATAAGTAGTATTTTGACAACCTTTAACCTTAGAGATCAAACTTGAATATACTCTCTTGACTAGCACAACAAATTTAATCCTATTTAACCTTTAGACTACGGCCGGTACAGCATTTTGTGCCTTGATCGCGCCAAGAAGGAATTTACAATACGGACAGGACAACACAGTTGCATTTTAAAATTCGTACGAATCACGCCAGTTTTATTTATAACCGTAGTCAAAAGGTTAATTGGAGTGGGTCTTACAGCGCAAGGTTCATATTTGACTACGCTGAGACTAATATCAAGGTAATGGACACACAAATACAAGGAAAGCTTTTCTGCCACAGAATAGGGAAATATATTAAGAAAAGAATAGAACCTGCACAGCCTAAAACTCGTAGGTTGCTAACGCAGTGGAGAAACACACTGAGCCACGGCAACCAAGATCCCCATTAGGGAATATAAAATAAATCTATTTTGTGCTTTGAGCGTTTTAATTAAACGTTTTAAAAGAAACCATGGTTAAGAAATAATAAATGAAACAAGGAGAAATAAATAACTATATTTCGTGTTTTCACAGAAAACATGTTTAAGCCACTCGTACCACTTACTTCACTTTTACAGTACATTTCGTTTGAGAAATTGTATTGGTTATTTTGCAAGCATTCCCGCATCACGAATCCGTGAATGCTTAAAGTTTCCAGACACGGAATTCATGAAGTATTCGCTGCATTCCAGATTGGCGATGTAATAAAATGTTGCGCAGTTAGATTTAAGCTAATATATATTTCCCTTCCATATATTAGACTTATAATTAAGTTAATGAAAAGTATTTTTCAGATTGTGTCGTTAAGGAACTCACATAAATGCATGAAATAGTCCTGTTGAATTAAAATTAACTCCGACATGTATATCATGTAAGGTTATTTGGGCAACAGCATTAAAAATCCCCGTGTGTTTCGTTTTCACAGAAAATACCACCCAGACTCAAATAAGAGTTCACAATTAAACTGATGTTATGGTATTGTAATGTATTTAAAACTTTCATTTGATTTACAAACGGATATAATGGGTGAGACGGACGAATGGAATAAATTGAAGATGTGATCATATTCTGCAGTGCTACTCAAAAAGCAGCATCTCCAAGTTTGATTTTTTACGGTTGACGGTTATAACATGGACGAATATATTCGAACTTCATGATATTTGATAACATTGATAACTCAACCAACTGCTTATTCAATATATTTACTGCTTTAGGGCAATAGACATATTTTCATTGTTTTAATATAGGTTGTGTTTTAGGTGAAGATATATGAGATGCTTTTGCTGTCAAGTTAAGTATAGATGGTGTTAGTGTTATTGTGTGGATATATTTTGCACATCTAAAAAACAGTGCTAGCTCTAGAACCAAATTCCATGATACTACCTTCTTGACTTGCATGGCAGTTTTTGAGACAGCTTGGTAACATCATTACGTTTATTTACTTAAAAAGAAAAATTTAAGAATGGTGGAAAGTTCGTGAATGCAATAAGACAAAGAAATTGAAAAACTGAATTCATATCTTTAACACAAAAACTTAATTTATCCGTAATTTTGAAATATTTACAGCCCGAAAGCAATGAGATATATACGTAGTTGAATTTACGTCGCATTGGAGCAACACAATGGATTATTGACGACAATCCGGAATCAATTCCAAACGGAAGTTTCGAAGACAACACCACGTAATTTTGAACCAGGGTCAGATGACGAGTTTAACATCTGAGCTGACACCCCACTTTTCAAATTTGCACACCAAGCCAATAAAATGACATTTGAGGTCACTACAGATTTTACGTGTTGCAGCCCCCTTGAAATGTCGGTTGGATAGAATTTTGACTAATCCAACACGAACTATTCACGTTGTGTTGGTGTGGTAGTTTGGAGAATAGGGTGCCAGCTCAGGTATTGCCTCGTCATCTGACCGTGGTTCAAAATTACGTGGTGTTGTCCTAGGATATCTCTCTTAGGGGATTGATCCTTGACCGTCGTCAATAGCCCGTTGTGTTACTCTAGTACGACGTTAATTAAAATTACCATTACCTATAATTGTTGCCGACCAACCGGACTGGTGGTTAAGGTGTTAGCCTCTAGATCGAAACGTTTCTGGTTCGAACCCGGGTCAGGGCATGGATATTTGTAAGCGTATGGTGTACCTTAAATCTGTCATGGCCGAAAGTCATAACGTTGGGTTGGTGTGGAAGTTTGGAGAGTGGGGTGCCAGCTCAGGTGTTGCCTTGTCACCCGACCGTGGTTCATAATTACGTGATGTCGTCCTAGGATCTTTCCCCTAGGGCAGGCCTCGAAATAGATTTTTTAATGCAGGTGCACCTTGTGCACCTACGTTTTTAAATTAGGTACACAGATTATATATCAGGTGCACATTAAAAAAAAACGTAATTTTAGAGCATTAATGTAATGTAAATTACTTTATTAGTTAGGTATGTTTAGATAGGTTAGTAGTAGAGAGTAAATAAAAATATTTAAACAATTTTTTATCTGCGAAATTATTACTTCGAATGGAATTAGAAAATGCAACCATAAATTATCAGTTTCTTCGTTCCCATAGCTCTCAATTTGTTCATTGTTTGGCCATTAACATAGCTCGAAGACAGCAAAAGCAGACAAAAGTGGATCCCTAACAATGGATTTAAATCTGTCTTCAATCGGCGAACTGCATAGTTGGCTTATGTGTCGTTTTTCTTTCGAAACTTTCATTTTTTCAAGGTATCCGGCGCACGGCTGTCGTGACAGTCGCTTCAACAGAGCCATCTGAAAAATGTTTTGATCATAGGAAAGTTCTGGTCACTGTGGCATAAGTAAACCCTCCTCCTGTATAAACCCGTTACTGCCCAGCGATTTTGTTTTCGAATAGTGTGTATTTAGGAATTTTAATTACGTTCCTTTAGAGCGAGAGAGGTTGATACTAATATTTTGTTCAAATATCAAAATAAAATAAAACACGTTTTCCCTCCCCTTCTTTTAACGTTAGTTCACTGCGTGCACATAGTGGGAAAAATTAGGTGCACAATTTTATTTCCATGTGCACAGTGCACCTGTGCACCCGGGTATTTCGAGCCCTGGTGCACAGGTTCCTAGTACGACATTAATTAAAAACTACCAATTACCTATAATTGGATGGGTTTTATGGCGTAAGGTCCATATTTGGTCAAACTGTGCCAAATGCAGTCAAATAAATGAACATTCATGCAAGGAACGTTCGACTGATACGGCGAAAGAAATACTCCCAGGAAGGAATTGAACCTGTGTACGAACTCGCAAGTGGCATTCGCAATTGGAATCCCCTGAGCCCTAGCGATCCCATCAACTCCTAGAGGATAAATCCCTGTTCCACAATATTTTCTTGGCTCTTCATGTGATTGATTAACAGCACTTATAAATATTAGCATGTATGCAGAGAATGGGGTGCCAACTTAGGTGTTAACCTCGTCATCTAACCATGATACAGAATTACGAGTTGTCTTCGGAATTTCCTCTTGGGATTGATTACTTGGTATTGATTGTCGTGTATCGGGTGCAGCATGGCTAAATATTGCTCTTGCGCTTACCAATACTCAACCTCAACTAATTAACTCAACCAATCCAACCCCTATGGGATTGTCAAGGTCCGTCAACAGTAGGAGGTTGTGTTAATCCAGTGAGACCAATACCCAACTCACACAGAAATTCTACGACTCAGTAGGTTAAATATCTGCAATATGAAGAGATTGGAGAAACAACTCCATGCAACAAAAAATTGAAATATTAGAGCTAAAGGGTTTCATTGAATAATACGGAATAATTCAAATCTTTTAGCTTGAAAGAGCTGAAAAATGCTGTATAATTGCACAGATGTTACCGATTAGAAATGAGTGATATCGCTTGCGATTTCTCTCTCTCTGACTAGGGGAAAGCTGCTATCGAAACACAGTCGTCACGCTCGTTTCCATTTGGGGAATTACTTTTCATCACATGTCTGATAAAAACGGAAAGCCGATTCCTGCCAACTGGACACGTGGAATAGAACGCACAATTGAGCCAATAGATTTATCAACTTCTGTCGTCGGGGGTATAGCTCAGTGGCAGAGCATTCGACTGCAGATCGAGAGGTCCCGGTTCAAATCCGGGTGCCCCCTCTATTTTAACCCCATCGCTTGATGGAAGAAAGAGGAATGGATTTTTTTTATATTTAAAATACATTTTGAAATCTGTTAATATATATATTTTAACGTATTTATATCAATACTGCTGTCTTGAAATAGTAGCCTTTTGGTGCCCCGATCCTTGTACTAGACATACCAATTTAAAGCCTTTCTTCATTTTTGAATAAGCAATATTAACTGGCTTACTGTTTACCTTGAATTTTACGGGGGATTTGAAATTTAAACATTAACTCTATTTTCAGTTGCTTGTGTTGACATACTTTTATGGAAATAAATTCATAGTACTGTTACTTTATTTCAAAATTTTTGATAGCGTTTCAAACTGCAATTCATATATACTTCTAAATTTAATGTAATCAAAATGCATAAATGCAGATAATTTTATGCATTTTAAATATAGCTGATCGATTTGAACACATGGATGGCACAGAACAAGATGCTTCAGATGTCATTGAACTGTTTTTGTTGCTGTAGAGAAAAATCCTTCATTAGTAGAACATACTTACAAATTTGGATTAGTATCGCTTACTGGTCAACTTACAAACAAGATTTCTTGTAGTAATTTAAGAAGTAGTAAATTAAAATAAATAATGAGATGCACGGAAATGATGTAAATAGTTTAAAAAAATAAGCGTAGCTATGAGAAAAAGTCAAAACTAACCTATGCTTCAATAAAAGTTCATCCTTGCTCTTGTTTGAGCCTTTCTCTACATTCATAATGACTTCAGCAAGTAAGGGAGAGAGGGTGCTATCCAAATTCTGATGACTAGCTCACTGTCCTTATGGTATTTTCTTCCAATCCAAGGAGAAGAATTGGCATTGTTGACAAAAAGCGAGGAAAACTCGTCCACCTTAGCAGTCAGATTAATGTGGTGCTTCCCATTCTTGAGCACTGAATATGATTCAAAGTGCTCAACGCTTTGGTGAAGATGAGAAACCCGTTTTTATCCAAATAGCAAAAAGAAAAAGGTAATTTCGTTGAAGCGATGTCATCATATGATCAACAGTTATGTCGTATGAGAGTAGTGTACTAGATCATAGTACTGTAAGTGCCCATCGATAGATACCAGGGTACTGGAACTTAATAACAATGTCTATCTTATTCAAATATTATCTCCACCTAGTGTTTATAGGCAATGTAAAGCAAGATTCTTCTGCTAAATTAACCTTTGCTCATGTGGAGAATCTTCAGAAATTCAGAATAAATATACCGAATTATTTATAAGAAAATTATTCCCGCTGAACTTAAAAAATATTTTTTAAACATCCAACAAAGAATGTGAGGAAAGTCATAAAATATTATTATGCAAGTTATTTTTACTTGAAGCATATGAAAATAAGACACCTTTTCAAAAAAATTTTTGACAGCAAACTCCTGATATGCTTCTTTTAATTTCAAAATTATTTATTCTTACCAAGTTACTTAGTTTTTATCGGAATATTCAACAACATCTCATTTAGGTGGTCATCGAATAGGTTTAGGATGTTTATTTACTATTGAAGCACAAATCGCAAGTTAAATCCTTTTAATGACCTTTCTGTACCTATACTTTACATAGAATTTTTTCAAATTCAGTAGTTAAGCTTACAGCAAGCAAAACACAAAGTAGATAAAAGGAATAAATTTATATGAACATCTAGCTGCAAAGAGCACAATTCCAGAGAACACCACGTTATTCAAGTTTCAAAGAATTTTAATAAATAAAAATAAAAATGGAATACATTTTTGTGAGTTGTTAGTATTCCTTTCGAAAACAAACGCAGATAACATTTCTTGAGCAACTTTCATCTTACCAGCATATTTCTCAGTGCAAATAATTTGCACAAAAGAAGCTAATTTATGTAAACCTTTAACTGTAAGCGCCATCTATTGATAGAAGTGTCTAACAAAAGTTTAATTTTTTGAACAATTCTTCATGGTTGACATAATAGTGTGTAAATATCAATTATATCGGTAATTACAGAAATTAGTATACTTAAAAACAAATAATTTAAACAAAACAATCTAACACCCATCCATTATAATATAGTGGGTGGAGATAAATCTAAGTAATGTTCTTGCTGTGAAGAAAAGGAAGAAATATCTATTTTCATTAAATTAAAAAAAACTATAATTCAGTTAAAATAAGTGGCTCAATAAATATCTACTATCTAAATGTATTAAACTATGTAAAGAAAATTTCCCAATGGTTTGAATTGACCATTTATTTAAAAAAATGTTTTCTTGTGCACCAGGGGATACTTATAACAAAAAAATAAACGTCTTGAAGCAATATTTGACCTGCTCGATTCAAGTCTCTACTATGCAAATAGTGTACGCTCCAAACAGACGGCTCAGTCAGAACTGAGTCTATTCTTAAAAAAGGTTTGGTTACAGCATGTTTAGATATACAACACGTGGACAAAAGTATTTGGACACTGCATGTTTTTCATAAAAAGCACTTCATTATTCCATTTAGAAACGGGTAGGTCCTCCTATTACTTGTATTACAGTTGCAACACGTTGAGGCAAACTTTCCACAAGTTCTCTGCAAGTCTGGGGAGGAATAGCTCGCCATGCCACTTGCAAGGCTGTGAGAAGCGATTGTTGTGAAAATGGGTGTGCGTGGTGGTGTCGTACTCGTCGCTCCAGTTTGTCCCACAAGGGGTCGATCGGATAGAGATCAGATCTCTAAACAGGCCAGTTAAGTAAATTCATCTCATTTTCAGGAAACAAGTCCGGCACACGTTTAGCAATATGACATAGAACTCGATCCTGTAGGAAGAAACAACAATCATCGCCGCAATATTGCCATAGTGTAGGCAAGGCCGAATTATCCAGCACGTCGCGGTATACTTCAGCGTTCATGGTTCCAGGTACATAAAGCAATGTGTCCTAACCAGGCAAACAACCCCACATTAAGATGGATCCTCCTCCGAACCAAATACTTTTGTCCATATAGTCTATATAGTTATTTTTAAATTTTTTATTTACATACAAAATATACTTTCCAATTTTTGGCATTTTCAGTATACTATATTTCTTTTTTAACTTTCATAACTTTAATGAAATTGGTGAACATAACAAAAAAATAAGTGAATTTGAACATTGGTCTTTTATAGGGAGATTTATAACTTAATTTATCTCCACTTGACTTCAATGAGTGATTTAGTCCATCAAGATCTGATCAATTTTGTTATAATGACGAGATATCTCACCATCAAGATAGTGTCGAAATTGTGATGACGAAATCAAGAACTTGTCAGTTTTCTTTTAAAGACGAGATAGATCATCATCAAAATAGTGTCGAAATTTTGATGATAACGAGATCAAGAATTTGTCAGTTTTCTTTTAAAGACGAGACATATCATCATCAAGATAGTGTCGAAATTTTGATAATGACGAGATCAAGAACTTGTCAGTTTTTTTTTAAAGACGAGATATATCATCATCAAAATAGTGTCGAAATTTTGATAATGACGAGATCAAGAACTTGTCAGTTTTCTTTTAAAGACGAGACATATCATCATCAAGATAGTGTCGAAATTTTGATAATGACGAGATCAAGAACTTGTCAGTTTTCTTTTAAAGACGAGACATATCATCATCAAGATAGT
Source organism: Metellina segmentata (assembly GCA_947359465.1). Classification (NCBI taxonomy): domain Eukaryota; kingdom Metazoa; phylum Arthropoda; class Arachnida; order Araneae; family Tetragnathidae; genus Metellina; species Metellina segmentata. The sequence continues at coordinate 55,863,126 of OX375875.1, forward strand.
GTCGAAATTTTGATAATGACGAGATCAAGAACTTGTCAGTTTTCTTTTAAAGACGAGATATATCATCATCAAAATAGTGTCGAAATTTTGATGATGACGAGATCAAGAACTTGTCAGTTTTCTTTTAAAGACGAGACATATCATCATCAAGATAGTGTCGAAATTTTGATAATGACGAGATCAAGAACTTGTCAGTTTTCTTTTAAAGACGAGATAGATCATCATCAAAATAGTGTCGAAATTTTGATGATGACGAGATCAAGAACTTGTCAGTTTTCTTTTAAAGACGAGACATATCATCATCAAGATAGTGTCGAAATTTTGATAATGACGAGATCAAGAACTTGTCAGTTTTCTTTTAAAGACGAGATAGATCATCATCAAAATAGTGTCGAAATTTTGATGATGACGAGATCAAGAACTTGTCAGTTTTCTTTTAAAGACGAGACATATCATCATCAAGATAGTGTCGAAATTTTGATAATGACGAGATCAAGAACTTGTCAGTTTTCTTTTAAAGACGAGATATATCATCATCAAGATAGTGTCGAAATTTTGATGATGACGAAATCAAGAACTTGTCAGTTTTCTTTTAAAGACGAGATAGATCATCATCAAAATAGTGTCGAAATTTTGATGATGACGAGATCAAGAACTTGTCAGTTTTCTTTTAAAGACGAGACATATCATCATCAAGATAGTGTCGAAATTTTGATAATGACGAAATCAAGAACTTGTCAGTTTTCTTTTAAAGACGAGACATATCATCATCAAGATAGTGTCGAAATTTTGATGATGACGAAATCAAGAACTTGTCAGTTTTCTTTTAAAGACGAGATAGATCATCATCAAAATAGTGTCGAAATTTTGATGATGACGAGATCAAGAACTTGTCAGTTTTCTTTTAAAGACGAGACATATCATCATCAAGATAGTGTCGAAATTTTGATAATGACGAGATCAAGAACTTGTCAGTTTTTTTTTAAAGACGAGATATATCATCATCAAGATAGTGTCGAAATTTTGATAATGACGAGATCAAGAACTTGTCAGTTTTCTTTTAAAGACGAGATATATCATCATCAAGATAGTGTCGAAATTTTGATGATGACGAAATCAAGAACTTGTCAGTTTTCTTTTAAAGACGAGATAGATCATCATCAAAATAGTGTCGAAATTTTGATAATGACGAGATCAAGAACTTGTCAGTTTTTTTTTAAAGACGAGATAGATCATCATCAAAATAGTGTCGAAATTTTGATAATGACGAGATCAAGAACTTGTCAGTTTTTTTTTAAAGACGAGATATATCATCATCAAGATAGTGTCGAAATTTTGATAATGACGAGATCAAGAACTTGTCAGTTTTCTTTTAAAGACGAGACATATCATCATCAAGATAGTGTCGAAATTTTGATGATGACGAAATCAAGAACTTGTCAGTTTTCTTTTAAAGACGAGATAGATCATCATCAAAATAGTGTCGAAATTTTGATGATGACGAGATCAAGAACTTGTCAGTTTTCTTTTAAAAACGAGACATATCATCATCAAGATAGTGTCGAAATTTTGATAATGACGAGATCAAGAACTTGTCAGTTTTCTTTTAAAGACGAGATATATCATCATCAAAATAGTGTCGAAATTTTGATAATGACGAGATCAAGAACTTGTCAGTTTTCTTTTAAAGACGAGATATATCATCATCAAGATAGTGTCGAAATTTTGATGATGACGAAATCAAGAACTTGTCAATTTTCGTCTAAAGACGAGATATCTCGCCCATCAACATCTGGTCAGTTTTGATAATAACAAGAAACCTATTCGAGGCAACCATCAGACGGGTTAAAAAAATTCGAAGTGACAAAAAGGTAAAAAGGCAACGAAACTTTACAAAATGTAATGCTTCAGATATTTATTTAGTATAGAAAAATCACATTCCCAACTTGAAACTCCGTCGAAAATAAAATCCGGACAACGCTACTGCTAAACTTTATTCTGCACTCTGATAAGATTGCATTTTTAAGGTACGAAATGGGGAAAGGTTAATGCTTTACATTTAGACCTTAATCTTTTGCTAGAGCAAGAGAAAGCAAACTCACGGAACCTTTAAAACGCAACTCCTTTTATACACCCTGCACGTTAACAAAACCAACGTTCTGTAAAAGTTGAAGTTCACGAACCTTTTCCTCACGAGAAGTTCAAATTCAAACAATCTTGCTCGCCTATAATGCTTTTCAAATGTGCTGATATTTTTTTAAGTTTTGCTTTTTGGGCGGAGGGGGGAGCAATGGTTTTACTGCGGGAGGCGGTGGTGCCCAATTTTCTGACTTTTCCTTTTTTGGCACGTCGTGTGGAAAAGATTTTCTTAGCTCTTTGGAAACTCTTTTCGGGGCTATTATTATTTCCCCTGTTTTTCTTTTCCAAACGTTACCACCTAGAATCTTTGGTAATGGAAATCTGTTTTGCTGTTTTTTTTTTCAAACGCAACTTAAAATAGCATAAAAGCTGGACTAAAAACGGTTCCTGCTTTGTTGGTGGAAATAGTGTTTAAATCTATTGGTGAGGTTTCCTAAGAAGAAAAACCCGCGTATAACACCTTCCAGATATACTTATAGAAGTATAAAAACATATATGTATATAAATTTTATTTAATATCCATAAGTAAAATTACTGCTAACCTCTAGATTCTTTTGATTTTCGCTTATATTAGCAGATATTGACCCATAGCATCTATGTTTAAGTTTATTAATTGGATAGTGGACCGTTAAAACACAGTTTGTGAACATCCGATGGTTATAAAATTTTCAGATTGATTTCCACTATAATGTCTGTAAAATTTGGTAATAGTCACTTGTACGAAAGTTATTAAACATACGTGGACTAAAAGTTTCGATAAATTAATAAAATTTATCGGTTTTACATACTAATATTTCATTTACAGTTGGCAAATGTATACTCAATTGCAAAGCTAAACAAACTTGCGTTTAAACACATAACATTTTTCAAAAATTCAAAAGCGAAGTAGCATTTTAAACTAATCGAAATTTTAAAATTAGGTAGGTACTTAATTAATTTCGCACTAGGATCAAACCCTAAAGGAAAGATTCTAGGACAACACCACGTAATTTTGTACCATGGACAGATGACGAGGTCACACCTGAGGTGCCACCTCGTTATTTAAAAACTAGGAAGCACCATGTATTTACCCCTTGAATTGAAATATATAAAACAGATAATAAGGATTATTCCAAAAAAAATATTTTCAAGGAAATAATGGTAGGTAGGTAAATGAATTTACATCGTCGCACTGTAGCAACACAACTGGCTATTAGCAAGAGAGGTTCGTGACAAATCCCGACGGGAAAGAGCCGAGGATTACACCTCGTAATTTTGAACCACGATTAGATGACGAGGTGGTTGAATTTGTTTTTTATAGATAAGATCTATGCCATACGTGAATTTACAGATAATCGCTGTTACTGTGCCATGTACAGGAAAACCCCATTAATAACAAGCACCAATGTTTAAATTTGTTTTGATTGCTATTTTCCAGGGATGAGTGTAGTAGAAATATAATTTGTTGTAGGAAAAGTGCTTTGTCTTCGTTCAACTAAATCGGGAAGTGCATTCTGCTCTATTCAAGAAGGGCGCATAACACAACAATGGTCCACGAGAATGCAGGACAATAATTCCGTTTTCCAGGCGGAGCTTTATGGAATACTTTCAGCCATAAAAACAGCAGAAGCAAGAGAAGACAAAAATGTCAAGATCTGGACAGACAGTCGAGCTGGTCTCCTGGCACTTAAAAACCCCAAGACGCCTAGTCCACTGGCACTAAAAATACAACACTTACGGCCATATTCACAAGTCTCGAGTTAACTCGAGAATTAGTTGATCCGCGAGTAAGAGTTAACTCGAGGATTATCAAAAACGGTATTCTCAAACGGCGTGTTAAGTGATCCGGGGATTAAAATGAGACGCTCGCTGTGATTGGCTACCTCACGATCACGTGGTGTTGTTTACATTGGTTACGACGCCCCAATATGCATTTATACTGATCAAGCACGTACTTCACCGTAGAATTGATTCCAAATTGTGAATAAATAGGACTCGCACAGCATTTTAATATGGGTTTGGGAAAAGAAATGCAAAGGTATTTAATTTCAAATTGGATTTTTATGGAAACCTAAATTTGGCAACAAAGAATTGTACACAATGTCTTGACAGATGTATGTAATCTGATTATCTTTATACTTGTCAGTATGGGTGTGTGTTGGTGTCGTGAAAAGTAACCTGCATTGTCAATTTTCTTTCATTCGTAATATAAATCAACAGAATAATTTATATTCTACGACGAATTTGTATCTGCCACGGTCGTTTTCTACCGTTCGCTCTCTCCGGCTTAAAGGACAGAGGTGGCGCCATCTATCTTTTCGCTAAGCTGCTTGTTTAAGATTTACGCAGCTACCTTTATTTTCATTTTTCTTTTGAATTTCAATAAAAATATGTTTAAATTTTTTCATTTAAGCAATATTATGATGATGAGATGAGCTGCTATGTAGCAGGTGCTCCGTAATGACAGATCCAGTCCAGTCGTCGAAAGAATACTGTAATTGAGCATAGAATGAAATGTGTCCTCCATTTTGCTTTTCCAAAAAGATGGTACTGCACATGCGTTAAATGTAACTCGCGAGTTAACTCGCCGATTTCGGAGGATCAAAATGTAACACCGAAACGGCAGTTTAAACCACGGATCAGGACTTGTGAATACGGTTTTTTCGATAACTCGCGGATTATCGTTGATCCTCGAGTTAACTCGGACTTGTGAATACGGCTCTTACTATACAACAACAATGAAATTTGCCTAGGATGGATTAAAGCCCATGCGGGTCACGATGGAAACGAAGAAGCAGATAGATTAGCAAAAGAGGCAACAACAATGGAATGCGTACATGAAGGGGTGAAATGGCCCAAGAGCCATTGCAGAAAGGAAACCACTAGCTGGCTACTTGATGCATGGCAGAATGAATGGGACGAAGGAGAAACAGGCAGAACGGTGCACGATGTGTTACCAAAAGTGTCACTAAAATCATCAAGTTGGACGAGGGAAGAGACACTTTTCTTCACAGTGCACGGCCCATTCCCATCCTACCTAACGTGGTTTGTGAAAATCAAGTCCGAAAACTGCTCCTGTGGTGAAATTGGCACACCTCTACATTACATCACAGTTTGCCCCCTTACAGCCTCATGGCATATGAGAACATCTGCCTACCACCTTAAAATTGCATGGGTCAGGAACATTGCATGCAACAAGGGCTCGAAGGTTAAAATTATTAACATGGTGAGATTCATTGAAAATCATCAGGACTTGATTATCCTAAGAAAAACGAACTTTTTTTCTCACCTTGCATGATGTATATATATATAATTATAATGTTACCTAGTATAATGATTTAATGTATATACTGTATAGATGTAAGGATGTATAAATGTAATGTAATGTGCTCTAACATTCTGGGTAGACATATCACCTTGGTGGCATGCTCTACTCATCCAACCACACTTATTTAAACTGGTACAGTGTCTCACGACACTAGGCACGGGAGTGTGTGTTGGTGTTAGTTAGTTAGTTCAACTAAATCAGTTATCATCCAACATATAAATGAGTATATAAAGGATAATATATCACAAAAAGAAGCAGTTGATTTCAAAACTCTTTAACGATGTTCTTACAGATGAAATATATCCAGATAAAGTTCTTTAAACTTTTAGTACATTGACACGCATAATTTCATCGTGCATCCTGTCCTTTCATGTATTGTAGTTTACGCAATTTTGAATTAATTGACCAATATATTCTTTCTTAAACGATAACCATGTAATTTTTTTCCAAAGGATTTTGTTATAAGGAAATGAGACCAACTGAATATTACTAAAGGATTGATTTTATACTATAAGAAGAGAGTAATTGGAATCATTCTACAAAGGATGCACTTTTAAGGAAAGGAGCAGTGGAATATATCCAAAGCATTCTATTCTAAGAAAAGGAACAATAGGACCATTAAAAATTATTATATTCAAAGATAACAAGTAATCAAATCGTTACAAATGATTCATATTTTTCTAAGGAAAGCACCAGTAGAATCTTTCCAGAGTATTCAATTTCAAGGAAAGGAGTAATTGAATCGTTACAAGGGAATCAGTTGCAATATAAAGAACCTATGTAATCTTTCTAAAGGTTGAAATAATCAAAGGATTCTTCCAACCTTTAGAAGTTTACGTATCGTAAATTCAAACTTATTTACGTCCTTAAGTTACACAAACTAAGTTTCTATCGAAGTCAGAAACATTAAAGATTTCATAAACCGGCAAAAAATGGTGATCATTTTTATTTATAACAGTTTTCCAAAGTCCTGAAAGAGGCCGATGTCATTACATTACATACCAACAGATTTCTAATTAGAAATCTTATGATATGTAGTGAGCTGACATTTGTCCTAAAAACATTTACAGTCCAGGCAAACACACGAAAAGTTTGTGCAACGTAATCACAAAGAGTTCCATGTTCAACGTAAGATTAATAATCTCTTAATTGTGATTGCGTATGCCGTGGCTTTTTCAGCAGGACAAAAGTTGTGGTAATGTCCTATTAGAAGTAGCACCATCTCCAAATTACACAATGATTTCTCACGAGGTTTCCTCATAGAGATAAACAGATTAACTAATTATTAATCTGTTCAATTCTAAGGAAACAGTTTACTAAATAAGGATTAATGCTTTCAGTCTGTTGCCAAAACAATGGTACAAAAATGGATTTTGGCTAGAGTTCACACAAAAGGATAAAGAGAAGTAGATATGTATTTGCAGTATCTTAATAGCAAATGGAGTCTTGCTGTTTTTGTCACTGAATCTGATTTTGACGGCAGAATTTTGAGTGCTCCATGCAAAAAGTCTTTATTTCCTAACCCTCATCCAACTGTGAGACTAGCTATATATTTCTCTTCATTGACCCCCTTACACGCGATACCAATCTTAGCTGATTGTCTTTCTGATTAGTGGTTATTATGGCTAAGTAGATGCTATTACTTTTAACCATTCGAATGTTTTTCTGTTTCAATAAATACATAGTGAGATAAATTGTAATGTAACTTTAATCAAAATGGAACAATATAGGGGAACTCGGGGCAGAATGGAACACTGAATGTTTAACAAGCTGTAAAAAATAAAATATAAGACAGAATGTGCTGAAACTGAAGAAACACAAGCTCTTTCAATTATTGTGTTTTAAATAGTAATATTCATTCCTGAAAAAAAAAAAAAAAAATACACACACAATACAGAAAAAAAAAGATAATAAAGAAAACCTTAAGAAAAAGTCAAAATGGTCCGTTCTGCCACAGGTCCAGGGTAAAACGGAACCACAATATATGCACAGATAAAAGTTATTTTTGGTATGTTAACTTCTCTTTTTTTCACTCCTATAACAACAATTTTTTTGCCTGTAAAACATATTTAAGTAAAATATGGTTAAAAGGTGCACCAGATAAAGATCAGTTGATTTTTCTTATTTTCACCACATTTATATAGATAAAAATATTCTTCTAAATTTAGTTCAAAAGGAAATTAAATTAAACCAATTAGCTTAGATTTATTTTAGTTGAAAAGTTCTTACAGATTTAAAATGAGATAGATTAATTATAAGATGGAACCCTAGACCATTCTACCCCGGCCCTTTCTGCCCCAGGCTTTGTACTCAAGTAAACAAAAACCATTTTGTGAATGCAGATTAATATATGCAATAGTAAATGGACGTAAATATACACCTAAATCTATATATTTTAACCTGCATAAAGAAAAATATGGTAAAGAAAACGATCCGGCTTGCCTTACACGTTAAAGTATAAAAAAAATTACAAAAAAAACCCCGATGAAATCAACGACACGGTAATCTCAAAATGTCGAAAATGGTCTGAAGTCGCACCCTTTCTGTTGTTTATTAGTTTCCAAGAGTCTCACCAGTCGGCGCAATCGTACAGCGGAAGTAAAGAAGGGGTTCCGTTTTGCAACTGGGTTCCATTGTGCCTCGGGTTCCCCTCACATTCGTATAAAACATTTCATAAATATAATTAGGGATAATATATCAGCGTATTGCCTCAGTTAAAAGTCTTAGCGTACAGGATCAAGTGTCTAGATCATCTGTGATCGCTGCACTAGTGTAAAATTATATCTGGATCCCCAACTTCAGCAGAATGCTTAAATGGACATTCCAATTTCCGGTGATGCATTGTCAGAAGAAAGTCACAGATTTGCATACGCACACTAATGCCATCATACTATAGCAATTTTACATTCAGAGACATTTTGCTCAAATTGCACCTAGGGACGTTTTTGTAAAGTATGAAAAGAACAATTACATTTTAATTTGAGTTTAAGACATCAGTTAAGACATTTGTTTCAAAACAATTAGAAATTTATGTTTGTGACGTCATTTGATCTGTTTTGTTTCCGAAATCCACTAATTTTTGAATGGAACATTGAATTTCTACTTAAAGTTTTTGAGAGTTTTTCCATGATCGCGCGAGAGAGAGAGAGAGAGAGAGATAGGAAGTTGAATTTATGTTGTAATGGAGCGACATTAATTCAAGGGCTATTGGTAACATGATGACGTTCATTGATGATTGGTAACATTGATGACGGTCCGGGATCAATCCCCTAAGGGAAATCCCCTAATCAATCAGATTAAGGGATCAATCCCCTAATCTGAGGACACGACGCAGTGTTGAACCACAGTCAGTTGACGAAGTCAACACTTGAGCTGGCACCCCACTCTCTAGACTTCCACTCAACGCCAACGTGAGAATATTTGAGGGAACGACAGATTTAACCATTACGCTGCGGCGCTAAGATTTTTTCAATCGTCTCCAGGAACGGCTCTTTCGCCTTACCTAATTACCTAACTTGAGCGATAGAGCCTTGAATGGCATTTACGACTAACGCTTTCCTTTCATAGTATTGTGTGGCGTATCGTTTGGCGCTAGAGAGATCATTGAAGTGACCTTTTGTCTTTCCCCCAAAGCGTTCACACACCCCGGTCGACAGGGTAGGGTACCGTAAAAAAGGACGAATCCTCTAGAACAGGGGTTCCCAACCTTTTAGTAACTGCGTACCATTTGAAATTTGTAGAACTTTTTAGCGTACCACCAGTCCATATATTTTTTTAGAAACATGTTTCTAATGTCAGAAAAGTGCCCAATGGCTTGTTTTATTTTGATTAAAATACTAAGAAAGCTTCATATTTTATTATTAATGCACGTGTATTTCGTATTAACGATGTTTTAATAAAGGAAAAAATAAAACGATTTTTGAAAGTTACAGTTTTATTTTTACTCACAGGTCTAAAATCAAATAATCATCTCGTGCTAAGTATTTCGAATTATCTCGTGCGTATTTCTCATACATAAAGACAAAGGAATTCTTCGTTAAACGATTTGACAGGGAGAGATATCAACTTAATTTCTCCGAGATAGCCATTGAATAAAAATAAATAATCAGCATTCTCTTTAAATAATGTGCTACTGTTAGCGTCATTTATTACGTAATAAAAACGTTAATCACAAAATTAATTTCATATAATCCCATTTTTCCTATAACGTGGTTGTACCTACTAAAAAATATTTGGGTCGCTCGTATCATCCTTGCGTCATACCTGAAAGATGCCGCGTACCACCAGTTGGGAATTAGTGTCCAGAAGGTCAGTTGCTGACAGCTCGTAAATGGTGATAGATGCCAGCGATAAGTTAAAAGGGGATTAACATCCACCGTACACAGATATATACCATGCCGCTGGTGTAAAGGAAATTTTAGTGGTAACAATTCTCTACATGCCGCAGCGTAAGGTTAACATGCACCAATCCCTAAGTACCCAACTGTCTTAGGTTTGGATCGAGTTTCAACCTCGCAACCCTAATCCGCTTATCTTTGAACTGGATTTCCGCGACCCCATTCTGCCATTGATTGAGCTCCCTTTCAAACATCCAAAACATTAGATCTGTGCCCTAATACGAAAAGTCCACTCCCTTTTTCTGGATTCCTATGTTTAACACTTCCTAAACGATGATCCCGGTGACAGAGACAAGAAGCACACCCGTCTCCAAAGATCAATACCGTTCTAGACCATCTCCTTTCAAGGAACCAAACACACGTGATTGTCGGGCTTCACAGGATCTTCGTAATCTTATAAACCCGGCTCATAGACTCAACACGTCGCCGATGCTCCGTCGAAAGAGTAGAAAATTCCCAGAAGGGCTTTTCCACCAAATCCTTTCTAAATGACAAGTTCCAGCGTGAGGTTGTAATCCCTACCGGACTTCAAAGATTTCAGCTGGAAGCAGAGGAAAGAAAAGGCCGACGATGTGTTCATGGGGAAGTTTGGGGCTCAGTAATAATCAAATTAAGCCTGACGGATAGAAATTTACTTCGAATCGACATCGGTGGTAGTGAACGATTTTGAGAGAATGTTGGCGATTTCATTTACAGAGAGCGCTCTGAGTCCAGATTTATCGAGTTAGGTTTACACAGTTAAGGAAACGAGTAAAGAAGGGGATGCGAGAAGTATGAATAAGTTTATGAGAATGATGTTCTGAAATTTAACAAACCAGATGTAATGTGGTTTAACTTCCGCTAGCAAATTATTATCGTCGAAGTCTTAAATGCAATTCAACTTCGTTTTGGAGGCGCTTGACGTTTAATATTTTTGGCGTTGACTAATCAACTATCATAATCCGATTCGGAATTCATTCTTTGGTATTTCTTTGAGGGATTTTCAGTGTAATTCTAAAAACCAGATAAAAAGTGTTGATTTTATTTCCGCTACTCAAATGCATTCACATGATATATAACTTGGCTACTTTAAAATATAATGTATCGCCGTTTGGAATTAATCTAATTCGCATTGACCAATAAACTATCGTACATTCATTTGGAATCCATAAAATATTTGTTGGCAAAATGCTGAAATCGTAATCGAATAACAAGTCCAAGTGACATCATTTTCGGAATATGTACAGGTTATTCAGTAGTTGAATCTACGTCGCACTGTAGCAACACAACGGGCTATTTGTAATATACACATGAAACACGTTCCGTCGCAGAACACTGTCGCTATATGCATGAATGTCTCATAGGAAGTGTTCCGAGTAAAGATGTCAGATGTTAGGATTAGTTTATGGGAACAAGATAAAAAAATTATGGTTTGCAAACTATCGACCTGCTCAATACCTTTAAATTATTGACCGAAATGCTCAATACCGGTTTTTATGCCAGTTTTACTTCTTTCTAGTGTTGTTTCTTTAGTGTTTTATTGTTCAGCGCAATTACGAACAGAAATTATCGTTGTTTAAAGCCAGGGGTCTTCAACCTTCCACAGTCTTTGGAACCCTTCTAGTTAATAATATTCTCCAAGGAACCCTAAATTTAGATAAAAATTTAAGAAAGTGTTTTTCAAACTTGTGTTATCTATTCGAGTTTCACGTAAACATGCTTTTACATATCACGAAAAACCGTGGTTGCAGACTACATTCTGAAAAAATGTAGCCGCAGATCATTATTTAACAAACACTGGTTAGAAAATGAAAAAGAACCCCGAAATAAAACTTTATTTTCTATGAAACACTTGAATACAAAACAAACTATTACACACAATGGCAAAAAATACAAAGTAACACAAACAAAATTTAATACAAAATGCAATATAAATATATTAATGACTCGGCTGGGCCTGTTTCATTTCGCAAAGTATATTTATATCCGACAAGCAAAATACCCGACATTACTCGGTTTACTCTAGATTGAAGAGATGATGAAAATATATAATGACCTACGTTTATCGTAGAATCAAATAATATTTTAAGACCTTTCGTATCTTTATAATTTCTACAACTTATTTTGGACAAAAATCATAAACATGCATATCCGTTCCTGTAATACATTTCACCGTTGCTGTATGACAAAACTACAAAATGACGAAAGGTGACACTAAGTTTACTGATACAGAAGACGATTTTAAGGGAGATTTGGAATTCCCTTTCTTTAAGTTCTTTTCATGTTCAACTCAATTAATAAAAACGACGATTTTACGGCGAGTACTCATAGTCAACGAAACAATATTTTTTTTTACTTATAGCACTCTTGCATCAGGCATGTGGCGCTTTAAATTTTGGCAATTTTTAATGTCTTAAAAGTTCTAATTCGGATTTTTTAAACATTATTATTCTTTCAATATTGGCATAAATACACTTTGAATTTGCTTTCTTCTGGCTTATCTTCCACTTTAAGTCCAATACTTTGTGGTGGTGTTGCGTGTGATGAAAAAAGAAACACAATTTATTAAAGTAATAAATTCTTATAACAGGAAACAAAAGAAAACAGCGAAATAAAACAAAGTAAAATGTGTCGAGAAAAAGTTGTTCGAAAGATATTAATTTGTGATTGCTTATATCTCTTGATTTCGCAGTTGCCACAACTTACAACTAAAAAGTGCACAAAATTTAGAAATGCGAAATTAATTATGAGCAAAAGAAACAGAAAATATTACTGCACGTGATCAACAAACAAGAGTTTCCGTTTCATTCCCGTTCGTTGAAAAATATCGTCTGTCCCAAATACCCGGAAATCGTTTACACTGCGCAAAAGAACAAAAATAAGACTCAAAATAAATAAAGTATTAAAGCTGAAATTCCATAATTTTTTTTATAGAATAATTGCTTTTTTAGCAGTATTGTTAGAGCAATCAAAGTAATTATAATACTCAATGTACATTCCAATTTTTCCAAAACTACCAAATTATCGTTGGTTTAAATATACTTACTCAGATGGTTTTCGCTTCAAACTTACTTAAATATGGAAAAAAGTACAAACACTCTATATTTATATTTTATGTCATTACGAAACCGTATTTGTATTCGTCGAATCAATACTAAGCGAAATGAACAAGATCGATTAAACCTGTCGTCATTTCCGTTCTAATCTCTCATTGATTAGATGGATCCACGAAAGATAGTGGATTCAGATTGTCAGACAAATGTAAATAATACTTTATATGTAACCTACTAGCAAAATACCCGACCTTACTCGGTTTGAATTGGTTTACTCTAGATTGAAGAGATAATCAAAATATATAATGACTTACGTTTTTTGTAGAATAAAAATTTATTTTAACATCTTTCGCCATCTTTATATTTTCTACAACTTACTTTGGACACAAATCCTACACATGCATATCCATCCATGTAATACATTTCACATACATAGCACAATTGCTGTATGACAAAGCTACAAAATGACGAAAGGTGATACTAAGGTTACTACTATAAAAGACGATTTATAGGAAGATTTGGAATTCCCTTTCTTAAGTTCTTTTCATGTTCAACTCAATTAATTAAAATTACGATTTACGGCGAGTGCTCTCGCACTCATAGTCAACAAAACAATATTTTTTTACTTGTGGCACTCTTGCCTCCGGTATGCGACATTGTGAAATTTTGCAATCTTCTGTCATTATTACAACGAATTTTTTAATGTTGGAAAAAGTTCCAGTTTGGATTAATAAACATTATTATTCTTTCAATAACGGCATTATTCTTTAAATAACGGCATTATTCTTTAAATAACGGCATTATTCTTTCAATAATGGCATAACTACACTTAAAATTTATATTGACTTGCCTAACATTTTTAAGTCTAATACTTTGTGGTGCTGTTGCGTGTGATGAGAAGGAAAACACATTTATTAAAATAATAAATATTTAAAACAGGAAACAGCAAAGTAAAACAAAATAAAAGATGTCGCAAAAATTTGTTCTAAAGATATTAATTTGTGATTCAATTTTATCTCTTGATCTCGCACAGTTGCCACAACTTACAACTAAAAGTGTACAAAATTTATAAATGTAAAATTAATTCAGAGCGAAAGAACCAGAAAAAATATCACTGCTCGCGCGATCTTGTTCATTCTCGTTTCATTGAAAAATATCGTCTGTCCCAAATATTCGGAAATCGTTTTCATTGCGCAAAGAATAAAAATAAGACTCGAAATAAATGACGTATCAGAGATGAAATTCCATAAAAAAAAATAATTTTTCGAAGAATAATTACTTTTTCAGCAGTACTGGTAAAGCAATCGAATTAATCGTAATATTCAATATCATTCCAATTTTTCCAAAACTACCAAATTATGGTTGATTTAAGTATACTTACTCAGGTGTTTTAGCATGAAACTCGTCTAAATATAACAATAAAGAAATGTTTAATATTGCATTCTCTAAATTAATAGATAATGTATAAAATAAAATACACTGCAATCAAATATCTGGAATATAATTCATGTGATGCCTACACAAACACACAAACAGAAAATCGAGCATAGAACAGAAAGACGGACAGACAGACTTTCGCAACCAATTCCACTCACTAAATCAAGATAAGTACTCACTGTATGCAAATTTCCATGAAAATATCTTAAACCGCGTGGACGTGTATAGGGCACAACATACATACAGACAGACAGACATACAGACAGACAGACAGACAGACAGACAGACAGACAGACAGACAGACAGACAGACAGACAGACAGACAGACAGACAGACAGACACCAAACGAGAAAAAGGCGGATTCGGCATCAGAAGGGTCCAAAACGGATAGAAAACTTGAAATGGGTCGAAAATATTGAATGTACAAACAAACACTCCATTCTTATTTATATAGATACAACAAATGAGTTTACATTAATTAAGCGTATTTAGCAACAAAATAAGAGCGGTTTTACAACTAAAATGTATGTTCACTTGTGATGGTGATTTCTAAATCAAACAAAAGCAATAAATACGCCAGCAAAAGATAAGTTTTTGCATTTACAATAGCTTTTGGATGCTTCATTAAACAATTAAGTTGCTCAGGTGTTTTAGCATGAAACTCATCTAAATATAACAATAAAGAAATGTTTAATATTGTATTCACTAAACTAATACATAGTGTATAAAATAAAACATATTGCCATCAAATATCTAGAATAAAATTCATTTGATGCTTGCACAAACACATAATCGAACATAGAACAGAAAGACGGACAGACAGACTTTCCAAACAATTTCACTCACTAAATGAAGATAAATATTCACTGTATGCAAATTTCCATGAAAATATATAAAACCGTGTGGACGTGTATAGGGCACATACATACAGACATACAGATGGACAGACAGACACCAAACGCGCAAGAGATGGATTTGGCATAGAAGTGTCCAAAACGGGTAGAAAATTTAAAATGGGTTGAAAATATTGTACAAAATGTACAAAAAACACTCCATTCTTATTTATATAGATTAACCCGGCAAAGCCAGGATTAATTATTTTTTTCCAATATCAATTTCTTCCTTGTATATTGTTCATAGGGTGCTATTCATGTAGGAAAAGCCTTTTCTTGTTGTAAAATTTCAATAATATTCTCAAAAATGCATGGTACCATATGGTACCGCTAGGCTTTTAAGTGAGCAAATTGTAAATAATGCAATTTTTTATTGATATTGACGCAAGCGGTTTAAATAAATTTTTACCAGTTTATGATTTGAAATTAATACAAAAATACAAATGTATGGCATAGAAGAACACATTTTTATAAATATATAACAGTAAAAAAAATATCCTAAGAGAAGAAGAGAAAATTTTTACTATCCAGAAAGCACAAGACAAATGGGAATACCAATAATATTACCAATAATACAGGCATTTTTTATGAAATATAATCAATAACTTTATTCCATGGTCTATTTGCAATGTTATTTTGAGTGAAAGTCTAAAAAAATACACAGCACTACGTCACATTTTACACACATAATGTGAACTCGACTAGTGTAGTTTATAGCAGCACATATTGAACCCAACTTCTTTTGAATTTACTTGTACCAGTCTTCTTGATTCTTTTTGCTACTTTTTTTCGTTAGCAGAGTTTGCGAGACCGTCTCTCTTCTGAATCTAAATCTAATTAATATTTTCTGTGGGTTTCTTTCCGTGACGTTTCTTCATTTACACGTAACTGACGACCAGATAAATTATCTGTAAGCTCTCCTTCATCTTCTGTGATACTACTGCAACATCAAGAGGTTCAATATAGACATATTCTAAGTCTGACTCTGAGTTTAATTCATCAAATAGCAGAAGAGCTTCTTCTAGTGTTAAATATTTCTGAAAAATGAAACTGTTTTTCAAAATAAAAAAATATACACATGATTTAAATATACACATAAAAACTGCCATAAGAAATAATATGTTCAAAAATATAGTCAAAGACACATTTTAATTCCATAACTGCATTTTAACCTACAACTCCCTCCCCATTTTATACTTTTGGCTTTGTTATTTTATGAAAAAAGCAATAGAAATACTGTTTTTTTTAATGCTAAATTGTCGTATAATTATTTTATACACATTTATTTTATAACTATTCTATTATATACAGTAAAAAAATTAACTATACACTTTTAAAACATTTTTGTATTTTCTAGAGCAAAAATCAATAAAAATCTAAGCAGTGAGGAAAAGATAGTGTAAAAGCCTAGCTGTACCATACGGTACCAGTAACATTTCAATACAAAAAAGATGTACATAATATTATTATATTTTTTTTGAAACAATGTGCACGTAATATCTAGACATAAACGATAACTATTGTGTCAAACTTTCATTTCTATATGTATCAGTAAAGAGAGAGCGGTTGTACTTACTTTTCAGATGCGTCATTTTGTCATAGCCCAAAAGTGTTCTTGCATCTGTCGGTCAAAGTAAAAATCTGACGTGTTGTTCACTAAAATTATTACCTAGACAGGATTTTTCACTCTCTTGTGTGGTGCCATCTACTAACAAACACACAAAATATTTGCATTATAACGAAGAAAATTGTAATATTTTAAACCTTTATTTCTGATACCATATGGTACCGCTAGGCTTTCCCGGGTTAATGAGATTTGCAAACGAATTTCATATTCTGCATCTAACCTGGTAGTCGTTCTTGCTGTGCTCAGATCTTCTACAGATATACGTTGATACAAACTACATTAAGTGTTTAGAGTTCGTTTAGATATTTCAGGATATTCATTAAAAATGGGAAACCAAAAATGCATAGTATCAACTTGAGTGAATGTTATTCTTAATAAGGAATCTGTTGATAAATCAATGTGTTGTTCTGTTTATTGTTCTGGCAATTGAGAGGTAAGATTTTTCTAAAGGGTTATGAATTCAAATACGACTTATTCACTGACTCACTGAATGACTGACTGATTCATCACTGAATCTCAAGAACTACAAGTCCTAGGAAGCTGAAATGTTGCAGGGTGTTTCTTCTTATACCTTAGAGGTGTACTAAGAAAGGTTTTTGAAAAATTCGAATCTTTAAAGGCCTAAAATTGACCTAAGACCCAAGCCAAAAGCAATTTGAAATCGCCATAGAAATAACATTGCGTATAAAATGATTGCTGTACGCATCTCAGATTGCTTTACCAGTGTTGATCGAAAAACAATTTTCTTAAAACAAATTAAACTATAATGTTCATATTTGAACTGAAATTTTACTTCTTCCTATGATGAAAATAATATTTATAAATATTTGATTGATGAAGAAAGAATATTTAGAACATTTAATTTCATATATACTTAAATTTTATAATGGAATACGGAAAGCCCAAACGGATAAACTCATTGATCATAAAAGCGTAATTTTGCTACTCGGTATCTGGCAACCTCAGAATTAATGTTTAATTTTTTAATTTCACTAGGGGGCTCCGCCCCCTGCTCGCTTACGCTCGCCAACCCCCGGGGATTGCTACGCAATCCCATTTGGTTTGCTTCGCAAACCAACATTCCTTTCGCAGAGTGAAACTATCTGAATAATTTGTATTATCCTGATTTTACGGTCCATCACGTCACAGCGAGGGCTTCTCCCCCTGCTCGCTTACGCTCGCCGACCCCCGTGGGTTGCTACGCAATTCCGTTTGGTTTGCTTCGCAAACCAATACCTCTTACGCAAGTGATTTCACTCTTTTTTGCTTTAACAATTAATGCACCCTAAACTAATAGCCGCATCAGTAAAAAATCTTCTGCATCTTGTTCCCTGTACAATTTTAAGTAAACCCTGTTAATCTCCAAACTTTACGATGTGTACTTTGTACTTTCTCGGTAAAACGTCTGAGAACAGAGGGAAAAAAGCGAGCCTTTTTCCTCGCCAAATAAAAAGAAATCGTTTTTATGGCAATTGTTGCTACGATAAATTTGATATCTGGCAAACCCGATAGTCAAAAAAACAACCCTCCGCGAATACAATTCTCCGCGAATTTGCTCCGCGAAATAAAAAATACGAAATTTGTGTCACCAACTTTTGATTGCATCGAATTTATTTATGAACCAATTTTAAAAATAATGGTACCGTAAGAAAGAGTACAGTCTGAGGTATACTGCGCTATTTTCAAAATACAAAACTAATAGTAATACGATATAGATATGACAGTTTTAGTTAACGGTAGTAACAAAAAATAGCGAAAATATCCAAAGATTCCGAATTTTGTATGACCAACTTTTGATCGCATCCAATTTATTTATTAACCGATATCAAAAATAATAATACCGTAAGAAAGAGTACATTCTGAGGTATACTGCTATATTTTAAAAATTAAAAAATAATAGTAATAAAATATAGATACGGCAGTTTTAAAAAAAAGTAACAAAAATCGCCCGATTTTTCCCGAATTTCAAAAAAATATTATCAAGAACCAAATTGAAATTAAAAAAAAAACTCGACGAGCTGCAAAAATTTACGTTGAGAGGTACTCTTTAAAAAAAACTCACGGCTGAAGACTGAAAATTTGTATGTGTTTTGCTCACTCGCGGAAGAAATTTCGCTTCTTCAATTTTAACACTTAATAAACCCTAAACTAATAGCCGCAACGGAAAAAAATCTTAATAATTGTCCGGGGAATACGATGAAGAACAAACCATGTCAATTTTGTTTTTTTCCGATCAGTACTTTCTCGGGAAACCGTCTAAGAATCGAGCTAAACAACACAGTTTTCAATTCTGCGGCGGCGGCGGCGGTAACATTTTTTTAATACAGAGAGATTTATAATTCTTTTTGGGGGTATTTGAGTTGAAAACGAGATGTTTGCGATCATATTTGAGGATTCCCAAGTATTATAAATATGTGTTCTTTTTTGCTTATAAATCATTGTCTTCATCAATATTGTTCAAGTGTCTTGTCGAATTGTTTTACTACAGAATATATTCAGGAAGTCAAAATTCAACACGCTAGAACAGATATTTTTTCAGAATTCTGCATTTTTTAAGGATTGGAATATTGTTTCTGTTTGCATTATGTGTTCCGGTATATTACCTATACCAGAAATATTATTTAGGAGTTGGATTTTATTTATTTATTTCCTGCAAAATATCACTAGATATGGGTACTTTCGTGGTGGTATATGTATATTTCTACCAACTTTCTTTCAATCTTTGGTTCAATACGTAATAGTGTGTAGATAAAAAATAATAAAATTTACGAATCAAAATATTTTTTTAAGTGTGTAATTTGTTATTTTAAAATGACATGAAAAATTTCAAAAATAACTTTAAAACAAGATGGGTTACGTTAAATTAAATCTGGTAATCATCTTTGTAGTTCAAAATATATTTCAAAATTTTGATATAGCTTTTTAGTGAAAAACGATTAAAATAATTTAAATTTCATTTGTTTTTCGTGTTTCATGGGTGTTATTGAAAGCTGTACTCCATAGTCAAGTAACTACATATATCACTCTAAATAGATACGTGCTTTCCATTTAGAAACAAAATTTCTGATCTTAAAAAGTACCATAAGGGTTCAATTTAAAACTATATGTGCGTTGGAGAAAAGGGAATTTTTAACAAGACTTTGTTGATCTTGGAATAATATCACACTAAGTAATTTTGAAAAATCGAAATTTTATGTCTTAAGAGCCAGAAAGTCGAGGTTGCTTACTCTATTTATTGAAACTGTTCGTACGCAACTTAGATGCATGTGAATCGTTCGTTGAAAGGGATTTTCTTTTGTAAAAGCGCTGTAAAATCAACCTTCTGTTTATTAAAATTGCTATCGATTGGTTTTAATTTGTCTACTCTGATGACATGTATTCCTAACAAAAGCTCTGTTATTCCACATGCCACTGAATGGAATTTTCTGGAAAAAGTGCCGTTTGCTTCAAATTAAATTAGTCACGAATGCCGTAAATGTTTAGCCCCCTTGGACAAATAGAACGCGGGTTAATATATAGCCTATCATATCCGCAGGGTTCTAAAATATAAATGAACCAAATGTGTGGATTGGTCAAAAGGTGGATTAGTGTAGAGAACAGACAAACGTCAACTCTGCTTTATATATCTAACAGAAGTTCCGTTATTCCACCTGCCGCTGAATGGAATTTTCAAGAAAAAGTGCGTTTGCTTCAAATTAAATTAGTAACGAATGTTGTAACAATTTAACTTACCATCTTCTCACATTGATGATGAAATTCGAAAATATCGCAAACTAGGTGAAAGAAGGGCACAATGAAAACATATTCATAGGAAAACTAAGTGCAAGACTATCTACCGAAAATTCGCTAGTTTTACTGAAATGGAATGCACGGGAATATTCGTAGTCACTCGAAAACTTAAAAGCAACTTCAGCAGAAGTGTGACGAATATGAAATGGATTGTATGGTTGGATACAACATGTATGCATATTTGCCTCCGAAGTAAATTGTAAAAGCAATGGAGAAGTTAAATTGGTATTAATATTTTTTCCCGTACACTTAAATGATGCTAAGATTATTTTATGAAAAAGAATTGATGATGACTTTTCAATCAACATATTATTAATTCAACTCGAGCAAAGCCAGGTCTTTCTGCTAGTATTGCATAAATTAAGAAAGCTGTCACGGCTGTGAGTAGTGTTATCGGCAGTTATGGATACTTGTTTAATTAATAAAATTATTAAATTTCGTCTCAGTAGTATGTCTTATTATCGCGGAAGAACCTTTCAAAACTTTTTTGAGCCCAAGGGTTCCGCGGAACACAGGTTGAAGAACAATGATAGGCGACATGACATAGTTGCAATTTCCTTTTTAACCCTGTAAAAATATTCAGAAATTTAGCGTTCAATTTATTTTATTCCAAACATTCGTTTGAAATACATTGATGTCCAAAATTAAGGTCACAAACATGAAATCTATGAGAACTGGAGAAATATTCAGCCCAGCTTCAAGCCTGCCAACAGCTCTCCGTCTAATGAATCATCTAAACGATGATGATAACTCATTCTCACGACAAACAGTCAAACTTGTGGGTTTTAAAGCAATATTCACAACACTGGAAGAAAAAAAATTACAGATGCTTATACGGGCGAATTCCAATTTGTTGTACAAAACTAACGCCAAACACCATTTATTCCAAACTGGAGGCTAACATTGTTCTACCCCGTTCTTCAAAATAAATAAAATACAAATTTGATAAAATTTTCTGGTAGCGATTTTGAATTATTTTGATAAACGTGTTTGCGACCTTAATTTTGGACATCAGTGTAGGAAAACAATAAAAATGTTTACTTACAAAAGAACATACGAAAATGATCAATTAAACTAGGGGTCTATAAACGGTTTGAGCGAAGGGCCACATTTGGGTTTCGAAAAAGCATAGAACTACTGGTGTACGACGTCATGTCCAACTACTACAGTTGTAGAAAATGATCCTATAAGTACGATCTTAAAACTAAAGATGAAAGGATAATAAAATATCATAGCTAAGAAAACCAGTAACGCGTTCTTTTGTACCTAAAATGGTGGTCAAAATATTGCTGTGTTAGTTCATAAACGATGATTTTTGCATATTTAATTAATTCGCAGTTACTTACAGTTTGAAGAATTACGTTGCTAGCCGAAAGTTATCTGTCAACATCAGACATGTCTATATCAGATCTGATTGGGAAAAAGAACTCGACGGTTGATACAAAATAGATAGGTGTGCAGAAACAGGCACTCGTGTGTATTATTCTAGATTAGATATTCTGGTTCGTCAGTTTCGGCTACGGTAAAAGTAATTTGCAGATGGAAAAGCCCTTTCGAAAACCAGCAAATCATTATTGGTTTTTAAACCCTAATATGAATTCCTTTACAGGATGTGGGGGCCTGAATAAAGATGTTAGGCCTAATTTTTAAAGAAACACGAAAGGAAAAGGTGATGCCAAATATGAATGATTTATAATTGGGATTTTATAAACCCCAATATATTATCCTCATATAAATTTCTTTTGCTTCATGCAGCTCATTACTTAGGACGAATGGTGCATGGTCTTTTGGATATCAATGTAGCTAACAAGTCATTCATCATATGTTTTACTTATTAATCAATCCATTTAAATATTTATATTTTTGTATCTAATAGCATTTTCAGTGTAGTTGCATAACGTGTGGAATATTTTTTGTATTAAACAACTTCGGACGTTCATATGGAGAACGTCAGATACCCGCTACCACCAAGACAACATCATTGAACGACACCGTTACGGTGGTGCAGGTTTGCTCGTTTGGGGCAGAATTATACTGGGCTCCAGAACAGATCTACATGCTCAAATCGGAACCATGAGAGGCCAAATTTATCGGGACATCATTCTGGAACAACATGTACGTATGTTTAGGAGTGCCATGGGCGCATAATTTGTGTTTATGGATGACAACGCCCGTCCTCACCGTGCAAACATTGTAAACGAATATCTTGAATCAGAGGATATCACCCGTATGGAATGGCCAGCATTCTCACCTGACTTGAATCCGCTAGGGCATGTGTGGGACATGCTTGGCCGACGTGTTGCAGCCCGTCAACCACCTCCTACATGTGTATCAGAACTTCGGAGAGCATTGCTTGTTGAGTGGTGTGATCTTCCCCAAGATCATCTCGATAATTTGATCCTCAGCATGCATAGGCGTCGTACGGACTGTATTTACTCGTCTGGGAGACATATAATGTATTAACCATCCTACCAACCACGTCATGTTTAGTTTTGTAAGGTCTATATTTTTTGTATTTGCTCCAGTGAAAAAAAAAACGTAGTTTTTATGAATGGTATCATACATACACCATCTTTTTTGTTCTTTATCCTTTGTTTAAAAGGTCTTTATGAATAAGTCCCGTTTGTTCTGAACCTTTAATGGCCGGTGCTGGCATTATCCTTAATTTATGGACATGAGTGTATGTGGTTGGTTGTATAAATGTTTTCGTGTACTGTGAAATTCGATTAACCGACAGGGTCGGATATTGACATTGGTTTTAAAAAGGGCTTAGCGAGTCAAAAAGTAGGAACCTATGGTCTAAGCTAAAATTTTAAGCCTACTTTGGTGGCAGGGAACCTTTATGAATGGAAAAGTCATGTGGAGACCTGGAGTTAAATGTGAACTAATTTTTGTGTTCAGTTTCGTACCTGATAAAAAACGTGTGTTCTACCTCTCCTTTGAATATCTATAATTAAAGAAGCGCACCACGCTGACAATTTATCGGAAGCCTTAATGTTTACTTACATGATAAGAAATACATAGTCATTTTGCAATGTGTTTAAATTATATACAACGCTATTAAAACGACAATGATTTTTTTTGTCTTAAAATATGGCCTAAAAATCTTTGAAAAAAAGTACAGTAACATTTGTTTCTGTCAGTTAATAAAGATGCTCTATAGATGATATACGTTGGAAATTTTACTGAAATTTTAATTTGCACTCGAGCTGAAAGCAAATGAGTGTCTGTCAGAAAATATCCCCCCTCCAAATGTATCAAATAATAAAAACAATTCCGAACCCAAATTAACTCTACCACAACACTTTTGTTTCAGCAGTTCACAACTTCAGGAACCCACTTCCCTCTACTACACAAGAATAGATATATTTCCCATTGAAAAAGACGGTACTAGCTAAGAGACATCTCTTCCTAGAAGAAGGGCCTCTCTCGATCCAGCTAATGGTTTTTCAATCGCAAAAGAAAAGCATCTGAAAAATGGAAGTAGCTGGCACTTGAAAAATGAATCAACATCGCTTGCGTAAAAACAAACACTGTTTTCGTTTCTTTCCCTTTCACGGTGCCTTCTAGTGTTTGCTCCCTTTTCTTCAGCCCCGAGATATATTTCCCATAAGCGCTATTCAATTATAAACGACATGTGCCCTGCCGTTCAAAACCAGCATGAGCGCTTGGGGAGCGAACACATTTCCAGGGGAACTGTCAGCCATCTTGTTTTGTTTCGTCTGTATTTGAAGAAAAGCCATTATTTTTCCATTACGGCCCTTCGTCAGATCCACTTCTTCGAACTTAATAAGTAGTGCGAGTATGAAAGAAAGAGAGAGAGAAGAAAATAAGCAAAAAGTTCTAGGGATGGGTAACTTAATTTTCCCCCGATTGATGAAAGTTGCTTAAGGCCACATATAGGATGTTCTTACAGAAAGGAATATTGGAATCGGTTATCACAACATGGAAAATTTTGGGTTTTATGTATTTTAGGGAATAATTTTGTATCCATATCCAACCTATGGAATAACCATAATAATCGAATTTTTTCGTAAATTTTAGCCCGGATGCTGCAAAGACAGAAGCTGTTGCGGTAACCCGAATTCTGAGTGATCACGATTAAAAATACATAAAAATTCTGCATATAGCATCTGCCGCCCCCTTTTATAAATATCAAGAAATGGATATTTCACAACCTGAAAAATTGTACTGTTCTCTCTAGTCAGGGACTTCTGCAGCCGATACCGTGCGCCGATTTATACGAATGTAGTATAAATAATAATTTGGCCATCCATTTGTTGTAAAAATTCTGCATACAGCACCTTCTGCCTAATTTTTAAAAAAATCACAAGAAATGATGTTTCACAACCTGAGAATTTGTACTGATATCTCCAGTCAGGACTTCTGTGGCCGATACAGTTTTTTTTAATACTAGGGGGCTCCGCCCCCTGCTCGCTTACGCTCGCCAACCCCCGGGGATTGCTGCGCAATCCCATTTGGTTTGCTTCGCAAACCAACACTCCTGTCACAGAGTGAAACTATCTGAATAATTCGTATTATGCTGATTTCACTTTCCGGTTCATGACGTCACAGCGAGGGCTTCGCTGCGTCTCGCTTACGCTCGCCGACACCGGGGATTACTACGCAATCCGTTTGGTTTGCTTACTCAAACCAATACTTCTTTCGCAAGTGATTTAACTTTTTTTTGCTTTAACACTTAATGCACCCTAAACTAATAGCCGTATCAGTAAAAAATCTTCTGCATCTTGTTCCCTGTACAACTTTAAGTAAACATTGTTAATATCCAAACTTTACTCTGTACTTTGTCGGTAAACTGTCTTGAGAACAGAGGGGAAAAAGCGAGCCTTTTTCCTCGCCAAATAAAAAGAAATCGTTTTTATGGCAATTGTTGCTACGATAAATTTGATATCTGGCAAACCCGATAGTCAAAAGTGTAACCCACTACTGCTTTCGGAAGCAGCTATGCGAACTGAAAAATACGAAATTTGTGTCACCAACTTTTGATTGCATCGAATTTATTTATGAACCAATTTTAAAAATAATTGTACCGTAAGAAAGAGTATATTCTGAGGTATACTGCAATATTTTTAAAATTAAAAACTAACAGTAATACTATACAGATATGACCATTTTAGTTTTGTATCGGAAGTTACGATCTGAAAGTTCCGAAAATTGTATGACCAACTTTTAATTGCATCGATTTTATTTATTAACCAATTTGAAAAATAACTGTACCATAAGAAAGAGTGTAATGTAATGTATTCAGTGATGTTTTCAAATTTAAAAAATAATGGCTTTTGCCGTAGACAAAACGGTTTTAACAATAAGTAGCGAAAATATCCAAAGATTCCGAATTTTGTATGGCGAACTTTTGATCGCATCCAATTTAATTATTAACCGATTTCAAAAATAATAGTACGGTAAGAAAGAGTATATTCTGAGGTATACTGCTATATTTTAAAAATTAAAAACTAATAGTAATGAGATATAGATATGGCAGTTTAAAAAAAAAGTAACAAAAATGTCCCGATTTTTCCTGAATTTCAAAAAAATATTATCAAGAACCAAATTTAAATTTCCAAAAAAACTCGACGAGCTGCAAAAATTTACGTTGAGAGGTACTCTTAAAAAAAAACTCACGACTGAAGACTGAAATTTTGAATGTGTTTTGCTCACTCGCGGAAGAAATTTCACTTCTTCAACTTTAACACTTAATAAAACCTAAACTAATAGCCGCATCGGAAAAAAATCTTAATAATTATCCAGGGAATACGATGAAGAACAAAGCATGTTAATTTCATATTTTTCCGATCAGTACTTTCTCGGGAAACCGTCTAAGAATGGAGCTAAACAACAAAATTTTCAATTCTTCGGCGGCGGCGGCGGCGGCGGCGGTAACTTTTTTTTAATATAGAGATGAATATAGTATTAGGAATAATTTTACTCATCTCTTCGTTCTAAAAATTTTGCATATTGCACCTGCTGGCTCTATTTATAAATCACAAGAAATGGATATTTCACAACCTGGAAATTTGTACTGATCTCTCTAGTTGGAAAATCTACGGCCGATACCGTGTTTGTATATGAATATAATATTAAGAATAATTTTACTAACCACTTTGTTCTAAACACCTAGAAATGTTGATCCACAACCTACAAATTTATTCAGACCTCTCCAGCCGGGACTTCTGTGGCCGCGATTTCTGATTTTTATATGAATCTAGGTATCTATCTATCTATATATATATATATATATATATATATATATATATAGTTCTCTTACGTGGAATGCAAAAAAGACGTTATTTGTTATCGCGTGTTGGCAACACTGTGCGATTGTTTACCACGAAGCCTCACGCCTCAATTGAAATTATAGCGTTATCGGCTAAAATTTTATTGAAAAAAAAAAAGAATATTAGTCGAGCTGTTGCAGCTTACAACCGACATGCTAGGTATTCGATTTCCAAAGAAGCGCTTACATTTCAAAATTCACTCAAAGTTTTCATTTAAATTCCAAATTGTTCGAGTTCTGATTCCAGAGGTACTGTATAATTTTTCTTTAATACAATAAATTTATATTTGAGAATTGTTTTTTTTTTGGAATATCGTAATTTGTAAACAACGTCTTTATTGATGCGAGCGAAGCGAACCAATGAGGATTGTAAAGCAATCCTCCGGGGGTTGGCGAGGGTTAGCGAGCAGGGGGCGGGCAACCTAGTAGGAATAATTTTGTATTCCTATGCTATTTACGGAATAACATTAGTGATCGGATAAAACAGCAAATATATCCCAGATTCCCCAGAGGGCAGAAGTTGCAATAGCTGATTTCTGAGTGGTCACGATTGTTTGGTTAAACAACTCAACTGTCAAAAAATTCTGCATAATCCCTGCTGCCTCCTTTGTTCTATATCCCAAGAAAAGGACATCCACCACCAACAAATTTGTACTGACCCTGTCTAGTTGGGACATCTGCGACCGATACTGGGAGGCTATTTTAACTGGTGTACCGCTCTAAACGCGGCTTCTCTGATCAAGCCGACACAAAGCAGACTTATTCCAGAATTCCCTAATTGGAGATCATAAAACAGCTTTCAAGTGATCAACTGTCCATAACTAACCCTAGAAGTACTATTACTGCACTACATTTGACATAACATCGGTCATAAAGTTCTCGGCACTTGAAATAAACCCTCTTCATCTGACGTTACACTGACATTACGACCTCATAAATCTCAAGCCCCTTGAGAACACTCAAAATTCCATCGACATCTGGTTTTCAGTTGAAAGGCGACTTGAAAGACGCTAGAATTTTCCATTGAGACCACTGAGAACTGAGAGCGAGAAGACCATGCTCGCTAACCTCCGCCGAACCCTTCTTGTCCCATAATATCTATAACCTTCCTGTAAATATCTGTTAAGCTGTAGGATATTAGAATAAATGTTGTAGTGGTGAAACCCAAAGATCTTATTCCTTTACGCTATCATTTCATTTCTGTCACCACACCATTTCATACGGTACTCTGGATACTCTTTTAAATTAAAATTATTTCATTACTAGTATTATGTAGTAAAAATGTGAAATATGTTCCAACTTCTTATGACACTTAAATATTAAAATGTTGCATATACGCATTTCTCTAATAATTATAAAAACTCTCATAATTAACCCCCCCCCCCACAATTAAAAAATTTCACAATTAATGTAAATAAAAACTAGATTGACAAATTTGTATGACCCTACTATACGTAGTCTAATAGCAAACGTACGTAGTCTAGTACATAGTCTAGAAGCAAAGCAACCGGCATTTGTCAATAGCAATATAATTGTTGCTATCAAAGTGGAAATATTTACACGTTTGTATTTTGTCTGACAAAATTATTGTATTTGAGTTACACATAATGGAGATTGTTGTACCTAAGAAACAGTCATACCTTGGGACAGTCGCTGTAAATAATAGAAGAGAATGGAATTTCGTTTGAGCAGGTTGGTAACACTGGGCTAGGATATCGTCAGTCACGCATGTTGTTTGAAGGGGTGCCTTCAACAGATAAGTCGTATTTTGCATTTTTCTATTTTTGACTGACTAAAGTAAGATGTTGAAGTAGTTTTTCTCGATTTTTCATCATTATTCAGTGTACTTTACAGACACACTGTTTAGAAATCACTTATACTGCTTTTCAAGAACTAGTTAAAATTTTTGTGGATCGTTCACCAACCTTGCTATATAGGCGATCGAATTCAAAATGGACAGCTGGTGTACAAAGGGACACTTTTGCCTGCTGTACCTATGGACAAAATACTCTGCTGTCCCTACGTACAACAGTGGATCGTCAATGATCTCTTTCCAAGCTACTTTGAAATTTTCAGACTGTAATTTAATTCATAGGAAAAATGATTTAGATGTACTTATGAAAACAAACATTTACTGACAAAATGATAAAAAATTTCAGTTTCCTGTTTCTTTTGCCAGTTTTGCGTTAGGATAAGTTATTACACATTTATTGATACACTCAAAAGTAATATTCTAAGAAAAATACTAGCTTGCTGCGTTTCATTGTTAATGAAGAAGTCTGACATGATTGTGACCAGGGAAAAAAAATTTCACTGAGATGAGATTTTGTAGAAAAATTTTAGTCTGAAGCTTTTAAGGAAATTCTAAGGCTTTTGATATTATTTTTGCATAAGTACCTGATATATTGGTAAAAAAATCTTAATTTTTAGTGAGTAAAATTCTTTTTGATGATTTAATAACGCTGTTCAATAAAGGTTTGAATTAAAAAATTGTTTAGAATTTTTTCCATTTTTCATATTAATAAAAACGAAAATAGCCACTACTAAAATAAGAGACAGGTAGCAGAGTACCTCTAGTTTAACATGAGTAGCAGCAAATCCCTCTAATTTTGATAGAAAAATTAGAAAATTCGAAATAAAATTTGGTACATCTTGTGCGACATCTTCCCCTACAACAATTCTAAACACTTATAGAAACTACAACAAAACAACCTCTGTTCTGAGTCTAACAAAGTTGGACAAAGCCTACACTACCACCAAGATAGTATATTTGAAAACGGAAACATAACATTGAACTTACTTTGAATGGTACTAAAAAAGACGCTGAAGGTTAGTATGTTCTACTTCGCATAGTCGGATGTACTCCAAAACTAATGTTTGCATTTGGAATATCAGACAAGTGTTACCACTTAATTTGAATAAAAAGATAATTCTCATTGTTGAGGAAGTTAGCTAGTCATTGCTTTGAAGGCTGTGAGTACATCCTTGACCTTAGCAAATACACGCAAATGCATTTCATCCTTTATTTATGAATACAGCCTTGATGTCCATTACTAAACATCATAACACATTTGATCTGTCATTCTAAACGAAGGGTAAGTAAATGTCTATCCAATAGAAAATTCAACATCTTTCGCAAGTGGTGCAATAATGTTTTAAAATAGTTTTGGTTTTTTGATTGATTCTGCTATCAAAACGAACCGAGTTTGACAAAAATTGCATGAACTCCTTACAATCATAAGAATCTTTGAAAACAAAAATATACAAACTGTCTGAAAAATTCTTAACGTAATTTTTTACACTGATATAATTCCACTGTAAGTGTTCATTTTGTAACACAATAATAGAACTCTGCTTTTGTGAATTTAAGTGCATTTGAAAAATTTAGTAAAAAAATATTTTTATTGGTTAAAAAAAATGAAACTGCTTTTAAGAGTTTTTTCGCTAATACTTCTCAATGTAAATTTACTTCAGAAAACCTCAAACCAATTCATAATGATTGCTTATAAAAATAAAGTAATTTTATCTTGGTAAAATTACTTCTGTGTGTGTGGTTAAACTATATCCATTAAACAAATTGCTTTTCGCGACTGTAAAACAGCAAAATATGTTTCACTTGAGCCGGAAATCTTTTTTATTCTCTCTCTTTTAGCATAAAAATTAAATCCTCAAATTGGTCAGGAGCTTACAGATTTCGGCTCAAAAGAAGTTTACTGTCAGACAATCTTTTACACAATACTTTTTAGTAAATATTGAATTTTATTTCCTGACACACAGATTAAAAAATACACAGATACATGAAGTCACAGATCGTCATAGACGTTTACACTGTTAATTTTGTTTTACCTAGATCTACTTTTAGGAAGTAGGACAAATGTTTGGCAGTTGAACATGGTCTAGCTTGACTTAGTTAATGCTAGTACCACTGCTAGACCATGCGTATGAACTCGGACTAACTAGTGCTTGACTAATACAACAAAAAATGGTTGTTTTGTCTAGTATGGTGCTAGGGTCATATTTGGACAAACTGTGCCAAACACGAGGCAAACAATGTCGAGCAATGGCCATACGCTCGAAAGCAAAATTTACTGACTCAATAAAGAGAAGCATATTCAGGGTAGGTTGTAAGAATCGAACTGCGGCCCCTCTAAGAAATAGAAGGAAAATATTTAGCATAAATTTAGTCAAGAACTTGCACAATAGAATCCCATGGCTGGAATAGTCCTCATTCATTGGTCATGGTTACGATGTTCAAGGGTCGATGCTATTGGTCAGGAGATGATGATTTAACTTTTCGGTTCATGGATGAGCACGTGTCATCATGAGGAATGCCCTCCTACAAGACCTTTCCCCCAGAAATTCCAAGTCTCTCTTCTTGCTGGAGCCATCCGCAATAAAACCGAGCTTCATAATAAGTGCTCTGACCAATCCCAGCAAGTTTACTCAAATAACCAATAGTCAATTATTGTGGTTATTTGACCCTTCTCAATTTCTTTTAGGCACAGTGACGTAAGTCCTGTTTGCGGTTAGATCGTGAAGTCATGGAGACAGCGTTAGTAATATTTACTGCAAGTAATAGACTGAGTAAAACTTTATTGCACGATCATCTGTAAAAGTGGTTCGCAGTGTACCTTATCGACGATTGCTTGAAAAGATTAACTTTAATTCGATACATAGGAGAATTGTGACTATACCCATACATCATGTAGGAGAAGGCGAGATTTATATACTTATAACTGACCAAACACCCATGAGAAATGGTCTTTAATGAAAGCTCCTTGAAGCTACTGACAAATATTTACATTTACTTTAAAACCGGTTGACTCTTCAACTAAATGTTTTTAAACCCGAGAGTAAATAGTTGTAATGAAAACCTGTTCCCAGATATGTTACTCGCTGCACAATTTTTTTCCAACTCCTGACAATTGCTAACGCTCTAAAATAAATTAGGCAACCCGTAAGACAAGGAGACAGTTTTTAATTAATTTTTTTTTTAAATAACGCATCGAGTAATGGATGACTGGACTAAGAAACGCGTACTTACAGGAAACTTGATTCCTTGCCCTTCAATTTATTTTTCTATTGCAAAAACTAAAATAGGTATAAACATTTCCAAACACATTTATCTGAGATTTGCTTCCAGAAACATTAAAGTAAAAAAAAAAGTTTTAACTTTCATGTCCGCTAAAATAAATTATAAAGCTAGATTTTCTTAAGTCTTGGCAAAGGAGCCAGTAGTGGAATTAAAACTTATCCACATAAGGAGAGGAAAAATTAAAAACCTTCTCACGTTAATGTCTCGGATTCTTTTTTTGTTATTCAACTTTCCAATCTAAGCGAAAATTAAATGTTTTTTATCATCGTAAGTGTTTTTTCCTTAAATTGAATGTGCAATTTTAAACCAAAATTCTAACGTGTTATTTTTTCCGTCACTTTTGCGTTAATTACTTTCCAGAGACGACGGACGTTTTTTTTTTCGAAGGGAGTTCTATGCTTTTCATCTACATTTGCATATAAAGTGGTATTTTAAAGTCGAAAATGAGATGAATTTTCAGAAAACATATCATGTAAGTCCTTATTTTTAGTGTAATTGTTTCCTAGATATCTGCTCGAGTTTCTTTCTTTCAGTTTCACTTAATTTGTAAGTAACGTATTAGCAATAAAGTATCTAAAAAGTTCTAAAAATTTAGATAAAAATAAGAGTAAGCATATAATCAACGTCAATGCCTACGTTTAGAAGAGGGGGTAATCAAGCAGTAAACTTTTTATTTAAGTTAGTAAGGTTAATTGGAATGCAAACTTTCCGCATTACGAATATGTCCTGCTCTATACGTTCGTGCCTGTTTACGCATAATAGAGTTGACGGTTTATAATTTCAAGTTTCTTAATCTTGTTTAGAATTTGTTAAAATAATAATTAACGACCAGGATTTGGTGCATTTCTTATGCATAAAACTGAATTATGACTTAGAATTACGCGTATCCACCTTTTGTGTGCATTTCAAAACACGTGAAACTTTAAATATGTATTACTTTTTAGCTTCACGTGCAAACCTTTTGTACGGAAATATAATAATTTCATTCTTATATCTGTTAATTGAGGCTATGAAAGCAAGAATGAACTAGTTCACCAGCATACTCAATGCAGATAAATGCAATTTTACACCATTTTTTATATCCTCTTATTTATCCACAAGATGATTTGAGATGATGAAAATTTGTTTTTCAGTGATCAACACTAAGTTATTTTGCAATTTTAGAATACGTAAACTTGCACATTAAAAAATTAAAAGGTCTTAATAAAAGGTGATATTAAAATTTTCGAAAGAAAGAAGAAAATACCCATGAAAGTATCAGCCTTATTAGTCCCTGTGTATAAAAACATATGACATACAAAGCATTTCTAAATGAATTTTCTCCATTTAACACAATATTTCTAAAATTAAGTTATTTGCTGACGTAATTATTTGTTTTGATTGAGGAATTTTTCTTTTAGTTAGCAATTTTATGAAGTAAGAGTGAATGAAGTAAGTGTTTTTAATGAATGAAAATATCAAATAATCGATTTCTTAATATTTCGTAACAAAATTTCCTTTTCTATTAAGTAATCAGGTGATCAATTTATAAAAAAAACATCCGCTGAATAGCATTTTGTGTTTTAATTTCAAATGTCTTAATTTAAACAAAACTGATTAAGTCTATATTCGTATATTTGGAAGTCGTAAATCAAACAATAGAATAATAGCTGTTGTAAATTTTGATGGTTTGAAGTTGTATCTGTACGACAATCCCTTTCTTAACTCAAAACACAAAAAAATAATTTATGAGTTAAAATTTGAACTAAATATACTCGACACAGGCTCAGTTAAAATACTTTTATAATTCAATTATAGTTTACACATGAATTTTAAGTAATACTATTAAGTAATTTGCGGGGGGGGGGAGGATTTTGTATTTGACAAATGAAAAGACAACAGAGAGAACGAAAAAAAAATTATTTGAATTAAAAAGAAATTGAAAAGCATCGTATCATTTCAAAACAGATTATTTTGAGAGAAAAAATATTTTAGAGCAAAATCGTAAAAACATTTTTTGAGTAGGTGGGCTTATACCTTTCAGATAACAGTGATTAAATGAAAAACTTGCTTTATGAATTAACTATTCTCCAGCAAACAGCTCCTGAGTTTTAGGCTCACAGATGGATTTTATGCCCAGTGATACCTGTGATTGACTAACAATTCTTGCTTAGAGGCATAACATACATAACTTTAATTATAAAAAATTATATGAAAAGGTGGACGAACCTTTCAGATAATAGTACTAAAATTAGAAATTTGCCTTGTGAAGTAACTATTAACAAGGAAACAGCTCTTGATGTTTACGCACACAGATGGATTCTATACCCAATAATACCTGTCATTGACTAGTAATTCGTTCTTAAAGGCTAAACATACACAACTTTAAGCGTAATTGTAAGTTACATGAGTAGGTGGACACACTTTTGAGATAATAGTGCTAAAATTAAGAATTCGCCTTTTGAAGTAACTATTCTCCAGCAAGCAGCACCTGAAGATATTCACATAAATGGAGCTTAAACCGAATAATAACAGTGATTGTATAGATACTCTTGCTCTTAAAAGTTTAATGAGTATCTCATAGACACTGTGTGTACTAAAGGTTTAAATAAGGGATTTATCTCAGCTCAAATATTATAATCGCAATCAAGGTAGATGTATAGAAGTGTCGAAAATGAATTTTCTTGAAATCATGCTTCCTTTCAATTCAGTCTATATGTGAAAGATATATTTAAAATAGCAGAGTCAGCAGGAAATAAAAGAAAATTTTCCATTGTGACTGTTTATGACAACGGATGAGTAGAAAAATTTATAACTAATGAATATTTCAAAAGTTATGAATAAATTGTATACTCATCGAAAATAGCGAGATCCTAATAAACAAAGTAGATACTGTAAATAAATTGATTGTGTCGACTATTGCTAAAATTATACAAAGGAAACTCTAATTAACGTATCGTTTAAATAATTATTTCCTGAGAAATAAAAGATCTTTAAGGTACCCAAGGCAAAATTACGAATTGCGAGCAGTGCTTATTCGAATGTTTCCAATGTTTCTTTTCTTGTCTGTCTCTTTTCTTGAGAAATGCATTAGGACATTTTCCTTGCTGTTACTTCTCTACTTTGTTACTGTTTTGTTCATAAAAAGACCATTAAAATGTTTATTCAGAGAGATTAGTGAGGGCAAATGAATGGGAAAACAACCACGGGATATATATTTTGTGTTACATTATTGAAGATTTCTCGTGCTTGAAGGGAAATGCTTTTTAAAGCTTTTAATGGATGCTTCTTGTAAAAGTGATGCAAAATATATTTTAAAAGAGGAACATCAGCTGAAGCATCTCATTTTTGAATGAAAAGTCGTTCGTTGGGCCTGATTTTTGTACATGAATAGGAATGGGATAATGTTCTTTGTAAGACTTTGTTATGGATATGGTGCTTGAATGGCTTTGAATAGGAGGAAAAAAGTTTTTGTTCATCATCCTTATAATCTATTTTGTGTTAAAATCTTGTTTTTGAAGAATTCGTTTTTAGTTTAAGCTTTAGAACTTACTATCAAGATCGGTGAGTAGAGCTGAAGAAAGAAGTAACGGAAATAAATGTCTAGTTATTTGAAAAACAAATTTAAGGTAGCATTTATTTGCAAATCTAGTCAATAACCGAAAACAATTACAGAATAACCTTGATTGTCGAAGGTAATTGGAACAAGTCCGACTCGCGTAGAACCAGGAACTCGAATAATACGGAAGTAGTAACACTAAACAGTCAATACAGAATACAGAAAAAAAATTACCGTATTACATGTTACTCCTGAAGTGTTCATAAAGCCATTTTTAAGAATAATCTATATTACAATTTGAGTCTCAGAATGCATTTACTGTGATAGCTTTACAATAAATCTGAGCGAGAGTTACATACCTTTAAAACTTTATTGAAAAAGTCATTAATGCTTTTCTGTTTCTCTCAAATTAAAAGCTTAAACAAAAACTTAGGATCAAATAGATACGGTCGGTTAATCGTATCCAGTATAATCAAGGTTCTACTGTATTATATGGTACTGTGTTTTAAAGAGCGAGAAAAGTACATTTAGTTCCATTGAACACTTTAGTGAAAAATTTTCTAATTTGGTGGCAAGTGTACGCAATGTAATAGATACAAAACCTTGTCCGATTGATGAATAAATGGTTTGATCTTGTGAGGTTTGTAGGTTCCATAGCTCTTGTCACAAGGAGTTAATGAACCACTCTGTAGACATCTAGATGACAGCAAAGGGAATGACAGGTGACAATGGAACAGAAGCTTCTTTAGCGAGCTTACTGTCATTAAGTTCATTATCCTTGATGCCCAAGTGACTAGGCATCCAACAAAACTATGTATCGAATTATTCACTCTTCAGTGTCTACGAGGTGGTAAAAACATCCAACGAACGAGATGGCAAGTACTATCAAAATGCTCCAACTGTTCCAATAAAATCATTCTGTCAGAGAATATACTAAATTGTTGGTGGGAACATTTACACATATGCTGAAGAGCGGGATTGTATACTCTACCTAAAATAGTACTCCATAACTGTAAAAGCATACACGGAGTAAAACGTTTGGGTAACAGGAAGCAGTGCCTCCATCTTCCGTTTAGTTTGCTGCTTACAATAAAAATCTCTCTCTTACACGTAAGTGAAATGTTTTCAAAAGATAATTTTAACATTTATAAAAAAGACACCAACCTGTCGTTTATTTTCAAAAATGCTTTAAAAGGAAATAAGTGAATTTTAAATAACTTTATTTAGATGAATATATTTTGAATAAATAAAAATTTTTCATATAGAAAATTTGTTTGTATCGAAGCAATTCTGAAACATAAAATAATTTATATTCGAACTAAGTAAATAAATAGTTGCCATCGTCAGGGCAAACACACAAAAAGTATCCAACGTTTTTGCCAAATTTATTTAGTAATTATTCTGATAAAAAGGATCCCGCTTAGCTTAAATAACAGTGCCAGATTAAAGATAGGTAGTTGAATTAACGTCGCACTGGAGCAATACAACTGGTCATTGGCGACGGTCCGGGATCAAATCCGAAGGGAGAGATCCGAGGACAACTCGCAATTTAGAGCCACGGTCAGATAACGAGGTCAACACCTAATATGACACTCCGCTATCTAAATTTCCACACTACATCAAAGTGAGGAAACAAAAATATTTTACGTGCATCATCCCCAATAACACGAAGAGTCTTTGGTTGGATTGGTACAACCGTGGTAGCCTGTGGTAGGAGAGTAACGGATAGACATCCGTTACTCTATGTAACGGATTAACATCTTGAACATAGTAATGGATTAACATCCGGAACATAGTAACGGATTAACATCCGGAAGGCTCGAGTTCGAATCCAACCGAAGACCGTCGTGTGCAGAGGAGGCTGGTGCACGGAAAATCTGCCGTGGTTTCAAATATCCCCACGTTGGAGTGGCGTGGAAGTTTGGAGAGTGAAGTGTCAGCTTAGGTGTAGTTCCTGTCATCTCACCGTGGTTAAAAGTTACTTGGTATTGCCCTTGTATTATATACTTTACCTTCGGATATGA
This sequence comes from Metellina segmentata, assembly GCA_947359465.1. Lineage (NCBI taxonomy): Eukaryota > Metazoa > Arthropoda > Arachnida > Araneae > Tetragnathidae > Metellina > Metellina segmentata. The sequence continues at coordinate 55,900,699 of OX375875.1, forward strand.
TCACGAACTATCGCCAATAACCCATAGTGTTGTTCCAGTACGATGTTAATTAAAATACCTACCTGCAAATCTTGGTTGGTTTGTTTGGACCGAGTTTCGAACTCGTACCCCTCCTGTTACTAATTCGCTACTCCTCCAAATCTGCATCAACTGCGCCAATGAACCAAAGTGTTGCTCCAGTACGATGTAAATTAAAATACCTACCTGCAAACTTTGGTTGGTTATTTAGACCGAGTTTCGAACTCACAACTTTCCAGTTACTAATTCGCTACTCCTCCAACTCGGCTTCAACGGCGCCAATAAATCACAGTGTTGCTCAGGTACGATGTAAATTGAAATACCTACATGCAAACCTTGGTTTGTTTGTTTGGACCGAGTTTCGAACTCACACCCTTCCAGTTTCTAATTAGCTACTCCTACAACTCGGCTTCAACTGCTCCAATAAACCACAGTGTTGATCCAGTACGATGTAAATTAAAATACCTACCTGCAAACTTTGGTTGGTTTGTTTGGACCGAGTTTCGAACTCACACCCTTCCAGTTTCTAATTATCTACTCCTACAACTCGGCTTCAACTGCTCCAATAAACCACAGTGTTGATCCAGTACGATGTAAATTAAAATACCTACCTGCAAACTTTGGTTGGTTTGTTTGGACCGAGTTTCGAACTCACAACCTTCTAGTTACTAATTCGCTACTCCTACAACTCGGATTCAACGGCGCCAATAAATCACAGTGTTGCTCAGGTACGATGTAAATTGAAATACCTACCTGCAAACTTTGGTTGGTTTGTTTGGACCGAGTTTCGAACTCACAACCTTCTAGTTACTAATTCGCTACTCCTACAACTCGGATTCAACGGCGCCAATAAATCACAGTGTTGCTCAGGTACGATGTAAATTGAAATACCTACCTGCAAACCTTGGTTGGTTTGTTTGGACCGAGTTTCGAACTCACAACCTTCCAGTTACTAATTCGCTACTCCTCCAACTCGGCTTCAACGGCGCCCATAAATCATGGTGTTGTTCCAGTACGATGTTAATTAAAATACCTACCTGCAAATCTTGGTTTGTTTGTTTGGACCGAGTTTCGAACTCACACCCTTCCAGTTACTAATTCGCTACTCCTCCAACTCGGCTTCAACTGCGCCAATGAACCGAAGTGTTGCTCCAGTACGATGTAAATTAAAATACCTACCTGCAAACTTTGGTTGGTTATTTAGACCGAGTTTCGAACTCACAACTTTCCAGTTACTAATTCGCTACTCCTCCAACTCGGCTTCAACGGCGCCAATAAATCACAGTGTTGCTCAGGTACGATGTAAATTGAAATACCTACATGCAAACCTTGGTTTGTTTGTTTGGACCGAGTTTCGAACTCACACCCTTCCAGTTTCTAATTAGCTACTCCTACAACTCGGCTTCAACTGCTCCAATAAACCACAGTGTTGATCCAGTACGATGTAAATTAAAATACCTACCTGCAAACTTTGGTTGGTTTGTTTGGACCGAGTTTCGAACTCACACCCTTCCAGTTTCTAATTATCTACTCCTACAACTCGGCTTCAACTGCTCCAATAAACCACAGTGTTGATCCAGTACGATGTAAATTAAAATACCTACCTGCAAACTTTGGTTGGTTTGTTTGGACCGAGTTTCGAACTCACAACCTTCTAGTTACTAATTCGCTACTCCTACAACTCGGATTCAACGGCGCCAATAAATCACAGTGTTGCTCAGGTACGATGTAAATTGAAATACCTACCTGCAAACCTTGGTTGGTTTGTTTGGACCGAGTTTCGAACTCACAACCTTCCAGTTACTAATTCGCTACTCCTCCAACTCGGCTTCAACGGCGCCCATAAATCATGGTGTTGTTCCAGTACGATGTTAATTAAATTACCTACCTGCAAATCTTGGTTTGTTTGTTTGGACCGAGTTTCGAACTCACACCCTTCCAGTTACTAATTCGCTACTCCTCCAACTCGGCTTCAACTGCGCCAATGAACCGAAGTGTTGCTCCAGTACGATGTAAATTAAAATACCTACCTGCAAACTTTGGTTGGTTATTTAGACCGAGTTTCGAACTCACAACTTTCCAGTTACTAATTCGCTACTCCTCCAACTCGGCTTCAACGGCGCCAATAAATCACAGTGTTGCTCAGGTACGATGTAAATTGAAATACCTACCTGCAAACCTTGGTTGGTTTGTTTGGACCGAGTTTCGAACTCACAACCTTCCAGTTACTAATTCGCTACTCCTCCAACTCGGCTTCAACGGCGCCAATAAATCCCAGTGTTGCTCAAGTACGATGTAAATTGAAATATCTACATGCAAACCTTGGTTGGTTTGTTTGAACCGAGTTTCGAACTCACACCCTTCTAGTTACTAATTCGCTACTCCTCCAACTCGGCTTCCACGGCGCCAATAAATCACAGTGTTGCTCAGGTACGATGTAAATTAAAATACCTACCTGCAAACCTTAGTTGGTTTATATGGACCGAGTTTCGAACTCGCACCCTTTCAGTTACTAATTCGCTACTCCTCCATCTCGGCTTCCACAGCTCGCGTCTGCTTAGAACTGATTTTAATAGCCAGCCTGAAAACAAACCCGTGAATTCTAAATCACGCTCTACAGCTCAGAGCCCCCGCGTGCTTATTAACTTATTAAACAGCACGCACAGTGCTCCGGAGTCCGTAACCAGAACAAGGTCTTGGGGTGATCTCACCCAATTAGGCGCTGCACAAATCCGATACTTATCTCTACCAGAAACGTATTGAAAGATTTTAATACCCAAGCTGCCGGTAATTTAAGTATGGGGATGACAAGGCCTCGCGCCTGTGAAATCTGGAAGCGATTTTAAGCTGCTCGACAGCGGTGCCTGGCACTGGATGGGCGCTAACTGCCTTCTGGCAACTGTCCAGCCCTCCCGAGAGTGATGCAACCCATCATGTAAGGCTGTGTCGGAAAACTGGCTGCAGCTGCCATTGGTTCGAGGCATTTGCATTGACTGAAGCGTCCTTTAGTATATTTGGAACTGCTCTCCTGGTGTTTGAATAACTAAGCGATGAGCAGAAACGCGAGCGTTGAGTTTCAACTGAATAGTGAGGAGGTGCGAAAATTATACTTTATGTCTGTGTTATGAAAAATAAAACCTTGTGTGCTTCCATGGCTATAAAAAAGTTACCACTCCACGCACTGGATTTGGTTTGCCGTTGATCAGTAGTATTTTGCGACACGATTGATGAAAGAGAGATATTCTTCGCTTTTGTTGCGCAACAGCTATATTAAATCAAATATGCAGAATCCCTTTTGAGAGAGATTTCAAGATGGATCTTATAAGAATATATTGAATCCAGTTGAGACTAAGGAAAAAAAATACTCGCCATCTTTTTTATTAGCTTAATTTTTTTTCCAATGGCGGGCACTGGACTCTATCCTAGGCCCCTACAAGGCCTGAAGTGACTGGTGGACTACTTCCAATGATGGGCACTAAGGACTTGTCCTAGGCCTTAAATATCAGCCCAATTAAAGTGTTCAAAACTGTTTTTTAACAGTGAATAGAATCATAACAAGTTATTTAAGATAAGTCATATCTGGGGGGTTAATCCCGTCATTGTTCTTGATTCATATGAGCTGTAGTGTAATACTCTGCCCTCTTCACTCAACCCTCACTTGATGGGGGAAAGCAGAGGTGCACGTGTCTAGTGCAAAGATAAAGAAGTGATGCTAGGAGGGGTTAGGTCAGGGGTGATTGGGGAGGGAAAAAGGCAGAGAACGATAGAGCGAGGAAGATGGCGGAATTTTAGGAACGTTCGTTCTTTGCAAGTCTTTTCCCTGGGACTATAATGAGGAGATTTGTTATAACGTTTACCCAAATAAACGCTTGTTAAGTTTTCAGTGTTCTCTCTTCTTTGGCCCTTCACGAAACACACGAGGAACATTATATTAGCTTTAACACTTACACTTCAATGGCAAAGAGCTTGTATTCACTCAGTTTAGCTTGACTTTCTAAGATCATGTTGTGGAGGCTAATTCTCTGTTAACTGAGGAAACAGTCACATTAAACTACACCTAAAAGATGATTCCAAGATTGCCTTTGTAAGAATAACACAAATCCTTATTAAAGAATCAGAGAACTCAACAAAAAATACCCACTTAAAATGTTAGTTAAAGCGTTCAAAGCTATTTTTCATCAGTTTAAAATATAACAGGTATTTAATAATAGTTACTTGAGAGCAGAAACTTTTAAAATGATCACTTTTTACCAAGGTTGAATGCAATGCACTAAAAAGTTCGTACGTGAGTGAAATATTAATGATGAAAGTGTTATAGGTGTTATAATTGATACAGTAGCATAAGAGCAGAATCACTTTAATGAATAAATATAAAAAATCTTGAATGATCAAAGGATTTTGAATGCAACGTGTTAGATGAGAAAGTCATTCAGTAAGTGGGGGTGGGTGGAAATTAATGATTAGAGTGTTTAAGGTTTCACAGTTGATAATTAAAAAAATTCAGATCTTCGAATTTCAAATTTAAATTTTCAAATGCGAGATACTTAAACGTAAAGCTGAATGATAAATATCGAGTGGAAAATTGCAACAAAGAACAGACTTTTACACTTTTTTTATTTCAGTCGCAAAGCTAACTTATCAGAATGCTGTCATCAAGTCACTTTTGCATAATATGGATTACCAGTAAATTACACTGCATCTTCTCCATCGATCACTAGTATCTTCTTTCCTCTCCCCTGACTTTCTTAAGGCTGAAGTCGAGTAAATTCCATTATTACCCTTTGGTCTAGAAATCATCACGTATTTATCAAAATCAAATATTAAAGCGCTTTTCCTGTCATATTAGAGTTAAATTGCAGCAAAAAAAAATGAATGGTAGAACGACGACGAAAGGCCTCTGGATGTACAGAGCTTTAAATATTAACGCATCATAGACTTCTCTCAATTTAATTTTTTCTGTTTCATTCTATCAATATATAGTCATTTTTTCCTGTCTGAAAATTTCCTCTCTCATAATATTATTAAGTAATAGCCTGGCAGTTTCCTGATGAGTAATTTATTTACTTTCCGGTCGAGGAAAGTTTTCTTTAAAACGTTCTTCTTTCGGGTCTTGATTTCACAGGAGCCATTTTGGGAAAATAATGAGAAAGGTGAAGGGCGGACTGCGATCCATTATGTTCGCGTTCTGATGAATTATTTTTATGGTACATTACTCCCTGCGATTTTTTTCGTTAACTTACTTTGTTTTTGTGCATGGTGAACACCGAAATAATGAATATGAATTTACTTAAAAAGAGAAGGAAAAACAAGAAGTCGAATTTAATAACGGCTTAAAAAATTCAACAATGTAACGATGTAGTGAAGCCCGAGCGATAAGTAGATTAAAACTTTTAAGTAGAAACCTCAGCAGAACCCAAACTAATTGTCGTGAAGTGGTTTTCCAATTCCAAAAGATCCCAAGGGGAAAGGATTTTTGATATTTTTTCAAAATTCGATTTAAAATTACTAATGGGTTCAGAATGATTTAAAGCCTACATTTTCTATCTGGTTTTTGATCCGCACACTGGTCGATAACGCGTAACCAAATTAAGCCTGCATAGTTTGATTAAAACGTTTGAATATCACATTCCTTTGCCTATAAATTAAAAAGTATCAAAGATTTTGCAGTGGTGTCAACCATCTCAAATCATCACCAGAATGGTCCATAAATTATTATGAATGAACTGAATATTATGCTTAGGTATTATCTGTTTGTAAATATAAAATCCTTAGATGATAAAAAGGCTCCTGGTTATCAAAAGAGTATTAAAACCAGTATAAAGTAATAATAGTATTGACAGTTAAAATTATACTTTGAACTATAACCTTGTTCTTGGAAGTCGAAAATCCTATTAACGTGCAATGGCTAATGATAAATTTACTTTGCGACGATGTCACCGTTTCTAGTTTATGATATTTTACAGCGTTTATTTTCTGTACATTTTATTTCAAATTAAATTGTATTTAGTTTTAATTATGTATAAATTGATTTTTTTTTATTGTATTATGTTTTTTTTGTAAATTATTATTTTTTAACAAATTATTGCTTATAAAAGGCTCCTGGTTATTAACAATGTATTAAAATCCGTATAAACAACAAAACCATTGAGAGTGAAAATTTTTCTTTGAACTAGTACCTTATTCTTACAAGTTAAAAATCGTATTAACGCGCTATGACTAATGAAAAATTTACTTTTCGACGATCTTACCGTTTCTATTACATGGTATTTTACTGAGTTTATTTTCTGTTCATTTTATTGCAAATTCCATTTTTTAACCTAATATATACTAAAATAAAGCTTAACCGAAAATCCCAAAACATATTTTAGAGATCATTCCGGTTGAAAATTACCTCCTTAGTGATGTTGCTAAGAAACACAGTTACTTCGTTATACAAATACCTAGGTTGAATACTTTTGTACTAAAATACTTACTATGAGACAGTGGATGAATTCTTTGGTAATCGAATCCCTCGGGAAGAATCAAATACAACAAATGCGTTTCGGTATGTTGTATTAGAGAGCTTTCGTATTAGAATACATACTCCAATATATATTGGTAATAACTAGGGCAACTTATTTGTTGCAGTAAAAAGGGAAAAGTTGCATTTATCATTCTCTAAAGTTGCATTTATGGAAAGAAAGTTGCATTTATCATTCTCTAAAGTTGCATTTATGGAAAGAAAGTTGCATTTATTATTGATACCCTAAAATCTAAAATAAATTATTCGTAAAAAGTGAAGAAATAAAATATTCATTGACAATTTTAGTCGCGTACAACAGTATTATACAACATCATTAAATACAGACGAACATTCAAGTCGTTCAAAGGCCCATCCTTGGCCAGTAATTTCTTTAACATTGAAAAACTGAGCTCAACAGAAATTGATGTTGCCTGACATTGTTGCAGTAGCAAATACTGACTTTAAGAGAAAATCATCTCGGGAAAGTTTAGCAATAACCTTTAGGTCATTATTCTTTTCCAATCGTTTTTTAAGATACGCTTTGAGATTGCAAGGATCTTTAAAATCCATCGATCTGATATATTCATACACTGTCTCGATGTTGTACGCTTTCGATTCCGATTTTCCTACGAGACGAATCAAACATTCGTAGCAGCATTTGATTTCCAGCAAACTTTTAGGCAGCTCTGTGGCACACACTGCTTTTTATACACAACGCACTAAAATGCCATCGCCACTGAAACCGCTCGCGATGTCCTTTATAGGGGGAAGGTGGTCGGCAAAGTACAATGCTGTAGCAACTTCTTATTTGATCCACAATACTTCGGCATTCGCAAGATCAGACACACGTGATCAAAGGGTTGATTCAGAGGGCAAAAAATTAAATATTGATTTCATTTCAATTAATTTTAAGCTAAATTTTAAAATGTTGCTAGTAGGTTGCATTTATGCAAAAAGTTGCATTTATGCATAAAGTTGCATTTATGTTGCAGTTATAACTCACTTACAATACACCCCATGTAGGAGGAATTTTTGTTTTAGTACTTTAGATGTAATGTAGAACGTATAAAGTTTCATTTGTTGCAAAAAGTTGCCCTAGTAATAACCTTTTGTGCTTAATTATAAACTGTACTTGGGAAGTATTCCCGTAATTTTGTTATATTATGGGGGGGGGGGGGTGAGACAGCAATCACTCGTGTATACCATCATGACATTTTTTTAAAATAAAGACATACGTTTAAATGCTTTTTTTTTTCAGAATTAACTCTGCGCCCCTAGATATATACTGATACTTTTAAGAAACTAGTTCCACTTACTTTGAACACAAAATCCTTAGCTGTCACAACACCATTGCTTCTTAGACGCTTATCAAATATTTCCTCTATTTAATTCTAAGACGTAACATGCGTGGAAAGACTTATCTGTATAGTAACCACAATTCAGCAATTCGATGGAATGAACAACTTTAATATTCAGAGCCGCGGTAGCTCAGTCAGTAGAGCGTCGGACTCGAATCAGAAGGGTTGTGGGTTCTCCTCCTCCCCTCCAATGCCCGTGTGAGCCTCCAATTCTGATGATTGCGAGATCGGCGCTTCGACCTGGCTAAAGACCGTCGTGTTAACTAATGGTGACTGGGGCACGTTAAATAGGTCGTGGTCACAATGTCCCCCATGTTCCCATACCAAAATCAATACCTCTGGGGGTACCTAATCAGGGGGTTATTGGCCTCTGATTAGGATCTAAATTACGATATGTGTGAGTGAATGGATGTATGAAAGGGACCTTCCTGTAAAACGGATGTGTCATGTATGTCGAGCAAAGTCGGACTTCCTCCCAATGGGGCTCAATAACATGGAAGGCGCACCCTCCTCGCCTCTTGCCGTCTTCGACGGGCCTGGCACTCCTCTGGTCTGCCAGTGTAGGCATAAGAAACAACAACTTTAATATTCAATCTGCAAATTTCCATCTCCTAATTTGAACAAACACTAAGTTAAGCGAATTAATGGTACACTAGAAATTATAGCTTAAATAATTCACAAATAAATATCCTTTTTGAGAATTAAAATCTACACATCCTTTTCCCCCCTACAAAGATATTAAATTTTGAATGTTTCTTACTCAAAATTCTTAGTTGTTACAAGGATTTCTTCTTGGACACCTACCAAATATTCTCTCTGTATTTAATTCTAAAACATAACATGTCCGTGGAAGGACTATTGTACAATAACTACAATCCAGACGCTTCAATGCAATGAAATATCTTTAATGTCCAGTCTGCAAATCCTCATGTCCGACTAACTTCGAACGAACACCAAGTTAAACGAATTGCTGGTACACTCGAAACTATAGTTTAAATGATTCAGAAGCAGACTCATCACTCGTGAGTCGTACACTCCACGGTTCGTGGCAATACAATTAATTACGATGTCATTATTGATTTATGGTTGCGGTCCGGTTCTAATGTTTGGTGACGAACAGTTGATGTGATTCAATTCGATATTTGTCCCCGAACGCATCTGGCATGACTCCTAATTGTTTCAGAAGCAATTAGAGGAGAATTGTTGAAACGACAGCGGTAGAAGGGAAATGGAATGTACCGCTCCCAAGGACTACCATGCAAATGGGATATTCCAAATAACGGCCTTGTCTCGAAAAACCGTTTTAAATAGCATTGACATGATTCCCAACGATCCTCGGTTACAACAAGCCTTGCTTTAATCGACTAGTCTTTTAGAAAATCCTTGGTCCTTGTCCTAATCCATTAGAATATCCTTTGGTACCCAAAAGGACAATTAAGATTATCGCTTTGCAATGCCACATAATGTCTTGTACTTACACTTTAAGCTCGGGAGAGAATGCACGGATTACAAAATGTAAAATCCGCACTAAATTCCAAACTATATGATTTTTCAAATATAAGCTAGTTTTTTTCAAAAAATCTTAAAAGGTACAATACATATTTTAATTTTTAATTCACTTCACACTTTTATTTCAGTTATACTAAGTTTAAAAAAAATAACGTGTTCCCGAAAAACTGAATATGAAAACTAAACGTTCTTGCGAGTTTTTACAATCTTAATTGACTATGTACTGATAGTTAATTACTTCATCTAAAGTAAATATACATGTTTATAATTGTCTGTGTACTTAACTGACGGTAAACACAGATTATTTATTCAGTTTTAAAAGGGCACAGTACCCTAAAATTGATCAAAATGTTGAAGGTTTTTTTATTATCATGTATTAATTATACAACTTTAAAGAATATGTGCCCAAATTTTTAAAGCTGTGGCTATATTATTAAGCGAGGTATTCACGTTTTTCTATCTAACTTAGGTACAGGGAACTGAAATCTGCATTATTTTTGGATTAGCGCATGGCAACAACTACGAGAAATTAAATAAACCACTACGAGATTCTGTGACAGTTTTGCCACTTTGTTCAAATGCGGCTTGGTTTGAGTTGAGGAACAATAAAGTATTATTAAAAATGTCAAAACCTTCTCATGAAAAACTTCAGCACCCTGATGAGAAACGAACAAAGATTAATTAAGAAAAGGGTAAAATGTGGATTTCCTGAATTTCAAACGTGAAAAACAGTGAATACTCGTAGAAAGAGTGAATTAAATGTTCTTATTTAATATGAACTTTAGGGAGCATAATTGCAAAATCATGACTGAGTTGTGCACATTGTTTTCATATGATTCATTAAAAACGTAATTAAGCGAAACTGAAATTGCACAAAATGCAACTTTCTAATTTTATAAATTTTCTTTCATTTGGAAATATGAAATGCAAAATAAAAACATACTTGAATCCATATTCAAGCTGTAATCATCTTGTATGGATTTAAATATTTTCTTCTAATGCCTATTTTACTAATTGCTTTTTTTTGGAGTGATGCATGGTTATCATTTCCCCCCCCCCATCTTTAAAGTTTAGAACCCTGCTGTATTTAATAAATTTAATGTCAGAATTTTACCTTCACATAGTGAGAAACTGTTTCGTAATTTAAAAATCATAAATCACGAAAATTCGCATTTTGAGTAAGTTTTACCAACATAATAATAAGAATACGATAACAACGCACTATAAGGCCCGGTGCACACATCCGGTTTTTCAACGTGCGGCGCCGCGTCTGCAACGCAAGTGCGGTCTGAGATACATTAGATCCAATGGAGCAGAGCACACATGCCTCCATCGCCGCTGGGACGACGCACGTCCAACTTGCGTGCAATTTGTACCGCAGTTCCACACGGCGTCGCAGGGTCGCCGCACATAAGTCTCCTTTCTAAAGTACCTCGTTTTCATAAAGAAATGGAATACAAATAATAATTAATAAATGGTTGTATCCAGTAACGTCTGTTTTGTTTCAAAATATACTTTTTATACACCAAATATGAGAAAAAAACACGTTTTCTTCGATAGAATATTTATCGCGAATGGCGTGGGTTATGTGTGCATAGTTGGGCTTCGGTGTCGCAGTGACGCCGCACGTTGAAAAACCGGATGTGTGCACCGGGCCTTAGTGATTTTGTATTCAGAATTAACTTTTCATTACGTCCAATTTCAACTTAAATAAATATCAACCCTTCAAATACAAATTGACGAGAACATGGCAGACTCCGTGTCAGTTACCTGTCGTCTTCAAGAAACCAGGAAACTTCTACCCGCCACCTTGACTACGAACATACAAGAGATTCGATCTCGTTATCATGTTCTTTCAATGCATCTTTCAAGACTCAATTTTGAAAGAACGACGCTCTGGCAACTGGTGGGAAACTAACTTATACAAGAGGGAACGTGCTTGATAAAACATAACTTTTATGAATAGATAAAGCAATAGACCTTTCGAGTGCGCGGCGCAGATACATTGGGGCGTTGTTGTTGAACTTGTTGAGAATCGTTGCAGACTAATAAAAGCACTTTAGTTACAGCTACAGTCTACGTTTTTGAGCGGTGGTAACGGCCTTGGAGCACTTCCAATGTCGCCAAGGAAAGAATTCTTAAAAAAAAAAAGAAAAAAAAAATATATATATATATACACATATTTTACAACTGAAAACGAAAGCTTGAAAACACATTTAAGAACGTTTTGAAAAGTATATTTAAAATTTTTTTTAACACAAAGTAATAAGCTTAAACACATTTCAAAACACAATTGTGAACCAGCAGAAAAATTAAACTGCATTTGCTGGGTAAAAAAACCCTGAAACATCAATTACAAAGAATATAGTGGGCATGTTGAAAAAGAAAAATATTTTTAAAAGAAAAAAAGCAAGAAATAATACAACCTGATAATAACAGAACTCTTGCGTGAAAAAAATATAATGAAAACGAAAATGGTCATAAAAAAACCTCTTTATTCTTTCGTGAAAACTATCATAATAAAATAAAAATTCCACTACTGTCGAAATACAAATAAATGGACCAATGATATCACATAAAACGATTTAAAAAGACCAATCCAATCAAAGGATATTTTAAAAACAAAATAACCAATGAAATCAAACGATTTTAACGGATTTTGGAAGAACTTTCTAGATTATTCAGAATGAAAATTGAACGTTTCCGTTAGCCGAGGTTCCCATGTAAACCACAACAACTGTAACGACAGATGGTTTGCTGTAATTTATCGTAACTCGCTACTAGAAGTGGCCAAAAAAAATCGCCAAGCCGTTGCCATCACTCATAAACGTAGAGTGTAATTGTACCGCACTTTAGTTGTATATTTGTTTCTTTCTAATGGAGGCTTCACACCAACGGCGACAGCGACAACAAACATGTATCTTCGCTATTGCGCTTGCGTATTACAAACACATTTTGTTTATCCCGGTTTGTCTCTGCCGCTGCGCTTTCAAGTCTTGGAGGAAGTTCAACTTTTGTCTCTGACGCCATGCCGACAGCCAATGATTCCATATCAAATGGTATATGATTCCTGAGCACCTTGCCTAATCCGATTTGTGTTGATTCTTTTCACCCACTACTTTATTTCATCAACAGCCAGAATTGGTGGAACTGTCGTTCACGGTAAGAAGGCGATTTGTCGCCAAATATGGTAACCACCTTTTGCGTTTTTTTTTTCACATCTGCCGTTTTTGTTATGGCAATCCTATCTACAAAATTTCTCGCACTTCACGCTCTGAATGGTATTTTTTGCGTTGTTTCATTGGCGACAAAAATTAGTTGGCGACAAACGTCCGTGAACGACAACTTCACCCCAGAATCTTTAAAAGTATGTCGTCGCTGTAAAAGTGTTTGAATAATTCTATAAATGACGTTGTTTAGTAGAGATAATCTAACGTTACTTTATTGAACAAAAAAACAAACAGAGAACATGATTAATTTGTAAAAAACAACAACACGAGCTTCTTGTCGTGTTGAGAGAAGACTAATAGAAAGATAAAACTAATACAAAGAAGTTGAAGTTATAACAAAAGAACGTTAGCATGTAGAATAACTAGTCACAACAAAAAGGAGTTTTATTAAACGAAGACGTGATCTGTCAGCCATCTTTCAGAATCAGAAGCGGAAATGAATGTTTTGCTTTCGAAAAAGAAGATTATGCGCATGCGCAAAGAGAAAGGCGACAAAATGTCGCCTGTCTCTGTTACTGTCGCCATTGGTGTGGAGATACGTATACCGACGCCAGCGTTCTACACCACGTTGGTTGGTTTGGATTTTATAGCACAAGGTTCAAATTTGGACAAGTTGCCACCAACAACGTCAAATAAATGGAGATGTACCCACATGGAAAGTATTAGGCTTCTTTCACACGGGACACTCAGTGTACGACCACTGAGTATCTAGACACTGAAAGAACAAATAACTGAATGAGAGCTTACACACAGAGTCACATCACCTGGTGCCACTGCATTCTGTGACTGATCGGTGACTGTCCTCTCCAGTGGACCTGTACACTGCCTTGTATCTTCGGACAATTCTCCTTTTTTATTCCCTAGTTCAAGTTTATATCTTCTTGATCTTTAAAGATCGAGTGAAAATTTCAACGAATTTTAAATCTCCGGAAAATCTTACACAAAATCTCTGCCTTAAATGGAATTTTCTTTAAATAAATAATTTTTCAATTTTAACTTTCATAATTTTGCAATACGAATTTGGCCGAATTCATTACGAAGATATTCATTACGAACAAAAAAAAAAGGCTATTTGTCTCGTTTTATAGAAAATATATAGCATCTAGAATGGAACTTCACATCTAGAAGTAATTGAATAATTTTTTATCATCCACCTTTTTCCTTGAACAAGGTATAAAATTCCCCACCTTCCAATATTAAAGTTAGCCCGTTGTGTTGCTCTAGTAGTTGTATTGCTCTAGTATGACGTTAATTTAAAAAAATTACAAATTATATAATCTTTTAGCACAAATTGGGTGAACCCACAATGTCCTTTTCCTTTTTTTTTGTTGTTGCGAAAAGTCAAAGTGCAGATTGCAGCGAACAACTCTTCAGGCTCTAACATTTAAAAAAGAACTTTAATGTTGCAAAGAATCAAGATCTGGAGCTGTGTGTCTCTGACGTCAGAGACACTGATTGGCCGTGCCAGATTCTGGTAGCCAGTATGTAGAGAATCAGTGACCGGGACACCAAGTGTCCCATGTGAAAACAGCCTTACTGACGCAGAAGAAAGAGAAATACATCCAGGGAATAGAACATATACGCGATGCCTACAACTCGCAGGTTGCGAGAACGAGCAAACCAGTTGAAGAACGGCGACCCCCTTTAACGTCACGATAAATAAATTTAGAGCAACTCTGTTTTCTTTAAAAATTATAGATCCATCAATAATATATAAAAGGAACGCTCAACAAATTAACCTTGCGTTGAACGAAACTGCGTAAATATGCATGTGTTCAGTTTTTAGACTCAAAATACGAACAGTGCATATAAAGAGCTTTATTTATTAAATTCATCTTACAATCAGCTTTATTTAATGTGTATTGCTTCGCTGGTTAAAAGATATCGTAAAATCGGCGTTAATACGACGGACTCGTATGTCAAGGTGTAAGGTAATGGAATATATCTGACAATCATTGGATAGAAACGTAGGATTTGAATAATCAAAGGAAAACATTCCACATCCACTAATTCCTAAACGCGATGTTCCATATGTATATTGCGTATAAAAGTGCGTAATTAAGAAAGTGGGATGGGTGAGTTTAATGAGAGATTTTCCGTGGAAGGAAACCAGACGGTCGATGACCATTTTGCTTTTCCTGTCCAAATGCCTCCCATGATATTCATTGGTGTTACCATAAAATGCAGTTTATCGTAGTTTTATCAACATTTGGCGTTTAATCTAGTAGTGTTGACTAATCGACTATCACTATTTGAGTTTATCACATTCGGAATTTTTATTGGCAGTGCTGAAATCGTATTCGAAAACAAGTCAAATGACGTCATGTCCCGAATACGTACAGGAAGCACGCATCGCCTCAGAAACACTACCGCCATCTTTATTTAGCTCGACAGAAAATACCTCCCATAAAACGACTAGATTATAAAAATGATAGATTATGTTAATTAAATTTAAAATGAGTGTAGCCTGTAATGGGCAAAGGCAAACATTCTTTTTTTACATAGAAGATTAAGGCTCTTACATCGCATCGAAACATTTTGCATGGAAAACAAAAACAAAAGATTACGTTTAAATGCTACAGTAAAAAATGGCACAATAAGAGTGGTGGTAAAAAAAGGTAAAAAGCTCTTCTAACACAATTTATGAACATTCTTTAGAAAACTAAAAGTTATTTCGATAAAAACAAAACTGATTGAACAAAAAAAAATCCCATGGATTATTCCAGAATGATTCTGGTAATCACATTTGAGCAAAATTTCATCCGTTTATAACCGAATAACCTCTTTCTCCATCTAGGTCCATCAGTATTCCCATCCTGAAAAAATGTTAATTAAAAATATCCTAAAAAGTTAGATGAAAAAGTCCCAAGTCATTATTATAAAAGCTTTTATTGGAAAGAAGAAAGGACTTTAAAACTAAAAAAATGATATTTCTTAACTCATTCCAAAATGGTAATTGAAATGAAGTCAGACTTTCAATACATTTTTAAAACCCACGGGATTCAAAATAATTGCGAAAACGTTTAGGACATAAAAGTCTCATTAAAACGCGAAAGTTTTCCGAAATAAAATGATAAAGAGAGAGAGAGAGAGAGAGAGAGAGAGAGAGAGAGAGAGAGAGATCTACATACATACTATCTAAGTTGAAAATACAATGAGACAATTCCTTTTTGTAAAAAGACTCATTATTTAAACTCTTGAGGTAAAGAAAAAAAATTCTTTACAAGTACAGGATTTAGTGGATTACTTGCTTACAGTTCAACAGTGTTAATCTGTACGTATTACATTCCTAAACTTCATTTTATTGGCACTTAGGTTTTTATTTTTATTTGTTTCCAAACCATCAGAATAAAACGTTGTTTTGAAATAATCGAATTAAAAATTTTAATTTCTGGATGGCCATAAACAAAGAGTTGCAGATAGTTTATGAAGCGTGCAAGCAGAGACAAACTTTGATTACTTGAACTTCATGGTCCAATTTAGATGAGATATTTAGTTTGAGATTTTCCTGGAACCAACTGTTGAAAAACTGTGTCGAAAAAAGTTTTAAAATTACGTAATTAAGTAAAAATTTGTTTTCACACAAATCAGGAAGTAAAAGCTATCAGAAAATAGAGTAACAGTTGGAGTAAAAGTTTGTATTGGATTCAAAGCATTGATTTATTGCAAGTTGAAAACGTTGAGATAATAATTTTTCCCAATGATGGACAAATTAAAAAATAATTTTGTGAAATCTTTAAAAACAGAACATTCTATGAGGATGTGTCGTATGTGATGGAGCAGTTAAAACTCGTTCACGTAAACCACTCTGTACCTTGTAATAAATGTTGATGAGTAAAAGGTGTATGATCTATTCTTAAGCGAGTTAAAACTTTGTTTTGGTAAAAATCAACTCCATGATTTTAAAATTGGTTTTAAATTATAAAGGTTTTTATTTATTCATTTTCCAAGATGTAACAAACTATATAGTTTATATAGTTTGTTATATTAAACTATAGTTAACTATATAAGTTTGTTATATTTTCCAAGATATAACAAACTTCTATAACAAAAAAATAATTGACGCACACAGAAAGCGTTGTCCGATTGTGATAAAACTTGGTGGATGTGAAGAACCTACATAGAAAAACAAACGATTAAAATTTCAGAACAATATTGAATGATTTATTTCAGAATTTGTCCGTTACAAATGGAGGAAGTGACTAAGGCGTTGGTTCACCTCTGGCCTGGATGCAAGCTGTCACCCGGCGTGGCATAGACTAAAAAGGTTATCGGATGGTATTCTGCGGAATTTCTTTCCAAATTGTCTCCAACCGTTGGGCTAAATGGTCAACATTCAGGGATAGTTCCGAGATCCCATAACGTCCATAATGTGCTCTAAGGGAGAGCGATCAGGAGACCTTGCTGGTCAAGGAAATATTGGGATAGCTTGAAGACAATTCATAGCAACACGTGCCGTGTGCGGCCGGGCATTACCTTGTTGAAAAGTAAGTTCGGGGTGTCGCTAAAGGAACGGTAACACTTTCGGTCGTAGAATGTCGTCTACGTACCGCTGGGAAGTAAGTTAGCCAGAAATGACTTCCAGAAGGGTCCGGCTATCAAAGGAGATGGCGCCCCAGATCATAAAGCCCTGTGGTGGCCATGTGTGGCGTGTAATAGTAAGGTTAGGATCCCCAGGCTACCTTGGATTCTTCCAGACATGTCTGTAGTTGTCGTCATGACACAGTTGGAAATGGGACTCGTCACTAGAGTGCCTATATAATAAGAGTGGCAACAAGGGACCAAATTTGGCCCAATGCGCATGCGCGGCAGCCATTTTTCTACCAGAATCGTCTCAAAGAAGATTGCTGGGCGAATTAATATATCATTTCAAGGAGAACAAAAAGCATATGATTGTTATAATATGGATACATTCGATATAAAGGAATCATATAAACGCTCTATTACATGCATAATTGATGAGATGGATTGCACAACGCGCTAACTTAGATTGCGGGAAACACAATGTTGTTCAAAAAAAGCTATTTACTTAAAAAGTCTTCAAATGTATACTGACAAAACACTAGAATAATAATAAATAAACATTCTAGAACACGAATAAGCTATATTTTCTTTTTAATTTAATATATACACGTTTTTCTCGAACACACAAAAAGTTCACATGTTAAGTCTACGGTAGCTAGGAAGAGACCGCCTCGGGCGGTAGAAAAAGTCTCTAAGCCAATCAGAAAGTGTTTCCCGTATGTCGCCTATCTTATTATATAGGCACTCTACTCGTAAAGACTATACGTCTCCAGTCAACTCCATTCCAAGTTGATCACTGTAATTCTGTACCTTTTTGGTGCGCCGATTTTTTTTATTATAGAGTGCATTTGCCAACTTTACATTAAAGCTTTGTTCTATAACAATCCTCAGATCAGATTACGGAAGTGGAATAATTGTCACCTGATTTCACTAGATGTGCATGTTCATTTACGGAAATGCCCACAATTATATATTCAGCAATATTTATACCATAGACATAGTTCGAGCTAATTGTGAATGTTTCTGACGGACAGTTATACACAAAGGTTTAATAAATATTCTGTTTCTAGATGTCATGAACAGAAGAACACTGCAGCTTGTTATGAGTAAAGGGTGATTGTTAACTCAGCTGATGAGTCATCTAGAGATGTAAGAAGGAACATATTTACTATTGGTCAAATATTTTCTTTCCAGTTTAAAGAATAACATTCTATCTTAGTTGATGCATTTGATAATCGTGTTTTGAGAAAAACTATATACATTGGGTGAAAAAATCGTCTAAGCGATTTAATATCATTTAAATGAACACGAAGGAATGGCAATTCCTGGAAAGAACTGCTACCATCAGGATTTTTTGGGAGAGTTGTTGTTGTAGAGGCGCCTCTGGATTTCATAGTCTGAGATCAGGTAGTATGAAGATAAAGTTCATTGCTTTTAGTTTTTACAACTGTACGAGTTTTTTTGTCGTTTGAGGTTTTGGTTTTTTGGTGATATTTGTGTTACCGATTAGACGGTTTGGTGATATTAATTTTTCATGCATGAGTGGCGGGTTCCATTTGGTTTGATTCGCAAACTAACACTCTTTTAGCAGAGTTAATCTCCTGCGACGACGAAACTATCCTAACAATTTGTAAAATCCTAATTTTCTGATCTGTACCTAAACAGCAAACCGTCTGAGAATAGAGCGAAAAAAAGAGCATCACGTCACAACGAGTTTCAAGGACATCTGGCAAACCCGTTATTCAGAAAATGTAACCTTCACGCTATAGATCCGCGATCTAAGAAATACGGAATTTGTAAGACCAACTTTGATCGCATCTAATTTATGTATTGAAGAATTTCAGAAATAATTGTACCGTAGGAAAGAAGACATTCTAAGGTTCCCTACGATGTTTTCAAATGTAAAAACTTATAGTAGTAAGATATAGATATGACAGTGTTAAAAAATATAACAAAAATGTCCCGATTTTTCCCGAATTAAAAAAAATATTATCAGAAACCAAATTGAAATTTCCAAAAGAACTCGGCGTCGTGCAAAAATTTACCATTCAGAGGTACGTGTTTAGCTCACTCGAGTTAGAAATTTCGCTCTTTCAACTTTGACACTTAATAATCCTTAAACTAATAGCCGCAATGCAAAAAAATCTTATTCGTTTTGTTCCCTGTACAATTTTGAACAAACCATGCCAATTTTGTAATTTTCTGATCCGTACTTTCTCGGGAAACCGTCGAAGAATCGAGCGAAAAAAGAGAATTTTCAATCCTGCGGCGTCTGCGGTAACTTTTTTTTAACTAGGGGGCTCCGCCCCCTGCTCGCTTACGCTCGCCAACCCCCGGGGATTGCTGCGCAATCCCATTTGGTTTGCTTCGCAAACCAACACTCCTGTCACAGATACCATTTGGTTTGCTTCGCAAACCAACATTACTTTCACAGAGTGAAACTATCTGAATAATTCATATTATGCTGATTTCACTTTCCGGTTCATGACGTCACAGCGAGGGCTTCGCTGCGTCTCGCTTACGCTCGCCGACCCCGGGGATTGCTACGCAATCCGTTTGGTTTGCTTTCTCAAACCAATACTTCTTTCGCAAGTGATTTAACTTTTTTTTTGCTTTAACACTTAATGCACCCTAAACTAATAGCCGCATCAGTAAAAAATCTTCTGCATCTTGTTCCCTGTACAATTTTAACTAAACATTGTTAATATCCAAACTTTACGATCTGTACTTTGTCGGTAAACTGTCTTGAAAACAGAGGGAAAAAAGCGAGCCTTTTTCCTCGCCAAATAAAAAGAAATCGTTTTTATGGCAATTGTTGCTACGATAAATTTGATATCTGGCAAACCCGATAGTCAAAAGTGTAACCCACTACTGCTTTCGGAAGCAGCTATGCGAACTGAAAAATACGAAATTTGTGTCACCAACTTTTGATTGCATCGAATTTATTTATGAACCAATTTTAAAAATAATTGTACCGTAAGAAAGAGTATATTCTGAGGTATACTGCAATATTTTTAAAATTAAAAATTAACAGTAATACTATACAGATATGACCATTTTAGTTTTGTATCGGAAGTTACGATCTGAAAGTTCCGAAAATTGTATGACCCACTTTTATTTGCATCGATTTTATTTATTAACCAATTTGAAAAATAATTGTACCATAAGAAAGAGTGTAATGTAATGTATTCAGTGATGTTTTCAAATTTAAAAAATAATGGCTTTTGCCGTAGACAAAACGGTTTTAACAATAAGTAGCGAAAATATCCAAAGATTCCGAATTTTGTATGACGAACTTTTGATCGCATCCAATTTAATTATTAACCGATTTCAAAAATAATAGTACCGTAAGAAAGAGTATATTCTGAGGTATACTGCTATATTTTAAAAATTAAAAACTAATAGTAATTAGATATAGATACGGCAGTTTTAAAAAAAAGTAACAAAAATGTCCCGATTTTTCCCGAATTTCAAAAAAATATTATCAAGAACCACATTTAAATTTCAAAAAAAACTCGACGAGCTGCAAAAATTTACGTTGAGAGGTACTCTTAAAAAAAAACTCACGACTAAAGACTGAAATTTTGAATGTGTTTTGCTCACTCGCGGAAGAAATTTCACTTCTTCAACTTTAACACTTAATAAAACCTAAACTAATAGCTGCATCAGAAAAAAATCTTAATAATTATCCAGGGAATACGATGAAGAACAAAGCATGTTAATTTCATATTTTTCCGATCAGTACTTTCTCGGGAAACCGTCTAAGAATGGAGCTAAACAACAAAAATTTCAATTCTTCGGCGGCGGCGGCGGTAACTTTTTTTTAATATAGAGAGATATAGAGAGATTACGTGCTTCGACTATTTTTTGAGCCTCCAAGTACGAAATGTTTTGGTTTATTCGGATAGCTTGGATCTTCTTTCCTTTTTGCTAGATTTGACGTCTTACAAAAAGATGGATGATTTCCTTGGCATTTTACACACTTTGGGTTGGTTTGACATGTTTCTTCCTCATGACCGATCATAAAGCAATGGGAACAGACATTTGTTCGGAAATAATTTTTCTAGTGTCCATATTTTTGGCATTTGAAACACCTGAATGGATTAGATATATACTGAAGGACATTCCATGAAATCTATCCATAGTTTTTCCAAATTGATCTAAAATCGGAGAGTCGAATGATAAAATGACGTGCTGAGTTGGGATCAATTGTCCATCACGCGGGATCTTGATGCATCAGACACCACAAACATTCTGTTTTTCAAATTCCTCAAACCTGCTCTCACCACTTTTATTTGCTAAGCCATGCTCAGCAATAACACTTCTAGCAGTATTCAAGGTATTATATGGTGTTGTCTGAATAAAAGTATAAACGTACTGTCTCCTAATTTAAGTAATTTCATACAGACTACATAAGAAAATTTCATACAGATCTACAGATAATTAAAATATTTCCAGGTTATTTTGATCCTTGTTTTGGGTCTCCTGCGATAATTTTAAAGTATGCCTGTATTGTAAAAGATTCATACATTCTCGCTGTGGACAATCAAGTATAAGGAATCGACTGAAAAGAATCGTGAATGATTTGATTTTATGGATTCAGACCTCATCTAGTGAACAATAGAATACATTTAAAAAAGGAAAATTTCCATCTTGGTATGCCTCCTCCTACCACGGAGACTAACGTGGGTGAGACAGTACATGCTAATTTTCAAACAGGCCTCAATATTTCATACAGAGGTAGCAAAACCTAGATATAGGGTTATAGTGTTGCCATGTAATCGACCGGTTCTTCCAGGGCATCCCTAACTGCATCCCTAACCCTAAAACATTAAGCCCTGCGAAGTTCAACGACAAAGGGATGATACACTTTGATAAATCTACACGATGACAAAGGAGGTTATCATCCATAAAGATGAAGTAATTTACAACAGCACCACGAAAATTGCAGAAGAATAACAACAACCTGAAAAAAAGTTTATTCATGCTTCTATTTCCCAACACGTAAAACTATGTACGTCCATTCATAATGATACCAACCTAAACCATCACTTCACCTCCTTGGTAATGATCTACTTTCAGGATGGTGGTAGAAGAATAGGCAGTTCAAGGTTGTATTGGTGCTATATGAATTGATACCTTGAAAAGAACGACAAAAATAATATTTTGTCAGAGAACAGCACATTGACCCATTGCTCGTCAGATTTCTAATTTTTTAAAACATCTGAATTATACACTCATATTTAATTTTAGTACAATTTTAAAAATATCTTACAAATCATATTTATAGACTTATTGGTCGCGCTGACCTATGTTCGGTCCAAGAACAATAGTAATTTATGCACAAAAGTAAATCAGTTCCAGATCAATCCATTATAACCAAATAATTAACTTTTATATATCTTAAACAATGAATTAACAAAGCTTTAATGGACAAAAATAATTGCCTCATTATTCGAAAACGGAATTGGTTTAATGAACAGAACAGGAGTCCTTGCCACTTTCACGTACATGTGAGAGCGAAAAGTGAAAAGTGAGGCTCATTACTTAGCGCGCAAATGATACTAGTGATATGACAAGTGGGATACCAACATAGCCGTCAGCGCTACGAGAGTTTGATAGTGACAAGTAGACGGCGGCTAGTGAATCCACCACTTATATTAACACATCGATCGACGCATTTTGTAATAGCCTATCGGTATTTATGCAATATTATAAATCAAAATAATTGGGTGCAAATGCTTTTTGTAGGTTCTGTACACTTAAAAATCAGCTCAGAATGGCGAAAAAGCTTGCCTGAGGGACAACTGAGACAGGTGATGATGTGCTTAGGCTTAACTTGAGCTGAATTGCATCTGGAGCACAGAGGAAAATGCTTGCATCCGAATTCAATCTTCATTCGCTTCAAGTGTCCACTGTCAAGCTTCGAGAGACGCGTGTTATCTTTTCTGCTGTGGTTTTACCCTGGGATGGACTGGGCTGACGGCAGACACACCAGTCGTTAGTCAAAGGAGTCCTCCAAATCCTGTTTATATGTACCTTAATTTTGGAAGCGATGTCTTAAAATGTAAGTCTGCTATTAGATGATAAAGCATCTAGATTTTCAACCTTTGCTCGAAAGAGGTAGGCGGTTTTGTTTCTTTCAGCTTCATATGGAAGGATTAATTTAAGATGCATTATGTTCCTCACACAGATGTCTCATTTTGCTGCTGATGTTTCGGTTGGTAAGGTTACTTTGTTTTCACCATTTGCTGAGATGCTCGATTTTGCTTCAGGTATCACCGTGCAATGTATACCCGTAAAAAAAAAACGATTCACCCGACAGCAATTGCACACTTTACATCACAGAACAAAACGGAAGGTAGCATTCGATAGGGGAGAATGTTTTCTTCTAATACCAATAGTTAAAAATTGTCTAAGAGGTCGTCTTCATATTAAATTGGGTGCTCGCTCCGATTTTTCAATACGAACCCTCTTCCTTTATCACAAATTTGGATTATACACACAATTTCAGGCGGATTTGATGAAACCCTAATGAAAAAGGCGTAAAATTGACCGAGAAAATCCATAAAAACCATCGAGAGAGCATGTAAATGTTCGGAGTTCAATCACATTATAAATTTTAATGAAGACGTCTAGTGGCCGTCGCAGTCAATGATCTGTTGCAGGCTCTTTGGTATGGAGTCCATTAAGATGGTGACAAAGTCAGAATTCATTCTGATTGAATCCCAGGATATGTTGGCAGAAATTTCTGTTTTCACTTTGTGAACAATCCCCAATAACAATAATAATCATCGAATTTTCGAAACAGTCTCACTGCTATACTAATTATACGCATGATGAGCTGAAATTTGGAATTCTGATGATTCAGTAACAGTTGAATCGCATGAAGTCAAATTTTCCCATGTTTCTATTCATAATTGTTATGAATAATAATTTCATAATTAATAAAAAATAGTAAAATTTAGTTTGATGATTAAAATGTTTATGGATTGTGTTATGGTTTTTGGGTAGCAAAGGATGGAAAAATCAATTTCCAAGGAAAATTAATGTTTTTAGCAAATACAACAAAAAACGTGAAACACCAATTAGATCTAATTTTCAAACACTTGCAAATCGGTGAAAAATCCCATAAAATTGATGAAATGTTTTTCATTACCGCCTGAAATTGTGTGTAGAATCCAAATTTGTGGTAAAAGATGGGGATTCGTATTGAAATTTTCGAAGCAAACACCCAATTTAATATGAAGACGGTTCCTTAGACAAATTTTAAGTATTGATATTTGTAAAAAACATTAATCCCTATCGATTGCTACCTTCCGTTTTGTTTTGCGATGTCAATTTTGCAATTGCAATCGGGTGAGTTGTTTTTTTTGACGATTGTACGTGTCACAAATTTCTATATGAAAAAAAAGAAAAGTTATTACTGGATTTTATGTATCATGGATAAGAGTGTTTCCATAAAACAATATTATTAAAACATATTAGATTGTGTAATGTATCTTTATAACATTTAAAATAAGTTATGCTGAATTATTCTCTTTTTATACAAACATTAGATAATTATCACTTTTTGTTCTAGGAGAAACATTCTATGGACAAACTTTAGTACCATTACTGTGATGACAATGGAAAATGATGTAATTAAACCTTTTAAGTAAAATTACTACACATATGTAAGCTTCGAAAACTCAATAAAATTTCTTTATACTAACTGCATTCAAATTGTTAGAAAAAAAAAATCGTGAACTTATTCTTAAGAAAGAAATGGGATATTTCCAGATACTGGTGTTTACTAGAACTATTTTTTAATGCACCAGCATTTCTTTCATTTATAGCTTCACATAAAGAAGTTTGCACCAAGCACTGATTCTTAAGAAATATATGAAACCGATAAAAAGTTTCACCCAAAAAAAGTAAGCCATTCGTTTTCAATGGAATAAAAATCTAATCTATCGCACTGTGACATGTTAAGATGGATTTACGGTTCTTTTCAAATTCGCACCCTGTTTCATAGGAGTTCTTACATTTTGAAATGTAACTTCTTTTTCTTAAAAAAAAAAAAAAAAAAAAATGTCAGAAAAAATGTGTGAGATGCCAAAATCCACAGACAGAAAACCCAAATCCTTAAGAATCAAGAACTCGTTCTGCTGATCTCTTTTTGTTGACAGTGGTAATTCATCCATATCAGATATGAACTTGCTGGAAGACCAAGGTTCATTCGGTAAAATGAGTCTGAATGATAAACTAACTCTAGCATAAAATTTTTTATGTTCGGCAAGGTTATTTCAAAAGTCTGTAAGACAAAATAATCAAGAATAATAATGTAAGACGAATTAGAGACAAATTAAGAATCTACATTATCATTATAGAGGATTTTGAATTAAATTATTTTTCTTTTCGGTCAAATAAAAACAAAACATTCTTAACGTATTTATCAGTTATTGTTGTCATACATCCAATATAATGGAATATATCACGGTTACGTATGAGGTTCTTCGGGTTCAATTCTGTAGCTATTCGGCTATGGTGTTAAAGTGACTTGTACGAGGTAACTGCCAATGCTTTCATCATTGTCAAATTCCCTCTTTTGGTTAAATTCAGATTAACTTCCATAGTGTTCAAAACTTTCGTAAATTATCTGGATGTAACAAGATTATCAAACTGCTTCGTCTCTTGATTCTAGAAGAGGCAACGTACAGCATTCCATGTCTCTCTATATTTAAAAAAATATTACCGCCGCCACAGGATTTAAAACTCGCGTTATTCGCTCGATTCTTAGACGGTTTCCCGAGAAAATATAAGAAAATTACCAAATTGACACAGTTTGTTCAAAATTGTACAGGCAACAAGACGAAGAATATTTTTTTCCGATGTGGCCATTAGTTTAAAGTTTATTAAGTGTCTAAGTTGAAAGAGCGAAATTTCTACCGCGAGTGCGCAAAACACATACAAACTTTCGGTCTTCAGCCGTGAGTTTTTTTTATGGAGTACCTTTAAACGAATATTTTTGCAGCTCGTCGAGTTTTTTTAGAAATTTCAAACTGGTTCCTGATAATATTTTTTTTAAATTCGGGAATTGGCGCGCGTAAGCGAGCAGGGGGCTGAGCCCCCTAGTATAAGAAAAAAGGAGAAGAGTAATATCCTGGATTTACGCTAATGTACTCGAAGACTTGGCTTTTGGCTTTGTGCACGGTCATAGCGAATGCTGGCCTTGGAGTAGAGTGTAATTCACGGAATGTGTACTTCTCGGCTAAATTGTTCTCCAGCAATGATCTTCGTCTTAAATTATGGTGTTGCAATCATTTTGATGGTAATGGTAATGGTAATTTTAGTTAACGTCGTACTAGAGCAACACAACGCAATCATTTTGAAGCATCCATTTTCCGCAACAACACGCTGATTATGATCTTCAACTTTAGCTCATGTGATGGAAAATCGGCCATATCGACGGATCTGGGGAATTTTGTCATGAATTGGAGTTTTCTTTCTGACTGGTCCTTGACTGAATCGTAGCTTGGATAGTTTGTAAACTCCCGGAATCTGCTCAAAGATTTGTGTTAATGTTTACCTGCTTTCTTTTTTCAATAGCACAAGCATAGTTTGACCCTTAATCGTTTTTATTGGCAAGACATTTTCAAAGACCATATATGAGATTGCCATTGGAAAGGAAGTCTTCCTGTATTTAAACTTTGTCCATTCAATCCCTTGGCAGTCCTCCATTACCAAAGTTCAGATGATAGATCTCAAGCATCTTCTTCAACGAAAATAAATATATTTTTTTCATAGGTCACTTCTTTGTATTGATGGTAGTAGTAGTTCACTTATATTGGGTTTGAGGCATTCACGGATATCTTCTATCTTGACCACAATCCTTCCTACAAACTACAAATTCGAATTTCCAATGAAATTTAGCAGCTGAACCTTGTTATGCAGTTCGGGTTTTGTAACATAGGATCTTCGTCTATAAAGTTTGATGATTGAAATTAAATCTGACACTTTAGTCCAAAGGTCTCATATGAAGTTCGTTTATCAGGTCGCAATTCTGGTGATGGTCATGCACTTTACGTTGTGATTTTGGTCACATAAGATGTGATAGAGGGTCTTAAGATCCAAGAATTATAATATGTGTAACAAATGTTCTCATTGCTCAGTGCATATTCGATATAGTACATACATGGAGAACATCTTCGGAACACGTGCTCTTGACAAGGTAAAACAGAATTCGCAAATGAAAGAGCTCTGGCTGTGAGACAAAATTTAAGTTGTGGTTTCGACCTAGCACGCGTAGACGGCGAAATGAAGCAAAAGTTGGCGGTGGGTGAATCATATGCATCCAGTCAGACGGGACAATTCTTCGCATTGAAGACGCTGGACACTGCTGAAAAAGTTATGATTTGTTGGAAAAGTATTTGGTTGGGATTTGAAGATTGTATGACACTTGCGGCAAGGAGTTAATTAACTTCTTTGTGGACATCTGAATGCCATTAAAAGGTACGTCTCGTTGTAACGGAACGGATGCTGCTTTCGCAGAACTGTCAGCAAGCGCGTGACCTTTGATGCCCACGCGACTCGGGATTCAGCAAAACATGATAGCGAAGCCCCTCCTTCCTAAGTTAAATAAGATAAGAAACATGTTTGAAACAGCAAGACAATAGATGCGAAAATGCTTCAACTGCTACCAAAGTATTTAGAAATGTCATTTTGATAATTCGACATACAAACAACTATATTTACAAATATTCTGTGCATTTTCTTACGAAATATTTATTGCTATATATATTCATTACGTATAATATATAGCCACTGCGTGGTGCCCATGATGTAAGACTGTAATCTGATGTAAAATTTTCCTCAGATTTCAAATCTGTTGAAATTTTCAATCTATCTTTTTTAACGATTCCGATTTTACGAAAAAAACTAAACAATATCTGTCAAAATGTTTTTGTTATTTTTTTGTTCTCCGCTGAAATTGAAGAGGGCAGGAAATGTAATCTGCTTTTTTTTTAACGCGAAGGGCAAGAAATGCAATCTGTTTATTTTTGGAAAACGAAAGTTCACGTGACGTCACAATCGCTTGCGAAAATATAAAAGACTCTCTCCCATTTTAGACGGGAGATGAAAGAAACTTGGCATGGTACCAACGAATGACGTCAAGGTGACGTGAGGACGAAAAGTCTAAATTTTGTTGCTCCTTCATTCCGCGTATAAGAAGGACGAACGGTAAAAAAAACTATTAAATTCATTTAAAAATGTTTTAGATTGAATTTTTAGATTGAAAAAAATTTGGACTACCTGTGTGACAAATCCCATTACTATAAGTGTCCTAGATTTGTCACGACTTTGCGAACAAGAAAACAGAAAAACTCTTCCTTTTATCATATCAGAGATTATACACAAACCTACCAACGCATCAACTTACAATCTTCTTAAAAAATGTCTTACAGAAGAATTAAATAATTATAAATTTTTAAATTTAATTGTTGATGCCTAAAATGCATAAATATGAACTTAAAAGAAATATTAGATTAGAAATGCTTTGGAGATATTTTCACTTTGTCAAATGGCCCGCTGTGTTGCTCCTGTACGATGTTTATTACTTACCTACCTTCATACTGTGGATTATTTAAATCATTCAAAAATAACATCTCGAAAACACAAAAACGAAAGAAATCACTAGAAGCAACAGAGGATATGTTGATTGTAGTCTACTCAAATACTCATGTAATGCATATGAAGAGCATGGATTTAATTTTACTTAAATTTAGCCTTTTTGTATGTTACAACTTATAAAAAAAACAATTGAGTTTTTCTTAAATTCTTACATAGTAAATTTGTGTAGTCGGCATCAGAAAACGAGGAAAAGAATAGGAGTACGATTCTCAACCTTCGAAAAAGTGCATAACGGTTATCTCTCTTTGATTTCCTTGTGTCATATAAATGATGACTCATGAAAGTTACTGGATATAGGAGTTCTAAGCAGGTTAGAATAAAATAAATCAGTCTATATATAGCACACACACAGACATGCGAGTGAATTTATTATTAAGTCTGACCAAATGGTAATTCGATAATGCACATGAATATTTCAACTCACGTAGTTAGGTGAATAATATATTGTTAAGTTTTATTTTGTTGCATTCACCTTGTATTGAAAGTTACTTCTATATTTATATCAATATCCAAGCGTTTTGTCTGTCACGGTTTGATTAGATTTTTAGTAACAACACGATAAACTGAAAATTATATATTTCTACCGATGTTTTGAACTTTAAAACAAAACTGATGTATTCCGGGTTATTTATGCAAACCTAATACTATTAAAGATTCTTATAACTAAATTAAATTTTTTTTAAAGAACTTAAAAAATACACCGGGAAGGCCCCACAAAACTATTTAACGCATCATCTATTTTGCTTTTAATTCTATAAGGTAGCTAGTTATTTTAATTAACGTCACAGTGGAGCAACAGAACGGGGTATTGGCGATGGTCCGGGATCAGACCCGAAGGAAAAGATACAAGGTAATATTAATGGTAATTTTAACTAACGTCGTACTAGAGCAACACAACGGGCTATTGACGACGGTCCGGGATCAATCCCTTAAGGGAAAGAACAGAAGACAACACCTCGTAATTTTGAACCACGGTCAGATTACGAAGAAAAGATCCAAGGACAACACCACGCAATTTTGAACCACGGTCAGATGACGAGGTCACATCTGAGCTGGCTCGCCATTCTCCAAACTTCCACACCCCACCAACGTGAGGACGTTTGAGGTCACCACAGATTTAATGCGAAGCAACCCTCTTTGCACACCACCGTCTTTGGTTGGAATTGAACTCACAACCCTCATTGTCATTAATAAAATTAAAATTAAAACTTTATTAATGTCATTTGTCATAAATAAAAATTGACCAGATCTTGATATCGTCATCATAAGAGTAATCGGGAATATCTTGAAGACGAGATGTCTCATTAGCATAATTGGTCAGTTCTTGATGGACGTAATAAGTTATTGGAACCACTTTGAGGGTTAATGAGCTACATAATCTTTCCAAGAATTATTTCAACATTTAGCAATTTGCCATTATGTATGATCCAGAGCAAAGACAATATTACACTATTCGTAAATCTAATGAGGTTCAGAGGATTAAAGTCGAGAAATTTCATTCCAATGATCTTGACGTCTCCCTCTATCTGATAGAGATTATGTCCAACTTAGCGCTGTCTTTCTTTTTGTTGTCTATGATGACAAATATGAAAAGAAGCGAGATATCTCTTAAAGAGTCCGACAGGTGGCTCTACAAATGTCTTAACAAGCCAGTGAATTGCACACTAAACGACACATACTAGTCAGAAATGTTTCGTGGATTCTTATATCAGATGCATTTTCTGTTATTAGGCGAACAGCTCATTGTATGCTATATCTTCACCTTCACTGACTTGTGTACGTCTAAAGAAAGAGACATCACAATTTTCTGGCATGTCATTTGCTGAGGTCGTTGCATGTGTTGACTTTGCCTCCCATAATGGGTGTTTTTTTGTTCTTGCTATGCTCTTTTACCTTCATTGTGCTACGTCAATATTTCTTAAAATCCATATTATGTATGTTTTCTTGTTTTTCTACAAACTTCTCATTTGAAGAAATTCTTTCATTCTCACATCAGCACATTTTATTTAAATGTCCTGATATTTTCAGACTCACCATCAAACACTTGTTTCGCACATATCTTAAATAATGTCTGACTTGCTCCAGTAGCGGACAAGCTGGGCCAAACGCAAGACCAAACAAGTTTATAGGAAATAGATTAGAATATTGAAACAAGATTTAGAATAATGATTATAACTACCATTTATGTTTGCCCTAAGATATCGAACTACGACATAGATATTTCGTATGCTTGAATAGGTTGCAACAAATTTAAATCATTGCAAACATTTGGAATTAATTCCTGATTAGTAATCCTGGTGAGTTTGCTTGTCTTGAGCACTATTTGTCTGCTGTTAAAAAATATTCGCTTATCTTAGGTATATTTTTTTTCTATTGTGTAAGTAAAACTTTCCTTGTATACAGATGTCGATTACTTGACACTATCTGCATTGTGTTTAGCGCAGCTAGATCAAATATGATCCTGGCGCCATGAAACCCACCAAACAAAAATATTCTGACATTTCTGAGTTGAATATGTAAAATCTAGGTCATGATGAACATTGAAACACATCCAGAAATTTGTAACACAATATCCCGTTGATTCTTATTTATACATAGTTTAGTGTATCTTTACAGTTCCATGATTTAATATATTATGTGTAGTGTCCTGTGCTGTGTTAATGCAAGGGCCCCAAGTCCGAATAATGTTCTATAATAGACTGTATAATGAATTGCGCATTAAGAAGCTACATTCGAATAAATTAATAAATGAATATGAATTTTAATTCCGCAGCTTTCACCGATTTGAAATGAGTAATTTCGATCGCGATTTTACTTTTTGACACGGGGAAAGCTGCTATCGAAACCCATTCGTCACGCATCTGCTGATCTAGGGAATCGCTTATCGTCACACATGTCGATCTGATAAAAACGGAAAGCCGATTCCTGCCAACTGGACACGAAGAATAGAACGCACTTGAGCCAATAGATTTATCAACTTCTGTCGTCGGGGGTATAGCTCAGTGGCAGAGCATTCGACTGCAGATCGAGAGGTCCCCGGTTCAAATCCGGGTGCCCCCTCTATTTTGACCTTATCGCTTAAAAGGGAAATAAAGAATAGATTTTTTTTTTAGATTAAAAATGTATCGGGGAAATATAATTGTCATTATTTTAACATATTTATATCAAATGCTATTATTTCGAGACTGTAGACTTTACGAGAAACGCATTTAAACTGTTCTTTCTATTTCTGTGAATGCTACATCAATTTGGATTATTGTTTATCCTGCATTTTATGGAGTGGTTCAAAATTACGAGGTGTTGTCCTCCGATCTTTTCTTTAAGGGATTGATCCCGGACCGTCGTCAATAGCCAGTTGTGTTTCTCTAGTAAGACGTCAACTAAAATTACCATTACCTGCATTTTATGGGGTTTGGAAAATTTTCGGTTCTTTGTGTTGGGATGTCCTTATTACTATTACATTCATCCAACCGCTAGTTTGCCAGCCAACAGGTCTGGAGATTAAGGTGTTACCTCTAGATCGGAAGGTTCCTGGTTCGAATCGTGGTCTGTGTATGGATGTTTGTAAGCGTATGGTGTAGAGGTTGCTGGTGCACCTTAAATTTGTTTTGGCAGAAAGTCCTCACGTTGGGTTGGTGTGGAAGTTTGGTGAGTGGGGTGCCAGCTTAGGTGGTGCCTCGTCTTCTTACCGTGGTTCAAAATTACGTGGTGCTGTCTTCGTATCTTTCTCTTAGGGGATTGATCCCGGACCGTCGTCAATACCTGTTGTGCTGCTCTAGTACCACGTTAATTAGAATTACCTTACATTATCAACTGCTAGTTTATTTAAAAAAATTGAGCGATGGCTCTTCAAATGTAAATGCAATTATACTTCTATACTGTAAACAAAAATACAGACAATTTTATATATCTTAGATATAGTCGTGGTGGAGCATATCCCTGATCGTTGCTACTTTATGAATCCGTTCCTTGTATGTTGTGTTGCTCTAGTACGACGTTAATTAAAATTACCATTACCATTATCTTGTTATGATTAAATTCTATGATCAGTGGTTGGTGGTGACATTAACAGACATCGACCTTTTAAAGACAGATAAACAGATCATGTGTGTTGTCATAAGATCTCAGAAGCGTTACTTGGGCTTAGGAATCGACTTGGATCAATTGACTATCGAAAATATGACATTAACAGACATCGACCTTTTAAAGACAGATAAACAGATCATGTGTGTTGTCATAAGATCTCAGAAGCGTTACTTGGGCTTAGGAATCGACTTGGATCAATTGACTATCGAAAAGCAGATTAGTGTATTTGATCACACTTGAAAACCAGGATAATTATTTTAACCAATAAACACCCTGTCAGACATTAAGATTCCTGATTTGTCCTCAACCACGAGGCAGATCTTAAAACGGAATGTTCGACATCAAGTTGTCAACGCAATCTGTCTACTATTTCAGTAGTAGGTTGTTGTTAACAGGTAGGTATCGTCAAGCAAGAATCGATGCTATGTATTTAACAATTTTACTGTATTTTCATAATCAAATTTTTACTCATGAGGAACTAAAAAGAACTAGTTTGTTGAGTTAAAATATCAAGAGAGACATTACATTTGAATTTTCTTGATTATTTACATTTTGTGAATCAGAGTTTCTCCACCATTTCTGCAAATAAAATAAAGTTTTATTTCATTCTCGATTCTCGAACCCACCTCATATTCTAAAAAAAGAACATACATAACGACACGTCGTTTGCATAACTCATCGAATGAAACACTCCTCATCCCAAACGCAATTTTTACTTACATTTTCACAATTCCGAACACTCTTCCGACAGTGATACACAAACATTTTATCTCCAAAATTTCTGCATGCATCAATTTTATAGCTCTCGTATCGTTTTCACCGTAATTTCCCCCAGGCAATGCTGGTTGCGAAATAAATATTCACACCACCCCTCGCAGTTCGGGAGTTCTCGTGCATTCGATCATGTCCGCAGACAGCGAACCCTTCATCTCAGGCTACGGAAGATGGCGGTTTCTATTTGCATTGAATACTTACCTCCACGGAATGCTTTAAGTCTGAGAGTTTCTGGAAAGCTCTTCCTCGCTTCCTAATACTTCAATGCTTTCGGGACACTTAAAAGTTCTGAGTATTGGCTGAGTCAACACCCCAAAGAGAAGTGGGCTGAGGACGTTTCAAAGAGACTTCTTTTCACGGAATGATTTTCCAGAAAGCAATATGTGCGTGGGTAAATCGGAGTTTCCTGTTCCGGGCTTAGATTCGGCGGTTTAGAATAATAGGACGGGTTTTAGTTCGGCCAAGCTTCCAGCGAAAAACATCGTGTGGTGCTGGCTGGATTTCTGTTGTTGCAAAGTTTACTTAGTTTTCAAAAGGATGAGATTTCTTGGACTGTTTTATTTTATTTTGCTGAAGGAAGGATTTCGTTATTTTTAGTCTCGGAGACTTCTTTGGGCTTCATACGTATACTAGTTTTATAGGAATAGTGTCATGTTTTTCTCTTTTTGTCAGTGTGCTCAGGGATATGTTGGCTGAATTTGTTGGTTGTGTTGTCTGAATTTTTTTTTCTATGCGTTGTGTTGCCTGAATTTGTATTGCTTACATTTCTGAATATGATGGTCTGTAGTATTGACTGAATTTCTGTCGTTGAAAGGTTTGCTTGGTTTTCGAAAGGTTATTACTTGGGTTGTTTTATTTTGTTGAG
Organism: Metellina segmentata; assembly: GCA_947359465.1. Lineage (NCBI taxonomy): Eukaryota > Metazoa > Arthropoda > Arachnida > Araneae > Tetragnathidae > Metellina > Metellina segmentata. Next base: position 55,935,238 of record OX375875.1, read on the forward strand.
TTCTGTGGTCTATAAATGGAACTTTGGTTCTTCTTGGTCTTGGAGATTTCTTAGGGTTGTATACACATACTAGTTTTATAGGAGTAGTATTTAGTTTCTCTCTTTTTGTAAATGTGCTCAAAAGATTTGCTTTCTTGCACATCCATTTTATGTTGATGGGAAGAGAGATTTTTTAAACAACTATTCTTGTATCATGTGATAAGTTGATGCGTTAGTAGGTTTGTGTATGCTCTCTAATATTATAAGAGGAAGTGTTTGTGTGTTTGTTTCTTGTACGCACACTGACGAATCTATAGCACTTACATTAATGGTATTTGACACACAAGTAGTCCAAAATTTTTGTAATTTTTGGTTCACGGCGAATTTTAAAATTCAATCTAGAACATTTCAAAATGAATTTAATGAAATTGAATCCTTATTGAATTCAACAACATAGAATACATCAGATTCTTAGTTTATTTTTTTCGTTTCCGTTTTGATTTTGCGCGGCAGAATGATTTTCCAGCAGACGATAAATAACAAATAATCTTTTAACTGGAGTTACTTAGTTCTTTTTTCTATCTCATAGACCGTTAAAGATAAGAGCATAAATTTTAACAGATTTGAAATCTGCGGAAAATTTCGCATTTGAGCGTTACCTAAAAATATAATTTTCTTTAAATAAATAATTTTCAAATTGTATATATCTTTAAAATTTTCGAAAGAGATTGTGACGTTACGTCAACTTTCGCTTTCCAAAATTAAAAAGATTACATTTCCTGTCCTTCGCGTTAACAAAAAAAAAATAACAGTTCCTGCCCTCTTCGATTTTAGCGAAAGAGAGCAAAAAAAATATAAAGCATTTTAACTGGCATTATTTAGTTCTTTCGCGCAAAATCGGAATCGCTAAAGATAGACTGAAAATTTCAACGGATTTGAAAACAGCGGACAATTTTTTACCAGATTAATACCTTACATCACGGGCACGGGAAACGCCGGACTAGCCACCCAGTGGCTAGTAGATTATATAAGTTATTTTTTATCTAATCACTTATTTGTCTTGATTTTTCAATATTTGTTCACAATGGTGAAACATTATAATTTTACATATAATCTGTAGTCACTCCAAAAATGGGAAATGCTCTTTTGTTTTCTTCTACATTGGTTGGTTTTTGGTTGCATTGGTTTTTAAGGCAAAAAAATGATTCAACAGTTTAATACTTAAAAAAAAATTATACTTCAAGGCTGATTCAATTTGTGACAACTGTACCAAAATATTTGAATTAACAACTTAAAATGAGAAAAACAAAGCATTTTAAACAAAGTTAGGAGTTTTTTATAAAAAAAAAAAAAAAAGAAAGAAAGAATACAGAAACATTAGTCATCATGTGTAAATAACAAAAAGAATCACTGTCGTGAAATTTCGACTAGTTTCATGGCAACTATATTAAGATTTTGGTTGTGTGAGTTGATATTTTGCGCCAATTTCTAGCAGAAAAGTTGCTTGTTATTTGATGATTTTAGACGCATAGTTAAAACATAGATCAAAATTTTGTAATGACAGACAAACCTATACATCAATTGATGGATGTCGTTCTATTTATATACACTATAATTATTATCGGCTGTATACAGGATAAAGATTGAAATTTTTGCATAACTATGTCTATAATTTGTTAAACGTTTAACACTAAATAATGACTGCCATTTTTAAACATGATTATAGATTTGATTACACAATTATATTTGATTTTGCAACTTTTCCGATCTACTAATGGAATTATAATTATTTCCTTTTTTCATCTTTATTTTCACTCTCAGTCCGTCTCTTTCGTATATTTAAATTTTTTGAAAACAAAAATGGCCATAATCGTATGGTTTTAGAATTTTTTTCTCCAAGATTTACCTTTATCAGAAAATATTAAAATTTGTATTCTGCTCCTAACAGGGAATTATTTTCAATATTTTTCCCAAGTTTTACAACTTATCTCATTAATTTAAATTTCATGTAAAAGAGGTAATTTCAGTGTAAATAAACAAATCAATTAGAATGAAAACATTTTATTTCCCCGATCCATATAGATCTAACCAAATGGATCTTTCCCTTTGTTATTGATCCCGGACCGTTTCAAATAGCCTGTCCTGTTGCTACAGTGTGGCATTAATTAAGTACCTACATATTAAAATTCTTTGTATGTTACGTATTGGGGTTATCTTAAAAATGTTGGTTATCATCCTTTCAATGACGTTTGATGTTTGACCCAATTAGAATTGACCTATCAGTTATCAAATAACAAAAATCTCTTTCATTTTACTTTTTTTGCATAAACATTACTGTCATCTACACGAAGCTGTATACAGAAAATACCTTCCATATATATTACTGTTATAGTAGTCTTTCCGAAAGGATTATATGTATTCCACTCATGCGACTTAATTTTGTTAAGGATTTACAACAGATACCCGTTCAGCAACCTACTGTCCTCACTACATGACTTTTAACACGCTTCACCTCTTTTAACCAAAACAATCAATCTTTTCTAGAAATCTTTCAAACAATAGATATGGCTACTTAATCAGTGACGCTCTGTAAGTTAAAAATACTACAGATTTAAAATGAAAAACAAACATACAAGCCATAAACTCATTTCATACAGCTGACGGATAATGGAATATTTTCTCACATTCCTACATATAAATGACAACATCCTGATTAGGAACCCGGTATAATCTTCAAATAAAACCAGGACTTACCTTCCCGCTTGTTCCTTTCATTTGCACGGTTCAATCGAACACACCAAAAAAGTTCCGGTTGTTTGCAGCAAAATGGCGTCTCAAAAGCATCTCTTATTAAATGGAAGTGGTTTTCGGGGGAAAGTTTTCACTCGAAACAAGACAATCTCATTCCCTGGATTACTCTTCTTCTGATTTTAACACGCACACAAGCCAGGGGACGAACGTTTATTTTCATAAAAGTGTCAAGGATTTGTGCATTAAAAATTTAGTTGTTAAGAGCGTGTTACAGCTTTACTAACTTTTCTTTTTCGGGATTCACTTTTGAGATGACTTTATGGGAGAAGTTAAAATCGAATTTTCTTGAGTGTAGTTGGGATGGACAAAAAAATGAATAAGTTTGAAATTACTTTCTTGAATAATGTTGTATGACGGAGGATTGGAATTGCTTTGATGAGATGAGACGTTTTAATTATGTGATTACAAGTTGAAATAATACGAAATATTTCGAATAAAGTAAATTTGAATTCGAAGTTGATTCTTTCTTGTATTTTACAAAACTTAAATTGATTTATATATTTTTTTGTTTAAATTTTTTTATTTATTCCTTAGTGATCGATCTTCTGAAAATTGAATACTTCAAATCTCAAGGTTTAAAAAATATCTGAATATCATTGAAGTTTTTAAGTAAAAGAGCCAGTTAGAGAAAATGTGCTAAATCATTAATAAATATTCTTGCTACTAAATGAGGTATTTGGTTGTTTTCTTATGGCTCAAAGGCTTGATTTGACCAAGCTGATTGAATCAATGCTCTCCAAATGAGAAATTTTAAACACCCATTTCTTTAGAGTGAGAACAAACAACTTATAATATTTTCAGTATGATTATAATTCAGTTAAGATTGATCTTAAAGTAATTTTATGACGGTACAGTAGTTTATAGTTATTTTCTTTTCAAAATACCTTTGATTTCATTCATAGATTTATATCTGTTCAAAAATTAACCAGTGTTGTAGCTTTATTCATTGAAGAAAAGAAGTTCAAACTATCTCAAGATCAACTGTTTTTGAGGTAATATAGTTTACTTAACATGACAGAGAGTCAGGTTTACACAGTAGGATGACTGATGCCAGTAAATTAGCACTACCCAGTTTGGGATATTAAAATATTTTCAGCTATATTACAGTACTTTTCCTTGCTTATAATTACAGAGATGCTTATAACTCCATACGCAGCGTTCTCATTACCAACGTGCTAAATTTAACAACATTTATTTATTTCCAATGAAATGGAACTTTTCTGTTAAAGATCATCATTTGTAACTGTTCGCTTTTATTATGGATAGGTGTGCACGATTTATAAACAAGAGTAGAAAAGCCTAGCATACACATTTTTTACTAAATAAGAAGAATTCATAAGAATTAAATGTACCATAAGTAAATTAGTAATAAAATTAATTTAATTTTAATGAATTAATCTATACGCTTAACGAATGTATGAAAATAGTGAATTAGAGGAGTTAGTTTTTTAATTCTGATAAAATGTTAAAAAGGTGTCATTATTAAATATGGAAGATAAGTTAATATCGATTAACAAAGACACAATATATATATAAGTTTAGTATCCTTTTGCAAGTTAACTAATCATTCTTAACATCAAATACTATCTATATACATAATTCTCTTACGTGCCACGCAAAAGACGTTATTTGTTATCGCGTTTTGGCAACATTGAACGATTGTTTGTTTACCACAAAGTTTCGCGCCTCAATTGAATTTATAGCGTTATCGGATGAAATTTTATTGAAAAAATATTAATTTTAGTCGAGCTGTTGCAGTTAATAGAAATCAAAGAAAGTGGAGGATCTTTTCAGGGCCATTTAAAAAACGGTCCTTTCCAGGGCCAACAATTATAGTTCAACGAGACGCTTGCACTACAACTTTCGACAACAAACTCAATGAAAAAGTGTGGGTGGCTCTAGTGCTGGATAAATGTACACACAAACAACATGCTGGGTATTCAGTTTCCAAATCAGCTCTCACATTTCGAGTCAAAATTTGCTCAAAGTTTTCATTTGAATTCTGATTTCAGAGATACTGTATATCTTTTCTGTAATATAGCAAATTTCGATTTGAAAAATATTTTTTTTGGAATATCATATTTGTAAGTAATCCCTTCTGCTAGGACACATGTCTTCATTGATGCGAGCGAAGCGAACATTGGTTCGCGCAGCTAACCAATGAGGATTGCGAAGCAATCCTCAGGGGTCTGGCGAGCGTTAGTGAACAGGGGGCGGGCCCCTTAGTTATTAAAAAAGTATTAAACCTTAAAAAATAAAGTTTCTCTACGTATAAAGTGGCAAAATAAACACATGTAACAGAAACTATATAACACACACCTATGAATATAAATGAATAAATTATTCTTGAGCTAAAAATTTATACATAATTATCACACACGCAGAATAGAATATTATTCATTTACTATTAGAGTAGAGCCCTGATTATCCAAGTACCGAATAGTCTATACGAAACTCAGAATATCTTTATTGGGCTACATACCACTACTGTTTAAAAGGTTTATAGAGCTAGGGTTAAGAAGAATCTATACTAGGATTTGGGTCACAGTAAGTATTGTGAAAATTTTAAGAAAAATCTGGATTGTATTCCTTTTGTACTCTTGAAGAAGTAATTAACCATATTCGATTTCGCAGCACTCTTTGAACAAAGTTCTCGAAACTTTATTAAGCGACTAAAACAAATTTGACATTAAATTAAGTTCAATAAACACGTACACGCGGTTAGGATAATCAATGCTCTAAAGTATCTATGAAAATATTAAAATTAAGGAATCAAAGCTTCCCAAACAATGAAGTTCTCAGATTTATTTCAGATATTCATAACGAAATCATGCTAAAAGGATCCGGGAGCAAATGCATGTCTTATTCAATACACGCAAAATAAATTTGTTCGAAATCACATTGAATGTCATTTATATTTCAATTCGCGTAGCGGAGCATATTCATTAATACCCCGCTTCAAATTTAAAAGTTCTCTCTCTTGCGTTCTGCATTTTTAAGATTTCTGGAATTAAGGCATATACAAGCAGGCTTTACAACCCGTCAAGTCCAAACATAGCAGCTGAAAAAAAAACCTCCGAAGAGTTCGGAAACTATAAACACACCGCCATTTTAAAACGGGGAATTAAACGAGATGACTTCTTGACGAGACGCCTTTAACGCCGATTCTCTCCAATACCTTAAGTAAGTTTTTTCATTAAGGGATTTTTTAAATTCCCATTGAATGCCGTCGAAAGTGGAAGGGGAAACTTCGAACGGGATCGACAGGAACGCTTAAACAGGCCACGTTGGCAGACCGCCACGGGGGAAAAAGCTCTTTATTATGGACCCCTTTTTCCCTACAAATCTCTAGTTTCTCATAATTAGTGATATTCCCTGAGATCCTTAACAAGCAAGAAAGTTGTTAGGGGGAAAAGACTAACGAAGGAAGCTCTGCCAGGGCAGTCTTATCGCGAGGATAATTAAATTCTAGAAAAAGTGAGTGAAAATTAAAACTACCATCGGTAATTATTTGTCTTCTTTATTCACTCTCATCGTCTCTTGTTACGTCTTTTTTCCCTCTCTATCTCGCGAAATATCTTTTGCCGTTGAAGAGTAATGTGTTTAAATTGGACATGAGCCAATAGAGAAATGATTTAAATCCTCTTTTTGGGGCTGGCATCGCTGATGTCACGTAGGGAAATGGATTAATTTAATTTATTCTTTCTGACTTTTACATGCGAGGATGGCAATGGTCTTCGGCTAACAACGATGTTAATTAGGCTATGAACGGGGAAGGTACCTTAAGACTCTCGCTTGTTATTCATCTTCTTCACGGTTGATTGTGCGAGAGAATAAATCTTCGAAAATGTGCGGTTTATTTAGTTGTTATATCTTAGATGATGGAATGTGATACTTTAGAAGTAAACTGTTCTGAAGAGAAAAGTCTCGCAATGCTTGAATCCATGCTACCATCCATGGCACTGTGCAGCGGAATCCTTTGTAATTTTTTGAATGTTTGACTTGCATGTTCTGTTATGTATGCTGGTTGATTATAGAATTGATTATGATCAATTATGAACTGGCCTCTTTTTTTACTGCTTGAATTTACACGTGATTAACTACATTGGAATTTATTTGGTTGTCATGAATGGAAATTTCATAAACATTAGCTTATTTGTACAATGAGTAAGGCTTTGAAATTGAAACATTCCATTATTATTTAAAAACACTTTTTGAACTTGTTTTAGTCAGAACTCGTTGCAGCATAATTGACAGCTTTTCTTTGTGCGAAAATATTTAAGAAACATTTACACGTTTAAATTTCAAAATTATATTCTATGTAATAATGTGGTATTGTGTATGAAGAATTGTTATTTAAACTTGTTTACTAGAAGGCTACCTTAAAGAATTCAAATGCTACAAGAGCTGGATAAAAAATAATTCTTTTTTATGTAACAAAAGCAGTCTACAGCTAATAAGGAAAACTGAAAATCACTCAAATGTCATATGCTTCGACGGAAAGTTCTTAATTTCTTTCTTAGTGAAATTCTTTCATGTACTAAGCAACTTATTTCAGTCAAAAATTCGTAAAAATAAGGTTTCAAATGTTAATTGGTTACTGACGGAAATCATCCATGATAGAAAAAATCGTAAAATGTTTGTGCAAGAAGATAAGAAAATTAGAAAAATTTCGCCTTGATCTATAGCTATACAGCGAACGACTGTAACTCTCTGAAAAGCAATGATTAGTTTTAAATTCCAGTTTTAAATTATTTGTTATTATTGTTTTTTCAACATAGTCTGGTACAAAATAAATCTATTTCAAAATTAATCGATCTAAAGTGAGGTGATATGGTTGTCTAAATGAGGAAAATCGAGAGAGCGGTTCAGTTGTATCAATTTTCAGAAAACTCATTCACTTATTATAGTTCGTATTTGTGTGATTAGTAATCCTATCCACAACAAAGATGCTTGGTGGACACCCTAGCAAACGTCGAGATTACAACTTTATTAAGAACAGGGCACCGCTAGAAAAATCCAAAAAAAGGAAGTATGGAACAGTCTGGAAATTCACGAGTAGCTACTTTCGGATTCGATTTTGTTTTTGATTAGACTCAAGAATATGGCACCATCGCCAATTGGTGATAAACTTTCATCACCATCCCATCACAATGCTGGCAACTTAAATTTTCGATGGCTATTCACGTAACACAAAACGTGTTTCCATATTCCAATGGTTTCGTCAATTGGTGATAAACTTTCATCACCAACCCATCACCATACTGGCAACTTAAATTTTCGATGGCTATTCACGTAACACAAAACGTGTTTCCATATTCCAATGGTTTCATCAATTGGTGATAAACTTTCAACACCAGCCCATCACCATACTGGCAACTTAAATTTTCGATGGCTATTCACGTAACACAAAACGTGTTTCCATATTCCAATGGTGTAAGAGTACCTTATCTACTGTATGGATTATGTACGAAATAGGAAGGGGGACCCTCATTGGAGGAGAGGGTAACTGTATCTCATCCCACTGGCTTCAGATGGGATGGGGGTCATCTCAAAAGGGAAACTAGTAAGGGGCTTGTATAAAATACTTTGTTTTAAGGACATGTGGTGAAGGTAGCTTCATCACAAATGGTTTCGTCAATTGGTGATAAACTTTCATCACCAGCCCATCACCATACTGGCAACTTAAATTTTTTGATGGCTATTCACGTAACACAAAACGTGTTTCCATATTCCAATGGTTTCGTCAATTGGTGATAAACTTTCATCACCAGCCCATCACCATACTGGCAACTTAAATTTTCGATGGCTATTCACGTAACACAAAACGTGTTTCAACATTCCAATGGTTTCGTCAGTTGGTGATAAACTTTCATCACCAATTGACGAAAACATTGGAATATGGAAACACGTTTTATGTTACGTAAATAGTCATCGAAAATTTTAGTTGACAATTTGGTGATGGGCTGGCACTGTCATCGGTTAAACTATAGAGCAATGTACTGGTCAATCGTCAAATTGTTGATTAAAATTTTAGTTTCCAAACAGTTATTTTAATAAACTTATGAAGGATTATATTATTACACAAGATGGACAATTGGTGATAGTACCGTGCACTTGAGTTTTACCGGCGAGTAGTTTCAATAGAATCTTTGACGTTATTATGGTACTCAATGAATCTTAATTCCAAGAAAAACTTTTACATTATCTTTGGACTCAGTGCGTCATTGATATCAGAACCAATTTCAAACATCAAACTTGAATCAACTAAATTTGCCGTACACGCCAAAGTCGACGTTTTAATAATGCGAGAAAATAATTTAATATCGCTTGTAATAATGAATGAAATGTCTATGAATAAACGTGTATGCTACCTATGACAAACGTGTATGCTACCAAAATACAGATTACACAACACGGATCAGCTGTTGCGAGCCATTGGAAATTATAATTTTGCGCCTGGAGGAAAGAGTGTTGTTGTCAGTTTTGTCAATTTCTACGTTTTCAGTACCGAGCCCACAAAAAATGGATTGTTGTCTGTCTAAAGCAAAATCTACTCCAGGCGGAAAGTTTACTGCTGCCTGTTGCCATAGAAACAAGAATGCCTATTTTATATAGGGGTACTCCTGATGCATTTGAGATTGTCACAGTCAAGCACTTAGTCACAAGTGGCACTTCAGGCGTTTATGAGATAAGAGGATATATGTTACAAGGGCCTAGTTCAAAAGTTCAAACAAAACCGTCAAAAAATAACGTTGCAAAGCGAACAGCAACAAGGATTAAAAGCACTAAAGGCGATTTGAGAGACACGTTCTAATGTGGCTAAATTGGGAAGACGAAAGATAAACAAACCACTATATCCCACCATCCTGCTACCAAACCACTACCAGACAAAACCTCACTTCACTCATCTGTGCTGAAATGTATGAGCCAGGTTTCCATAGTGAACATTATCTAAACTTTGTGTCTGAAATAACCATGCAATGAGACTTACAACACGAAATCATCATCAATAGGATGTTATTTTGGAACATGATTGTCGTAAGCCTTCTAAGTGCATTTTCAACTCCTCACAAATGTAAGGCATTCTATATGGTGGCCAATCGAAATAGTCATTTGGGTGGGGGTGACATAACTTATAGTCTTTATTACAACTTTTACTTTCGTTTGAACTTTTTCCTCCTTCCAAAATTATGTTTTTGTTCCATGTATAACGGTTGATGAATACATAACAAATTATTATAGACAAATAATAGATGAAGGAAATGTTGACCTAACATAAAAATTCCATTATTTAGCAGCTTGTCCGTATCTGGACCTTGCGCCATTAAAACCTACCAAAAATCTATTCTTAAGCTTCAAATATTTTGTCTTACTTGCCAAGTTCACTTACCTTCGCTTAGTAATAAATCATTGCATCTAAATATAATTTCTCCATCCTGAATCAGAATTTGTACACTTTTAGCAAATTTTTAAGGAATTTAACAGTTTTCTAATGTTTTCCAGAAAGTATCGCAACTTTATCCATTCATTGGAAGATTATGCTTTGCAGTTAAAAAATCAACCTGTATTAAAATATTCATTCGTCACTGAAATTTTGTGCTTACTATAACAATTTAAGCCTCCTAAACATTCCATTCGTCAAATCTATCAAGACTTCTAATGACAATATAGTTCGTAAAGCCACACGTAGATCTAAATAATTCCGAAAAATGTACCCCGTTTTTCCATTCTGAGCAAACCATTAAATAAAAAAATAAAAGGAGGGACCTTAACACAAAAAATAAGAAATTAAGAAAAAGTACAGGTTTTTCATGCGAATAAGCTTCCATAATACTTGGCACACATTATTATTTCAGTTTAATATTTTCAGGATAAGAAAATTTTAAATTCCATTAAGTCCTGGGGGGGGGGCGAAATCTTTTGCACTATCTAAGAAACACCTCTTGAACCAATTTTCTATTTTGTATAAGTACGTTTTTTTACCCCTCGAATAAATTTAAAACAAGTTTTCCATTTTAAAATTATTTCTTAAATCCACCATCAGAATTAAAATAAGAATAATCCTCTTATATCTTCAATTTTCCAAAAATTCTACTCAAATACCTGAAGTATTTTTCAGTTTTCCAGAAGTTCTACGCAAATTCATAGATATTTTCCCAGGCCACGTAATATAATTTCCAGGAGTGTCTAACGTTTTTCACTCTGGATACCTCAACCTTGATTTAATCCTCTATAATTGGAGATTATTATTCGCATATGACGAATTCAAAATAAAAACTACGAATGTTTTCCTTCTTTCTGTCTCTTGCAAAATAAATCTCCTCGAAAGTTGCTGAAGTGACAGAAAATATGACATGTGTATTTTAAAGAGTGTCACCGCCTGCTTTCCACTTGTCAAATAACACAACTCTCGAGACACATTTTTTTCCTTCGCCCGATATTCCAGTACTCTTTCTGTCTCGTTGGAGAAATCAGATAAGACAAAAATGTAAGAGCCCATCTCTTCCGCATTGACAGATGGGATTTTATTGTGCCCCAACTTCTTGAACTTATTGAAAGATAGAGAATGTCGAATGCCAAGTCAACAAATCTGCTTTTGAGAAGTTCATCTTGGTTTAAAACTGCCTCCAAGGATCTTCTTTGTCGTCTTTATATTTTATATCCCGCATTCTTTCATGCTGTAAAATTGGTTGTTGTACCTATCTCGTGGATGCAATAAAATTTTTTGATGCCTATTTGAGAAACCTCTGATTCTGTTCAGTCGGAGAGATGGATTTGTCTGTAGCACAACAAAACGCATAGTGTATATTGTTATTGTTTTACATTGTTGTGACATTTTATATGTTGTTTTAACATTTTGTGTGTTACATATAATGACACAAATCTGTAATTATTTTGCAATCAATAATGGTGATTTGCAAATATGAATTTAGTTTTTAAGAATTAGAGAGCGGGCAGAGTCACTTTTCTACATCCATAAAATATACAGCCACATGCACAGAGCTATCACTGAAGGTTTTACTAGAATTGTCCTCAAATGCGGCGATTGTTCCTAATCCTAGGGACTTTTTCGACATAAAGAGTAGTCGCCATTTTGTAATCACAAGACGTCCTTTCTAAAAGAAATCAATCTCTTGGCTCCAAAGAGTTATGTACACAGAGGTATCACTGAAGGTTTTACTAGCAGTGCCCTCGAATGCGGCGTTTGTTCCTAATACAAGAGACTTTTTCGGCTTACAGAGTAGTCGCCATTTTGTAATCACAAGACGTCGTTTCTTAAAGAAAATCAATCTCGTGGTTTCCAAGAGTTATGCGCACAGAGGCATCACTGAAGGTTTTACTAGCAGTGCCCTCGAATGCGGCGTTTGTTCCTAATCCTAGCGACTTTTTCGACTTACAGAGTAGTCGCCATTTTGTATTCACAAGGCGTCGTTTCTTAAAGAAAATCAATCTCGTGGTATCCAGGAGTTATGTGCATAGAGCTTTTTAAAGATTTGGGTTTTAACAGAGTGTAAAACTAACCGTTCTGTAATCCACAATCACCAAAGAAGATTTTAATAAAAAGATTGGATATCTTTTTGAGTGCGGCGAGCGTTGTGGTATCAACGATGGCGATGCGTATAGATCAAAAGACATGTAATTTTCCATTTAAAGCTAAATTGTCTGTATAGGCTTCCTATTTAGTCATATTGATTAGATACCTTTTGCAATTGAAATTTTGCTAGTTTTGTTCTACATATTATTTGTACGTTTAATCTCCACTTTTTATGTTGGAATTTATCCTATCAGAATTTTTGTCAATATTATGTTTTCCATTGATGCTGTTGTCTTGCCTTTCAAATGTTCTTGTGCTGTTTCTATATAATAAATAGTAAAAAATAGACTTAAACGTATCAGGATTCCTATTGTCATTAGGTTCTTCGTTGGTGCTGTTGTCAATAAATATATATAGACTGGAATTTGACATGAATTGACTAGAATTGATATATATATATATATATATATATGTAAGCCGTGTTTGGCTTATCCACACCAAATTTATTATACTTATACTTTTGGCATAAATGTACCAAATTTGGTGTAGATTGGTTTAGACTGCGGGTAACGTTGGCATGTTGCGTATTAATCCCCGTTCTATTTGTTCTAAGGGAGATCTGTCCATAGAAGACCCAATGAAGTGGTACAAATTTGTGTCCTCGGTCCAAAGAATACTTAATAGTACCCCTTCTAGTGTAACGAAATTTACACCTTTTGAACTGTTAGTTGGAGTCCCAATGAAAAACCCAGAGGACTTAAACGTAACACAGCTTCTCGATGAAGAATACTGTAACTCTTTACTAAATTATAGAGACACTTTAAAGGCTGAAGCTAAAAGAAATATTGAAGAGTTCCAAACTAATAGCAAAAAGAACTTTGACAGGCAACGAAAAGCTGCTACCACTTTCACAAAAGGTGACCTTGTTGCTATCCAAAGATCTCAATTTGGATGCGGGCTCAAATTGCGCCCAAAATGCCTTGGTCCGTATGTGGTAGAAAAAGCTCTTGCTAATGACAGATACCAGGTTAGGACAGTTGGTTCACACGAGGGACCAAATTTAACATCGACGGCCATAGATTACATGAAAAGATGGAATTAGATACTATGTGTGTATTTTATTATATTTGTGTCATGTAATCAGGAAAATTGAAAAACTCATTGAATCACAATAACCCAACTTAATTTTAAGGAATTGCTTTTGATGAACTCTATTGAACACACTGAACTGTCTGAAGGAACTTCTCTAATATTTGCTACAAAATCGAAGATTTTTTCTTGATGTATGGAATTGATGATTTTGATGAAATTTTGATGACACTTTGATGATTGATGAAATTTTGACGATACTTTGATGAAATTTTGATGTTTTACATCTTCGACAAGAGAATGAGATGCTGATTTATGATGACTTAGATGGTCCAGATGATAGTTCTAGTGCGTGTTCTGAGAAGTTCTCCAGACAAATACTTCCTTCTCCTGTCCTTTTCTTTGCGTTTTCAGATTTCATGGACTGCCCCGGAGGTCCGGAGTCATCAGGATACCCGAGTGTTACATACAGAGAGCACTCCCCGAGATGACATGCAGAGAGCACTCACCGAAGCGACATGCAGAGAGCAAACCCTGAAGTGACATACAGAGATCACACCCCGGAACGCACCCGATCTGAAGTGAAGTGACCACGAGGGAAAAGACCGGCTGTGGGGAAGAACAACTAACTGTGACCCAGCAGTGCGTGAGAGACGAGCGGAGATGAAGGACGCTTTTGCACAAGCTGTGCTGATCATGATTAATTTACCGAGCTAATGGCTAACTTATCTTTTTATAATTCTAAACTACAAACCCCTGTTGTAAATATCCCCTAGATACCATTAAATACGTTGTTTAAACGTCTCCCTGTCTCATCACTACTCATATATATATATATATATATATATATGTAAGCCGTGTTTGGCTTATCCACACCAAATTTGTTATACTTATACTTTTGGCATAAATGTACCAAATTTGGTGTAGATTGGTTTAGACTGCGGGTAACGTTGGCATGTTGCGCATTAATCCCCGTTCTATTTGTTCTAGGGGCCATAAACAATTTACGCACACACGCAAAAAATACTCATATTACGAGGGTAGTCCCAGAAATACCCGACCTGACGTATAGATGGCGGTTTTTGTTTGAAAATAATGACTAAGGTAGAAATTGCCAACCTTATAAAGCTTAAGTTTGAAGTTTGACGACAGTATTTTTTGATATTTGACTAATTTTATTGAAATGAATTTTAGTCGAACTCTTGCAGTTTATTATAGAAATCAAAAAAGGCTTTGGATCTTTTCAGGGCCATTTAAAAAACGGCCCTTTTCAGAACCAACAATTATAGTTCAACAAGACTCTTGCACTACAACTTTCGACAACAAACTCAATGAAAAAGTGTGGGTGGCTTGAGTGTTGGAGAAATATACACACAAACAATATGCTGGGTATTCAATTTCCAAAGCAGCGCTCACATTTCGAGTCAAAATTTGCTCAAAGTTTTCATTTCAATTCTGACCCTAGATGTACTGTATTTATCTTTTCTGTAATACAACAAATTTATAATTAAAAAATATTTTTATGGAATATCATATTTTGTTTCTTCTGCTAGGACACATGTCTTCATTGATGAGAGCGAATCGAGCATTGGTTCGAGCAGCGAACCAATCAGAATTGCATAGCAATCCTCCGAGGATTGGCGAGCGTCAGCGAGCAGGGGGTGGCCCCAGAGTTGTAGCAGCCCCCTTAGTTGAGTACAAAACTATCACGCATTACGCAACTAATTTTGGTTTCCCAGTATTTTTTACCAATATTGATCGAAAAACAATTTTATCGAAATAAATTAAATTATAATATTATGTTTCAACGGATTTTTTATTTCTTCTCATAGTATAAATAATAAATAAATATTTGATTGATGAAAAAAAGGACATTTAAAATTTGTTTACATAACATACATTTTGTGATGTAACATGAAACTTCAAACGAAAAACTTATTGAGTAAAAATGTGTAATTTTGGTATTTGAGATTTTGCTACTCCAGAATAAATAATTTTTTATTTTATAAATGTGATTTAGAATATCATGTTTGTTAATACGTTGAAGTTTTATTTGAGCATTTTTAAATTTCATAAATCATTATCGTTTTTATTAATATTTTCAAATGTCTTTTTAGAATTCTTCCATTTCAGAATATTCTAAGGAAGTTGAAATTCGACAAGCTTGGTCATTTTTCGTTTTTCAAAATTCTGCATTTGTTAATGATTGTAATTTTGTTTCTGTTTGCATTTATGTGTTTTACATGCTATTGCAGATACATATATTATTTAGGAGTTATATTTTAATCAATTTATTTTTTTATGTTTTGCAAAACATCACTAAACATGGATTATTTATGGCGGTATATGTAAGTTTTATTCAACTTTCCTTATATTTGGTTGAATACATTATGGTTTGTAGAATTTTGTTTCATAAAAACATATTTACAGGAAACAAAACCTTTTTACGTAAGGTGTGTAACTCATTATTTTAAATTTACAGGTGCTTTCAAAATAAAATTATTTTAAAATATAATAGGTTACTTTAAATTAAAGCTAGTAGCCGTACTTTGTAGTTCAAAGATATTTCTTAATGAACTTCTGAAGTAGTCACCTTAGAATTTTTTTTTTGTACTTTGTTTAACAGCAGAAGTGCAAAAATAACATGGATTATATGGATGGATACATCATGCATATATATTTGCATCCGAAGAAAATTGTAGAAAGTATGGAAAAGATCAAACGACGTTAAAAAATTATTTTCTACGTATATAAATGATGTTTGCAAATTTGTTGTTCTTCTATGAAAGAGAAGTGATTAATTCTATCTCTCTGATCACTTTTCAATCAAAATTCAACCAATTCAACCCTATCAACGCTTAAAGTAAACCAGACAGTCCCTGGCTACCTTATAGTAGTTGACCATTTCCTCATATTTTGTATTAAAACAAGAAAACTAGTTTATTCCACGGTGAATTAAATTGATGATCATACAGCCAATGGACAACGGCAGTAATGGTAACCAATTTCAAGTTCATTACTTTTTCTTTTTGTTGATAAAAATTGATTAAAGTCAGGTGTCAAATTGTTGAACACTACTGAAATACTACTATGCTGCATACTTTTATGTAGAACTACGTTAAGTGGGGCGAGAAATGAAACAAAGATGTGTGCACAATCATCACTTATTGGGCAACCAATCACGACAATCTGAAGAGTATCTGGAATTATATACGCAAGTTAGAAGTACCAAGTGTTCACGATGAAGAAACTGTCGTCCACCTGATGAGCAATCTGCCACACCCTAGTTTCTACATCAACGGGTATGTTGATCACTCACATTTACGTTGAATATAATAAATAGGTCACCAAATTTGCATATTTCTTCATCATAACTTATATGAATTTTTATATTAATTTCAAGGTATATTATATTTTTGTACAGACGTTATACAGAGTGGGCAAGAAGTCCATGACACATTTTAAAATCTCTACTATTATAAAAGGAAGGTTTTTTCGTCTGTTTGTCTGTTTCTTGCCGCAAAATCCTGACGATTCTATGGCACTTACAGCAATGAGATTTGGCATACAGGTAGTCCGCATTTTTTGCAATTTTTTTGTCCCGGCGAATTTTAAAATTCAATCTAGAACATTTTAAAATGAATTTAATGAAATTTAATCATTATTGAATGCTACTGCATAGAAGAGATCACAGATTCTAAATTTATTGTTTTCGTTTCCGTTTTGATTTTGCGCTGATTTTCCAGCCAGAAGATAAAAACAAACAATCTTGTAACTGGAGTCAAATAGTTCTTTTTTTTTTATCTCCTAGAACGTTAAAGACAGAGTAAAATTTTTAGCGGATTTGAAATCTGTGGACAATTTCACCTTAGATCCATACCTAAAAATTGATTTTCTTTACATAAATAACTTTTAAATTGAATATATCTTTTGTATTTTCGTACGAGATTGTAACGTCACGGTAACTTTCCCTTTCCAAAAATAAACAGATTGCATTTCGTGCCCTTCGCGTTAAAAAAAAAAAAAAAAAAAAAAAAACAGATAACATTTCCTGCCCTCTTCGATTTCAGTCGAAAGCAAATAATAAAAAACTTTTGAGAGGCATTGTTTAGTTCTTTTTCGTAAAAGCGGATTCGTTAAAGATAGATTAAAAATTTCAACAGATTTGAAATCTGCGGAAAATTTTACACCAGAATAATACTTTATATCACGGGCACGGCCAACGACGGGCTAGCCACGCAATGGGTAGTTTAATATAAAATCAACCAACTGTCATATGAGAGTGTGGTTTTCACAAATTTCATTTTATAGCACCAAGTTTTTTATTTTGTCATAAAAGTTTCATAATTGAACACAAGTAATTGCTACATATTAGCATTTATTAGATCATTTTTGTCACTACATACTACCATATTTCATTGTTGGCATCCTCTGTGGCTCAAGCCACATTTACGATACTCAATTTTAAACCACGTAGTTGCTAACATGGTTTGTGGAATAGTGTTGGTTACTTGCGTGATTCGTATGTTCTAATGATTAAACTATTAACGATTTAACTGCTAACGATTTAACAATTAACGATTGAACTGTTAACGATTTAACTACTAACGATTTAACTATTAACGATTTAACTATTAACGATTTAACTATTAACGATTTAACTATTAACGATTTAACTACTAACGATTTAACTACTAACGACTGAACTATTAACGATTTAACTACTAACGACTGAACTATTAACGATTTAACTACTAAGGATTTAACTACTAACGATTTAACTACTAACTTCTTCTAACAATTGAACTATTTTCTTATGCACAAAAATAATAACGTGGTTCCCGTAAAACTATTTAGGGAAAACCGCACACTCATGTAACTGGTTGATTTCTTATTTATTTATATAATATACATTCATTTATTTTGAAATATGTCATGGACGTATCGCCCACCCTGTATAAAAATTTACGATAAGAATATAATGTGCCATGTGCCTATAATGTGGTAATAATGACCAATATAAAATTAATATTTCTAGTTTTTATTAAAAACGAGACAAAACTGAAATTTTATTAAGACGAAAGAATGGCCTGAAAATATGAAAAATTAAAACGTACGGTACAGCACAAAGCGGTCCAAGGTCATTCCATGCTGAAAGGGAAAAACTGGAAAAAATAAAATAATATTAATAGATATATTTTACATAATTTTGGGTTTAAAAAAATCAGTACCTACCAAAGAACTTCAGACTCTTTTAGACTTTAGAAGAACTAGTTAGATTTTAGATTAATTAGAATGTTGAATTAGAATTTGAAAAATGAAAAAGTGTTCTTGTGACATAAGTTACTAAAAAAATTTGTATTCAATTTAATTGATGAATGAGTTTTAAAATTACATGCATGTCAACCAACTGTTATAGTGATTAAGGTGTTAGCCTCTAGATCTGAAGGTTCCTGCTTCGAATCCGGGTCCGGGCATGGATGTTTGTAAGCGTATGGTACAGAGGCGGCTGGTGTACCTTAAATCTGTCGTGGCCCAAAATCCTCACGTTGAGTTGGTGTGGAAGTTTGGAGAGTGGGGTGCCAGCTCAGGTGTTGCTTCGTTATCTGACCAGGGTTAAAAATTACGAGGTGTTGTCCCCGGATCTGTCCCTTAAGGGACTGATCCCGGACCGTCGTCAATAGCCCGTTGTGCTGCTCTAGTACGACGTTAACTGAAATTACAATTACCATTAAAATTGCATGACTACAACTAATAAAGACTCTAGAAGTGAATGTATATACTTATCAAACCATATCATGTTGAGCAGAACAGAATTTTATTCAAATGTTCATGAACGTTTTCTGTTATTCCTCTTTACTGTAACGTTACTACATTAAATTTAATTCTGTGAACTTAACAACATGAGTAAATTATCACATTCCCTCAAAATTTAACTTTGATTAATTTGTAGAACAATTCAAGCGAATATTTTGTTTTCCATTATTCTTTGCTAGTATATTTACACTCTTCAAGATCAGTATATTTGTCTTTTTGTAACGAAAGCTACCGTGGAATTGCCCTTCATATGATCAGCCTATAATACGAGACTCACGGAAATAAGGGAGAGTTGGTTACTCTGCACTGAGAAAACACGGGAATAGGCCAGTCATGTAGACGGTAAAGAGGGCAGCATAAGATTTCGACCGGAGCAATTTCCTCCGCCATCCGACCAAAATCATGCGCTCATTTTTGTGCGCTGTATCGCAGCGCCATCTATGATGAGACGGCGTAGTAAAAAGCCGGTTCCAGGGATGCTATCTCAGTCAGACTGAAGTCCTCATCCCACATCGCAAACCGACTGGTTCTCCCACGGTACACGGCACCTCTTCCGGTACGGTACAAAACAAAGTTTGGAGACCACGGGCATCGATTGAAAATTCAGAAACCGCCAATGTCAGTCGTACGCGAAACCTACAGAGCCATATGACGCAATGTGAACGAATTTGACTTAGTTTCTGAAATAGTTTTTGGCCTTTGGAGAGCTTACCTTTACAGGATTGTCCAATAAAAGATCTCTCAAAAGAGAAATAGCGTTGTACTTTTTACCTGCAGCTTTACAAGTCGGGGTGATTTATATAGTCAATTAATCGATCGGTCTTTTCCATTCATTTGTAAACAAACAAAACTAGAACGATGCATCTAATCTTCCTTTCAGCGATAGAAAGCTAAAATGTTTTGAAGTTGACAGTTTCCGAAAGAGAACGGTCAATATAGGAAAGGTGAAGCAAGGAAATGAATAAACTCCTTTCTGACTGAAATGATTTCATCAAAGTGATCAGTAAATATCGGTAGCAATATATATCGAACTTATCTGCAGAAATGACGAACAATATCCTCACCAACGTGAATCGTCACTGCTTAATCCGTCGAGCGGGGATGAAGTCCTTCTATATAGCATTAACTCTAATAGCAGTGCCTTTGTGTACGATATTACTACTAGCCAATAGTCCAGGTAAGACACTTTCATTAGTTATATTTTAAAGTATGAACACATATTTTTGTTATTCCTTGATTGCATTTGTAAAACTTTTATTCGTACTTTTTTAATATAAAGTGGGTACATACTTAGAGTTTTTCTATGAAGAGCTTCGGGCGACACATAATGATAAGTTCTTTAGATTTTTCAAGGCAGCAACTTTCAAGTTTTTCGTTACTCCGTATTTGCATCTGTAATACGTATTTCTTCTTGCTTGAATATAAATATGTTATGAATTAAAGTTTTTTTATGAAGTGTTTCGACTAACATAATTTTAAGAAAATAAATCTTGAATTTGCAAGGTTTTTATAATCTATGGATGCATTGATAAAACTTGTCGGTATTTCCTTGAATATAGATTGATTATATTTTATTAAAGTTTTCTATATTGATTAAAGTTTACTGTACATAAGGGGCTTTAGACAACATAACGATAGACCATTTCCAAATTTTAAAAGCCGATAAACCGGTATCGTGGATAAGGAGTTGCTTTTAACGTCAGAAGGTTCCTGGTTCGAATCCGGGTCAGTGCAGGGATAATTGTAAGCGTATGGCGTAGAGGCGTCTCGTGCACTTTAAATATGTCGTGCCGAAATCCTCACGTTGGGTTGATGGGGAAGTTTGAGGTGCGGAGTGCCAGCTCAGGTGTCATTTGAAAGCGGTTCAACACTACGAGGTGTTGTCCTCATATCACTTCCTTAGGGGATTGATCCCGGACTATCATCAATAATCTGTTACATTGCTTTTGTACGACGTTAATTAAAAATTTACAAAATTATCAAATTTTAAAGTTTGTGGTAGATTGTATGGTAGAGCAACGGATTAGCATTTCGAGGGTTGCGAGTTCGAATCCAACCAAAGACAGTCGTTGTACAAAGGGGTGGGGTGCACGTTAAATCTCCCATGGCATCAAATGTCCTCACATTAGCGTGGTGTGGAAGTTTAGAGTGGAGTGCCAGCTCAGGTGTTGACCTCGTCATCTGAACGTGGTGACAAATTATACTGTTCAGATATTTCCCTTGGGAATTGATCCCAGACCGTCGCCAATAGCCCGCTGTGTTGCTCCAGTGCGACGTTAATAATTACCAACCTACTTACCAAAATTTTAAGGAGAGCAATTTTCAAGTTTTGAGGTAGGTACATTTCGATGATGCTTAAGACATTCGCTATAATCTCTCGTCGGAATTTTGTGTTCTCCTTTTTATATTTCCAAAGAAACTATTTTAACGGTTCTGTAAGTCTACCAAGAACAATCTTATGTATAAATAAATTTTATTTATTTTCTCAATAAATGAATAAAATATAGTTGAAATGAATGTAATGAAATAAAATATATGGAAACAACACACTGGAACAAAACAATCGACTACTGGTAACTGTACTGGATCAATACCAAAGAGAAAATCCGATTCAAGTTTAGAAAACTTACAAAATTGTATTGGTTTTCCATCATTTAAAATGTATTGATACTTTAAAATTTCAAGAATTGAGCATTCATGCAAACAATAAGAAATTGTATTGATTCTTGTATTTTGTTTTTAACTGTTTTAAATACTGAACATATTTTCGGTAGTTTGTAAGTATGATGCCCGGTGACTTTAATATGAATGATAAATATGATTTTTAAATGGTCTAGTTTTAGACGCAGGTGCTGTTTGTTAGTTTGATGTGTAAATTTAAATTACATTAATTGATTTCCACTTGCAAAACTTCCGATTTCTGATGTTTTAAATTATAGCAGTGAGACTGGCGAATAATCAAAATTTAGTTCAACTAAAGTTTATGGCGAGAACATTTTTAGCGTGATTTTTAT
Source organism: Metellina segmentata (assembly GCA_947359465.1). NCBI lineage: Eukaryota > Metazoa > Arthropoda > Arachnida > Araneae > Tetragnathidae > Metellina > Metellina segmentata. The sequence continues at coordinate 55,957,486 of OX375875.1, forward strand.
AAATGAAATGTGTCGCCGATAACTTATTATGTTGCTCCAGTGTGACGTTAATTCAAGTATCTATTTGTCTATGAATGAAACACTAGCTAGAAAATTACTATTACAAAATATTGTGCGTGTATTAGAAATTAATGTATAAAGAATATCTAAACAAAATATTACGATTAGGATTCAAGTATGTAAGAGATAAAAACTACTTCAAACTTTACGGTCTTATAGCAAAATTATTGTTTCCTTTTGTATGTGAAACACAGATAAAAGAAAACCATAGTGTTTAATATACCGCTTTGAATGCGAGAAAATAAATTAGCTTAAACAATCGTATTTTTAAGTGGCAAGCGTTTCTACTATCGCACTCCGCATTATATTTTAAGGATAAGAACTTTTTAGAAATATGTTCCGTTCTTTCATAACTCAAACATTTAAAGGTTGTTCTTTGTTGTCAACTAATTTTTATGCAAAAATAATCTTCTTACATAACTTTGGATTTAATGTCGTAAATGATTTAAGGCTAAAAATACATCTAGGTCTAGCGTACATGAACAAAATTGACATTATTTGTATATTGGTGAATGACGAATGGTTTACAGCAATATAAAGTCAACATATACGGCAGTCATTACCCAATTTTATGGCTTAGCATGCTACATTTGGGCCATGGAGCTGCATACTATTAAATATACATTTAAGAGCTCGGTGGCTGTAATGAAATTATTCAACAGTCTAAATACAGAAGACGGAGGTATTGGGTAGGTAGGTATTTTAATTAACGTTGTACTGGAGCAACACAATGGGCTATTGACGACGGTACGAGATCAATCCCAACGGAAAGATCCGAGGACAACACCATGTAATTTTGAACCACGTCAGGTAACGAGGCAACACCTGAGTTAGCATCCCACTCTTCAATCTTCCACACTGCGCCAACGTGAGGACATTTGTGGCCACGACACATTTAACGTGCACCAGCACCCTTTGAAAACGACGGTGTTTGTTTTATTCAAAAGATGTTAACATTTTGGCATGCTTTTTATTGGAATTAAAAATTTGCAACTGCAAGAAGTACATGAAATGAGATGAATGTTTGATATGTTTTTTCTAATTTAATTTTACTTCGAGGTATGGGTATATATAAATGTGCTCATGCTCATTAGAAATAAATACGAATAATGTATTGCAATCAAAAGATATAAGCTGTTAAGAAACATCAGAGCAATTTCTATGTGTGGAAAGTGATAATAAATAAAAGTACATGATGTTGAGCTGTAAAAGTGGATTTTAATGTGTATATATTAGTTCATTTTTGAGATTGTAAGCGTTTGGTACTTATAGACTGCATATATTATGCAATGTAACTTAAACATTTAATGACAACCATCATTCGTGCCTTGATAATTTTACTTATATTTTTGTTTAGATTTGATTTAGCGATAGTTCAATTAAGTAACATCGCAATTACTTAAACATAATACATTCAGTTGATCAAATCACTAAGTGGGACAGTTAATATATCTGTGCAATAATATCTGAAAATATTTGTGCGTATATTTAACTGATTTTTTTATCGTTTCTTAGTGTATTCCATCATTGATTTTTATTTAAAATCTGAACTTTTTTTACTAATAAACAGGATTAGAATAATATAAATGATTTGCATTCATTTTAAACATTCCACAGTATATGCCTTTATAAATCTAGTTCGTGTTCTTGAAATTATTTTGAGCTAAACAATTTTATGATTTCGCTTATGCAAGTATTCGGTATGAACTATGGTAACTTATTTTTTGGCCAGGATCGTGTGACAAAAACCTGTAGTAACTTGAACCCCAGACTATTTTGGTCTGTTAGTTCGTAGTCATCATCAGATTGATGCACTGGATGGGAGAAGACACCCATTCATGGATTTTTCATCTGATTGGTCCACGGATAGTGGTAGACTTTGTCGATTTCATCATATTTGTCTCCCCTCTGTAGAAAAGAGCACACACATCTACTATGTCATAAGATGTTATGTCAGCCATCCATGTCAGCTTTCATGGGTCAGTCACGTGACTACTAGTCGACATGTTGGTCACACTTTCGGAAGCTTCTCTCAGTAATAGTAACTCAATCTTTTTATATTCCATACCCATGGTTCTCCCACGATTAATATCAGAGTAACTTTAAAATGTAGGTTTTTTCCTTTCTGGTGACATCTGGCGTTTAACCTAATTGGCGTTGATAAAGAAAATATTTATATACCAATTCGGAATTCGTTCTTTGGTATTTTAATAGACGACTTTATGAAATAGCCAATTAAGCGATGTCACGTTCCAAATGCGTAAAGGAAACGCGTTTCGCTGCAGAAACACTAATTCGCCAATATTTAGTTCAACAGAAAATACTTTTCATGACTTAATAATGTTTTCAGAATCAATTTACTGATATTTAATATTCGTTAATAAATTCAATAGTAAATAATTATTGTTAAGTAACTCCCATATTTCTATAGTTTATATTCAACCATTTTGTTAGAAAGTCAAGATGAACGGAGTTAGTAAAAATTTACGAACCACTTATGCATTTTTTTCTTCTTTTTCCCGCAAAGGGAATAAATAAATTTCTCAATGTTGTACCAACATTTCGGGAACGCGGTAGCCCTGTTGGAATGGTAATGGTAATTTTAATTAACGTCGTATTAGAGCAACACAACGGGCTATTGACGACGGTCCGGGATCAGTCCCTTAAGGAAAAGATCCGAGGACAACACCTCGTAAATTTGAACCACGGTCAGAGGACGAGGCAACACCTGAGCTGGAACCCCACTCTTTAAACTTCCACATCAACCCAACGTGAGGACTTTCGGTCACGACAAATTTAAGGTGCTCCAGCCGCCTCTACACCATACGCTTACAAACACCTATGTCCGGACCCGGATTCGAACCAGGAACTTTCCAATCTAGAATTTAACGCCTTAAACGCTATACCGGTTGGTAGGCCGTATCCCTGTTGGAAGAGCAACGGATTAGCAACCGGATGATTGCGAGTTCGAATGAAACCAAATACCATAATGTACAAAGAGGACTTTATATCTGTCATGGCCTCAAATATCCCCACATTGGGTTGGCGTGGAAGTTTGGAGAGTGGGGTGCTACTCTAGCTCAGGTGTGGTCCTCGCAACCTGACCATGGTCAAAATTACGTGGTGTTGTCATTGGATCTTTACATTAGTGGTGTTTGATCCCGAACCGTCACCAATAGCTCGCTGTGTTGCTCCAGGGAGCCGTTCATTAAAATAGCTTCCTGCCGCAGTAATCCGGTTGAAAGATTACCGGATTAACAACCAGAGAATGAGCTATTTTCACCTTTTTTTGTTTCAATTTTATTATGTTAGAGGATGAAAATCCATGAAAAATGACGTATATATTATTGAAATTGGAAAACTATTCCCCGAGATATTAATTTTTAAATTTCGTTTCCGGTATTATCGGGGAAAACATAAATTTCGTAATGGCTGCTCTATGACGTCACAGCGCATAGTAACCCTCTGCGCAGGCATTTCTATGGTTGTTTATAACTTGGACAAGTTTATAACTGTTTATAATTTGGGCAAGTTCAGTAATGATATTTAGTGTAAAAGGCCTTTATGTATTTCTAAAACCTTTTCCAAAACTCTTCGAATATTTCTGTTCTGCATAATATTTTAAATTATTAATTGAACCTTTCACTTGTATATTTTTTATGATTGCCCTTTTGTAAATAGTATTTGTACTAGTGATTTGTTGGTTCATGAAGTACTTTTTATAAACAGTTACTATTTTATTTACTGCTGCTTATGAAATAAATTTGCGAATCAATATAGACACGTGTTGATTTCATACAAGAGCGATTGCGAGTGTACAGGGAGCATAGATGAGAGATGTAAACAAAAGCTCAGCTATGCGCAATGACGTCACATCCAATGGCGGCCTGTTTTCGGATCACGTGACTTTGTTTCGTTTTTAACAAAATTAAAATTGATTTTATAGTCATTTCAAAATTATTTTGAAAGTTTAAACGCAATATTTAAGGATTTTTAAGCTTAGAAATACTAGAAAAGATCATTTGTAAGCAAAACCCTCGCACATGCAAATACCTCATTACGATTTTAAACTCGATCCAACCAAACACCGTGATGTACGAGGGTCTGGTGCCTGTTACATCTGTCATGGCCTCAAATGTCCTCATTTCGGTGTGATGTGGAAATTTAGAGTGGGTTGCTTGCTCAGGTGTTTACCTCGTCGTTTGCCCGTGGTTCAAAATTTCCAGGTGCTGTCCTAGAATCTTTCCCTTCGGGATTCATACCAGACCGTTGCCAATAGATCGTATACTGCTGTGTTGCTTCAGTGCTACGTTAATTCTACTACTTACCTGTATACCAACGTTTCACGTCAAATCCATAATACATATTTATTTCGTTTCTCTTGGAATAAAATAATTCTGCTGCAATTTCTGATACAAAATAAAGTTTGTGCTTGTTTCTATGCATTATGTAATCGAATTCGTTTGTAGGGAACAATTTAAATACTCCTTTATAGTATTTTCACCATTGTATTAAATAGTATAAAGGTTTAGTTTTATTTATACCGGTAAAATTTTATAAACACACTTTCTATTATAGGATATTCAAATTAAATTATCTTTGTATGGTCTTTATTAGTCTATTTTCTGAAACTATATAATCGGCTTACAATTAATTGTAAAATTTCCAGGTATGAGCTTTAAAACTTAGACCAGTATCGGGTGATCTTGAAACTGGTGAAGCTCACTGAGTCATTTTTCTCTGCTTAGAAGTTGGATTTCTTCTTAAGAAACTCACTTAACGAGTTTGGTACAGTGAGAATTAACATTTTCGTTTTCTCAGAACTGTTTTTTTTATTTTTAAACTTAGTATTGTTTCAGTTGTAAGCTGACGAAATTTTGATCAGTAGAAGATTCCGTAATGGTTTTTATGTAGATAACTAGTCTAAAACTCTCTCTGGACTCTCTATACAACACATTCTTATCCACTGCTATCCAAATGTTAAGCATAGCACAAAATGCAAATTTCAGTACATGTTGCTATTAATTATGCGTAAGAGTTGCTGCGGTTTCCCAGAGGAATACTACAACATCTATACGCGTACCGTATAGCGATTAGCTTTACTCCGAATGCCCAACCGAAATGTTTTCAACGTTAGATGAAAATGACCTGCTTAAGCCAATGGCTTTCGGAATGAAAAGTCTGTTTTGTAATACAAATTCACAATAGCTCTTTACCTCACATGGCTTTACAGAATAAAAGATTCACAATGCATGGCAGACTAGAATACGGATTACGCTTGTGAAAACATTGTATTTGTTTTGTATGTACAATAAATTCCCTCATCCGTTGACACAACTGCAAATGCATGGAGTGATCATCAGAAACCCTTCTTTGTGAGGGAGACTTACTTAGGACTAGTTCTGGGAGAATTAAAGATACAGAACTTTACTGTAAATGTATCGTCGTCAGTCTTTGTTTGTATCCGTATACCAAATTAGAATCATGGGGATAAAATGATTAAAATAAAAAATGCGAGGAGTTTTTCTGTTAAGCTAAAGGAATGTGGAGGTAGTGCTTTTGCGGGGAACATGATTACTGTGCTTATATTTCGGTAGTTGTTTAATTAACGTCATACTGGAGTAACACAACGGCCAATTGGCAGTGGTCTGGGATCAGTCCCCAAGGAAAGGATCCAAGGACAACACCACGTAATTTTGTTCCACGGTCAGATGACGAGGTTACACCTAAGATGGTACTTCAATTTTAAAACTTCCGCTCCACGCCAACGTGAGGACATTGGAGGCGACGAGAAATGTAACGTGCACCAGATCCCTTTGTACACGACGGTCTTCCCACGACGGTCTTTTAGTTAACGTCGCACTAGAGCAACACAGCGGGCTATTAACGACGTCCGGGGTCAATCTCTTAAGGGAAAGATAATAGGACAACACCTCGTAATTTTGAACCACGGTCAGATGACGAGGCAACACCTGAGCTGGCACCCCTCTCTCCAAACTTCCACACCAACCCAAAGTGTAGAAGTTTTATAGGAACTACTCCAATACTAATGGTAGTTCCATAGAAGGCGAAAAAGGAGGTCTAACTCCTTATTTGAATATAATACAAACCATTTTCATTGTTTATAATAGTTTGTCCTGTAAGTAGCAGGACACACTTTTGTTTCTGGGATAAATACTACTAGAGAAATATTTGTTTATTAAGCAAGGATAAAACGTAAGAAACATCTTCATACACGACTTTTAGAAGTTTGCATTAGTTAATAAATTAACCTTCAAGTGTTTCCAGACGTGACATCTCATACATATCTGATCAATTTTGCCAATGGCGAGATACTCATATCTTCAAAGTCAAATCTGTCTTACTACTCCAAAGGCAGAGATGAAGACCTAAGTAGTAAAACAAATTGCCCCTTGCCTGAAACTGGTGATAGTTCGGAACAGGTTTTTGCGCCAGAGGATGGCTACTACAGCAGTTTTAGGCATACTCCAGGATGGTTAAGGCTAGTTTTGCTTTTGTTTCAGTCGTAGATGGTCTTAATTCACAAACAGCTCCTCCAAAGGTGACCACTCCTTGGAGGGCCATGTTCGAAATTAACCCTTATGATGGTTGTGTCGGCCGGGTATCTGGTCATTAGCGAAAGTGACCAGATCTTTATGAACAAGATATCTCGTCATTAGAAGAAAACTGACCAGATATCGTGATCTTATCATCATAAAAATATCGGCAATATCTTGATGACATCTCGTCAAATATTGAAAAATTGGCAGTTCTTGATGACATCTCGTCAAGTATTGGCAAATTGGCAGTTCTTGATGACATCTCGTCAAGTATTGGCGAATTGGCAGTTCTTGATGACATCTCGTCAAGTATTGACAAATTGACTTATCTTGATGACATCTCGTATTGTATTGGCAAATTGGCAGTTCTTGATGACATCTCGTCAAGTATTGGAAAATTGGCAGTTCTTGATGACATCTCGTCAAGTATTGGCAAATTTGCAGTTCTTGATGACATCTCGTCAAGTATTGGCAAATTGGCTTATCTTGATGACATCTCGTCAAGTATTGGCAAATTGGCAGATCTTGATGGACAAGATATCGCGTTGAAACCATTTGGAGGGTTAAATATAAATGAGCTACTATAGGAATTTGTTGTTAACCCTCTATGCAACAGTTTCTAAATTCTAATTCTGATATGAAATGGGATGTTTGGAATCCAATTTGTGCCGTTAGTTTCGATGAAATGAGCTCTCTGTAGCAAAGAACCTAAAATTTGTCTACTCTGTTTAACAGTAGAGTTACATATGGTATGTCTTACATACTATTTTTGCGTAGCAAAAAATGATCATCCACTTCAGCGCGTGCCCTTTATGAGCAGCCAAACCACTTGTTAGTTGTCACTAAATGCCATCTATACGCTTTGAAACTATACTAGCGCCGTTGCTCGAATAACTGCTGAGTTATTACGAGTTGAAATCGCTCACAAAATTATGTTGCATTCACAACTAATTTGAATCTTGCAATTGGATGTAGTTGCACGTCCAAATGACCGAAGAGTGACAAAGCATACCAAACTAGGAATTATTCAAGACTTTTTTATATCATATATGCATTATTTTTCTGAGCGGCCGTAGGAGTTGAATATTCATTCAATGTAATTTTTTTCTGATTATTGTGGGACTAAGTAAATTCTCTGGCAGTAAGTCTACCAACACATATCTAGATTTCAGTGCAAAATAAAATAAATTTGTTCAATGTTTCTTATTCTATTCTTAACTCTAAGAAAGGAGAATGGCAGGCAAATTCATAAGTTTGTATTTTTCAGCATTATGTAGAAGTTTTTATGTGTCGATTTTTGCATATTTATGAATTCTTGTTTTTTTTTCATTATTTTTGCTGTGGTTGTGGTTCCTTATGTTTGTCACGTGGTTTTTACACGTAATGTTTACCTTTTAAATTCTGTTAAATCGATTTAACACTCCTGGTGGTTGACTCTATGAGGTATCTCGTCAAACCGACGCATATCTTGATGGACGAGATATCTCGTAGTTAGAAGAAAGCAGACTAGATTTCGATCACTGCACCACCGAAATATCCTCAATATCTTGATGACGAGGAATCTGTCATTACAAAAAAATTAATAAGATAGGGACGATATATCGCATTGAAAAATCTTGGTGAGTAAAAAATGTAAAAAACTGAATCTAAGTACTATATGTCGTCATAGTGACATAAAATGTCAAATTGTATCGGTGTCTTACCGATGCTTTTGCGCAATATAGCTTAGATTTCATCTAGCCCCTAACACTTATTGTCAAATAAATACGTGTAAAAACTGAATGAAGACTTCTTTATTCGAATTGAACATTCTGATACTGTTATTTTCCTTCTCATTCAAAATTCGAACAGAACAGCAGTTCTCTCTATGGCAAAGCGAATAAAAAAGGCTTTTACTCATAAATAGAACTTTTGTAAAATCCAAAGTGCGGTATAGAGGGAGGAGTTGTTTTTCTCCCCATACTCCAGAAACAGGATCGAAAAACACGACCTTATCCAAACACATATTTCTATTCTAGTATCACCGACATCTTTCGGAAAAGACGTTTCAAAAAAAGAAATAGCTAGCGACTGCGAACAAGTTTCCCCAGTGCTGGAATTTTGTTAGCAATATTCCCCAAATGGGCACTTGTAACGCTTCCCTGGAACTAGCACGAAATCCCGGAATTTCTTACATTGTAGATTCACGAGACAAAGAAAGGTTTTCTTATTACGATTGCATTCCTTTTTTTTTAATGAAATACTTTTGGTTGCAAAAACTTGTGTTAGAAGTTTAAACTTTCGTTCGTAGCAAATTGAACTAAGCGAGTGGACTTTCTTGAGTTTTTCTCACACTATCTTTCTCGAGTGTTTTGAAAGCAGCCATACTCAATAACAACCTTTTAGTTATTTCTCTCTCTCTCTCTCTCTCATTTGAAAGAAATACAGTCAATATTTAGTAATGAAAAACAATGGAAGTATGGAATAAATATAAATAAGCATAGCCATGCATAACATCTGCGCTAAACTTTCTTAATTGCTTATAATACTCTCTAAGCGGAACTCTCCAGAGTGTTCCGTTTATATTATAATAAAAGAAAAAATAACCACAAAATTATTATAACGAGAAAAGTTTAACTCAGATTACTATTAAGAATTTGCGAATACAGGATGCGTAGGACTATAATAAAGGAAAGTATTACTATTTTCTTTGCTCACTGATTTACTTCCAAAATATTTCTTTTATTACTGTCCTAAGAGGAACATCTTCCATCTATGGATGTGTGTGGCAGTCGCTTCTCATGTTTCATAACTTATATTAATCCATTTGTAATGAATACAGCATACATATTTACATAAACGGATTTTGCACCTCTTAATGAAATATAATTATTCAAAAATAAAAACAACATGTCGATTATGAGCGATGGCAACGACTTCGGCGATTTTTTTGGCGCAATTCTAAAGTTGCCAAGGAAAGAATTATTCCATAACTCTTTTTCTGTCACGAATTTTTTCTTTTAACAACATACTTTTTAAACACGTTTCAGAACGTTTTGAAAAGTATATATTTTAAAAACTTTCACAAAAAGTAGTAAGCTTAAGCACATATCAAAACACGTTTGTGAACCAGCAGAAAAACTAAGCTAGGAATGTTGGGATAAGAATACCCTGAAACTTATCAATTACACTACGTACAGTAGACTTTTTTGAAAAGAAAAAGATTTTTAAAAGAAAAAAAAAAGCAAGAAATAATACAACCTGATAACGTCAGAATTCTTTCGTAAAAAATAATGAATACGAAAATGGTTAAAAAATAACAAAAATTCTAAATTCTTTCGTAAGAACTAGTATAATAAAATGAAAAATCCACAACTGTCAAAATACAAATAAATGGACCAATGGTATCACAGAAAACGATTTAAAAGGACCAATGTAATTAAAAGATATTTTATAAACAAAATAACCAATGGAAGGAAAGAAAAAATTTTAAACGAATCAATGAAATCAAACGACTTTAACGGATTTTGAAAGAACTTTCTAGAACATTCAAAATGAAAATTGAAAGTTTCCGTTTACCGAGGTTGCCATGAAAACCACAACTACCGTAACGAACGATGGGTTGCCTTAATTTATCGTAACTCCCTACTAGAAGTGCGCCCAATAAAATCGCCAAGCCGTTGCCTTCACTCATAAACGTAGATTGTAGCTGTATCGTTGATGCTAATTCAAATTTCAAAAAAAAAAAAAAAAAAAAGCATGACAAAAAAGAACGCCTGTTTCATGTTACCATAAGTAAATTCTGACTATCTATTTCAATTAAATCTCCCATTTCCCTGTTTGATACTTCTTTTAATCTCTAGACCTAGTTTCGCTTATATTTTCTTTTCTATGCTCATTTCGATTTTTCAGATTTCAAAATGCGTTTTGTAAGCAGTCTACTGAAGAAGTCGATCTCTTTCACGCAGTTTTAACAATAAAATACAGATCTTTAACTCAAACCAAGCATATATAATCCGGCGGCCAAAGGGCGAATGAATTACTTAACTTACAGTGTTCATATTATTGCTGCCATTCGACAGCAAACAAATAAAGTAGATTTTTATCTGTTATAAAATATATGTTATTTTTATATATCTTCCGCTTATAAGCATATTTGTAATCTAACGGTAAATGTCTATTCACAGTGATGTAAAAGAAGAGTTCTAAGTCTACGTTTTCTGGGGAGTCAATATTCAGTGTAGCCTGCAAACAAAATCGACCCGTATTTACTGGAAAAATTGAAAAGAATATAATTTTCAACTTCTTTTCATCACAGTCCCGAGGCAATCTGCTCTTTTCTAAAGCTGACATTTTTTTTTGGAGCAGACAATGTTTGACGCGAACGATTTTAATCACCTGTCGGCATTAAGCTGGCCGGATATTACAAAGCTGGAAAAAAAACTCAAACAAAACTACAGGCTAGAATAAGAATCTTATAAAATTGTATAACCCTCGGTGGTTCGAAAATACTCATGTTTTCTCAAAAATGTACATATTTTCTACAAAAGATTGCTCTTCTACTCCTAGCAATAGCTATAAATTACTTCTCTTGTGATAGTTTCTCTGAAGAGAAGTTATTTTGGAATTATTTTCTCTTAAATGAGTTTTAAACCATTAAAACTCTTTATCTGAATCAGGTGTGTATATTTATTAGAATTTAGATAAAACTACGTTTAGACGCATAGGGACAATTATTGCATCAAGGAATGGCGAATTGTTTACTGTGGATAAAACTAATACTAATTTATAATTTCAAACAACTTTTTATGATCAGTATAAAATAAATGTAAATTTCGTAGTGTAATATAAAATAAATGTAATATTAATTTCAAACAACTTTTTATGATCAGTATTATGCAATAAAATTGTCTGATTCGGTAATCGCGTAATGAACGTAATGTATTTTCTAAATAGATAACAATAGATTGAGGTATTAGTAGAAATAAAATATTTCTCTATAGACGTGGTCATTTTGTCATCATGTGAGTAACTGCGTAATCTAACTGGATATTTCATTAGCATACGTGAAGCAGAAATAGACATTATTTATGAATTAGCGGATGGCAGGAACGGATGTCATAAAATCAACCTCTACGGGATTCATAAGGCAATCTCATCGATTAGCTTGTTTCCATTTGAGCTATGGAGCTGCATAACAATACTGAACACAGAAGTCTACACGTAAGAACTCGCATCTATAATAAAATTCTTTAGCTGTCTGATTGAAGAAGGCAATGAGAAATCATTAGAAAAGAAATTAAGAGTTAAAGCTGAAAGAGGTTTAGATGTCAAAGTACGTCGAGTCGCCTTTTAGAGAATGGTATGTAATTCAAGCGGGCGTTCAGAAGTCAATTTTAACATAAATAAGGTAATAATCTTATTTCATTCAGCTATGGAGCTGCATAACAATACTGAACACAGAAGTCTACACGTAAGAACTCGCATCTATAATAAAATTCTTTAGCTGTCTGATTGAAGAAGGCAATGAGAAATCACTAGAAAAGAAATTAAGAGCTAAAGCTGAAAGAGGTTTAGATGTCAAAGTACGTCGAATCGCCTTTTAGAGAGTGGTATGTAATTCAAGCGGGCGTTCAGAAGTCAATTTTAACATAAATAAGGTAATAATCTTATTTCATTCAGCTATGGAGCTGCATAACAATACTGAACACAGAAGTCTACACGTAAGAACTCGCATCTATAATAAAATTCTTTAGCTGTCTGATTGAAGAAGGCAATGAGAAATCACCAGAAAAGAAATTAAGAGTTAAAGCTGAAAGAGGTTTAGATGTCAAAGTACGTCGAGTCGTCTTTTAGAGAATGGTATGTAATTCAAGCGGGCGTTCAGAAGTCAATTTTAACATAAATAAGGTATTTACTTTATAACATGCATTTCATTGGAAATTAGAATTAGCAGATAGAAGCAAAATACATGAAATGTTTTGTATTTATTAACAAATTTACTTTTGTTGAAGTAATGTGTCATATCAATGCCTATGTTCATAATGAATGGACAATGTTTAGCTTATAGGTGCATAGGGACAATCCTCAATCTTCAGACTACGGCCGGAACAGCAGTTGTACCATGATCGTGCCAAGAAAGAATATAGACAATGGCTAGTACATCAGTTGTACCTTGAAAGTTATAAGAATTGCGCCAAGAAAGAATTTAGACCACGGCCGTTACAGCAGTTGTACCTTTAAAGTTGTAAGAAAGTAAGTTAAGTAAAGTTGTACCATGATCGTGCCAAGAAAGAATATAGACAACGGCCAGTACATCAGTTGTACCTTGAAAGTTATAAGAATTGCGCCAAGAAAGAATTTAGACCACGGCCGTTACAGAAGTTGTACCTTTAAAGTTGTAAGAAAGTAAGTTAAGTAAAGTTGTACCATGATCGTGCCAAGAAAGAATATAGACAACGGCCAGTACATCAGTTGTACCTTGAAAGTTATAAGAATTGCGCCAAGAAAGAATTTAGACCACGGCCGTTACAGCAGTTGTACCTTTAAAGTTGTAAGAAAGTAAGTTAAGTAAAGTTGTACCATGATCGTGCCAAGAAAGAATATAGACAACGGCCAGTACATCAGTTGTACCTTGAAAGTTATAAGAATTGCGCCAAGAAAGAATTTAGACCACGGCCGTTACAGCAGTTGTACCTTTAAAGTTGTAAGAAAGTAAGTTAAGTAAAGTTGTACCATGATCGTGCCAAGAAAGAATATAGACAACGGCCAGTACATCAGTTGAACCTTGAAAGTTATAAGAATTGCGCCAAGAAAGAATTTAGACCACGGCCGTTACAGCAGTTGTACCTTTAAAGTTGTAAGAAAGTAAGTTAAGTAAAGTTGTACCATGATCGTGCCAAGAAAGAATATAGACAACGGCCAGTACATCAGCTGTACCTTGAAAGTTATAAGAATTGCGCCAAGAAAGAATTTAGACCACGGCCGTTACAGCAGTTGTACCTTTAAAGTTGTAAGAAAGTAAGTTAAGTAAAGTTGTACCATGATCGTGCCAAGAAAGAATATAGACAACGGCCAGTACATCAGTTGTACCTTGAAAGTTATAAGAATTGCGCTAAGAAAGAATTTAGACCACGGCCGTTACAGCAGTTGTACCTTTAAAGTTGTAAGAAAGTAAGTTAAGTAAAGTTGTACCATGATCGTGCCAAGAAAGAATATAGACAACGGCCAGTACATCAGTTGTACCTTGAAAGTTATAAGAATTGCGCCAAGAAAGAATTTAGACCACGGCCGTTACAGCAGTTGTACCTTTAAAGTTGTAAGAAAGTAAGTTAAGTAAAGTTGTACCATGATCGTGCCAAGAAAGAATATAGACAACGGCCAATACATCAGTTGTACCTTGAAAGTTATAAGAATTGCGCCAAGAAAGAATTTAGACCACGGCCGTTACAGCAGTTGTACCTTTAAAGTTGTAAGAAAGTAAGTTAAGTAAAGTTGTACCATGATCGTGCCAAGAAAGAATATAGACAACGGCCAGTACATCAGTTGTACCTTGAAAGTTATAAGAATTGCGCCAAGAAAGAATTTAGACCACGGCCGTTACAGCAGTTGTACCTTTAAAGTTGTAAGAATCACGCTTGTTATATCTATAGCCGCAGTCGCAAGATTAATAATGAACTGTATTCTACGGATAAAAACTAAACTAATTCACAGTTTTAAGCTAGTTTTTTACACTTAGTACTATTCATGGTTGAATTGTCTAATTCGGCAGTTCTTAATTTTTCAAGATTACAATAGATTCAGAAATTATTAAAAGAACGATATCTTACAATATATCAAGTGTATTTTGGTGTAAAAGCGATTCCATGCAAATTGAAAATTTCACTTTAGAAGCGTAGGTTAGTGGGTTTACCTACTGTATGCACTAGCAACCTGCGAGTTGTAGGAGGTGCAGGTTCGAGTTCTGTTACCTGGAATGTATTGCTCTCTTATGTATCAGTAAAACTTTCCTTGTATGTGTCTATTACTTGAGGTTGTTTGTCTTCAGCTAGGCTAAATATGACCCTGGTGCCATAAAACCCAACTAACTCACGCTCAGAGGTTTAAAGGTCTTATTCTATCAACCATACAAAAATGCATATAAAATACCTTACGACCACAAATTACCTCTTACAAATGTAAACTGGAATAAGAATAAAAGTAATCTATCAAATTTGTGCAGAATTTGTTATAAAAAACACATTACTCTTTATATGCTAACTATAAACTAAGCTATCTTTTATTTGTCACTTTATACATCTTCTTTTGAGAGTTCAACATTATTTCTTAATTACTTTAACAATGTTACGAATTAGCAAAAAAAGAACTCCCTTGACATCTTCAGTGTTTAAAAACAAAAGCGATAGGAAAAACAGATGCAATTTTTATTAAATGAAACATGAAACAACCTTAAGCAATAGAATTTAACATGCACAAAGAATCAGATATTTATCAGAAATGTAATTCTGAATTGAATGTAAAGTTTCTTTACTACTAGTTACTTAATACTTGTTTTAATGTTTGGAAATTGATATCGTTGGTGAGTTTGTACATTTCGTGTACCTGTAAATTTCATATGAGCAATGAAGACTTGGATTTGTATACGTGTGATAGAAACCTCATCATTAAATATAAATAGAAAAACAAGAACTGTGGGGTTCTGACAGTTTCGAAATGTCTTTCCAAAATCGTTTGTTTCTGTTCGCCTATGCATAAATAACTGATAGTTATGATTGAACATAAGAAATATATGTTTCACGTTGACAATGTTAATGGAGCAAAAAAGTATGCTTTTTGGAAGGTGTATACACTAAAGTAGAAAAATTCATGAGATACCTTCTAATATCGTGTGAACTTTCTTTTGCCGGCGAAGTGTAGCAAATTGACGTGACATTGACTCAACAAGTCGTCGGAAGTCCCCTGAAGAAGTATTCATCCTCTACAGCAGTCCATAATTGAAAAAGCAATGCCGGTGCAGGATTTGAGAAAGCACTGACCTTTCGATTGTACCATATATGTTCGATGGAATTCATGTTTGTCGTTCTAGGTGGCCAAATCATTCGATGGAATTGTTCAAAACGTTCTTCACGCATTCATTTTGGCCCGGTGACATGGCGCTGTAACCCTTGAAATTTCCATCGTTGTTTGGGTACATGAAGTCCACGAATGCCTGCAAATGGTCTCCATGTAGCTTAATATAACTATTTCCAGTCATTGATTGGTTCAGTTTGACCAAAGGACCCTGTCTATGCCATGTAAAAACAACCCATACCATTATGGAGCCACCACGAGCTTGCACATTGCCTTGTTTGCAACTTGGGACCATGACCTCGTAAGGTTTGCGCCAAACTAGAATATTCCCACCAGTTCTTAAAAACTATAATCGTGACTCATCTGATCAAGCAATGCTTTTCCAGTGATCTAGGGTCCAACCTATATGTTCACGAGCCCAGGCGCTGCATCCAATGACGTGCTGTTAGTAAGTACACTCAAGTCGGTCTTCTGCTACCATATCCCATCATCGCCAAATTTTGCTGCACTGTCCTCACAGACACGTCTGTCGTAAGTCCCATATTAATTGTTGCTGTTATTTGACGCAGTGTTGCTTGTCTGCTAACACTTACTACTATACGCACATGTCGCTGGTCTCGATGGTTAAGATGACGCGGTCGACCAACCGTCTTCGATATTGACAATGGTGGGAGGTAATGCCTGAAATTATATTTTCAAGGCACGCTCTTGACACTGGATCGAGGAATGCTGAATCCCTTAATAATTTTCGAAATGGAATGCCCCATGCGTCTAGCTCCAACTAGCATTCTGAGTTCAAATCCTTTTAATTCCCGTAGTGCGGCCATAATCACGTCAGAAAAGTATCCACATGAATCACTTGAGTACAAATGAAAGCCCTGAGCATGCACTGCCCATTTATAGATTTCTTACGCGATCCTACTGACATCTTTTTTTCCATATTGCTATCCCTTGAATTTTGGCACTTTAGTATATGTATCACTGTTGAAAATACGTTCTGTCCGGCAGTAAACATTATAAACAAGCAACTCTTAAAATAATGGACCTATAGACGGTATGCAGACGGTTTTACAGAATTTACAGACGGTAAATGACGGTTTTACAGAATGCTACGTAGTAATAAATATTTAAAACCCATCGTTAACTTAAAATGTATTATTTTGAGTTGTACCTACTCTTTCAGTCTATAAGCGATATGTATAATTATTATTATACTAGCCACTGTGTGGCCAGAACGGCGTTATCCATGAAAGTTCTTTTAGTATTGTCAGGTGTGACCACTGCTCGCTAACCCCCCGTGATTGCTAAGAATTACTTCGCAAACCAAATGGGAATACGTAGCCTATTAAATAAAAGCCATCACGGGTGACGCCCATTAACAAATGCGGCCAAATTCGAATTGCAAAGAGATACAATCGTGGTGATGTCACAATCTCTTGTGAAAATTTAAATATTTCATTGAAAAATTATTTACTAAAAAATCAAATGTATCAGATATATAACTAGTGTATAATGTTCCGCAGATTTCAAATCTGTTAAAATTTTCAATCTATCTTTAACGATCTCGATTTTACAAAAAAGAACTAAACAATGCCATTCAAAATATTTTTATTTATTTTGCTTTCCTTCGCTTTGGAATCGTATGAGCGCAGGAAACGGAAAATGTGTGATTTCCCTAATCTCGAACCAAAGGAGGGCCATTTTCCCCTGCGGCGTTCGTATCGCAAAAAAGTATAAGTTACAATTTAAAATTAATTATTTAAAGAATTTTTTTTTCAGGTATCGATGTAATGGGAAATTTTCTGTAGATTTCAAATCCGTTGACATTTGTACTCTATCTTTAACGATCTAGGAGGAAAACAACTACAAAACTCCAGCTAAAACTTTTTATTCGTTTTGTTCATTGGCTGAAAGCTTTCAAAATGAAACATGGAAAAAATAAATTTAGAATCTGTGTTTTTTATTCTGTTGCCATTCTAAAGAAAAAAATTTAAATGCGTCATTAAATTAAATTAAAACTGTTCTAGAGTGAATTTTAAAATTCGGGCTTCGTACAAAAATTGCAAAACATTCGGACTACCAGAGCACCGATTCTCACTACTGTAAGTGCCATAGATTCATCAGGAACGTGTGCATAACAAACTGACAAACACTTCCTTTTATAATAGTAGAGACGAGTAGAATTTTCTGAGAAGCAAAATGTAGGCGGCGGTAACATTTCCTGTAGGTATTTCGAACATGACGACAGTTGCATGGTTTTTCGAACATTTCCCCATTAGTAATCTCAAAGAATTAATTTCGAAATAGTTGATTGGTCAACACCAATTAGACTAGACACCACGCGTCATTAAAACGGTAATAAGATATATTCTAAACTAAGTCAGTTATATATCTTGTAAGAGCATTTTAGTAGTAGAAGTAAAATATTCACTCTGTCTGTTTTGTTTTGAACTGAAATACCCTCTCATGGGCAGCAAATTCTTATTCCGTTGAAAAAATAAAATTAAGCATACAAAACACTATCTACTGAAAAAAGTAAAGACCTTACACTAATACAATACTGGAATCCGCTTAGGTATATACAAGTGGATTCTTGTGAAACATGACCGTGTTCACTGTAGTCTTAGAAAATACTTACCTCTTCCAGTTTCGAAGAGGAATCAATGGATGTGGAAGTTCTTTTCTTCCGAAAGTATCAGAATTTGACCGCGGGGACGCTTTTTTGCAACAAAGAAATGTTTCGAAATATTTACTCGCTCTACTAAATCTCTTTTCCCACATCGATTCTGTATTGTCCGTGTTCCACTGTTGTCACAGAAATTCGCGGCTTTTAAAAACAGATGTTTTCACTGGAGAAATTGTTTGAACTGAAACAGGGCTGTTCTTAACTTTTTCGCCACCTACTGGACAAAAGAAAATCTTCCCCCTTCTGTCTGTCTCTCTCTCTGTATATATATATATATATATATATATATATATATATATATATATATATATATATATATATATAATCGTCTAATGAATTATAAAAACTGCTAGTTTTCTTCCCGGTTTTGCACTGGAATTTTTTTACAGATAAGCAGAAGTCACTCGGATTCCACTGCGCAATTTCGTTGAGTCACCAAACAGTTTTTTGAGCTGTGTTTTGCGTCGCGTACTGGTGTACTTTCATCTTCTGATTGCTTGACTCGCGGCAAATTTCGATGATTTATGTTGATTCACTTTTGATTAAAAACTTATCTTTTTTTGAGAAGTGTTCTTATACTAAAATTTAATTCCATATTTGTAAGAAGACGAAGCGAGCTGAAAATAGTTGCATTGACGTAGAAATTTCAGCTAACACAGGCTGAGGAAATTTTATGACACCATAGCTCAGGTTCCGAGAGTATTTGCTGCATTGAACAGATTTTCCCCTATATGTTTAATTTGTAAAACAACTTATAAACTGTATGTAAACAGGCAACTGACATATTACATAAGATTATAACTTAGTCAAACCTGAAATTTCTCATGTTAATCTCATGTTGGCGTGATGTGAAAGTTTAGAGAGTAGGGTGCTAGCTCAGGTGTTGTCCTCGTCATCTGACCATGATCCTCATGCGCCACCCGAATACTTAAGAGGAAGTTCATTCATTTTGTTAAAAGTGTAAAATCTGTGATCAGATGGCAAAATGTTACAAGTCACTTTTCCCAAAAATTTGAGTAAGTCACCATCCTGGAATCTGGTTTGTTAATGTTTAGAAGGTGGCAAAATGTCGTAAGTATTTTTCTTTCAGTTTATGAGAAAACGAAGGTGGGAACTTGTTATAAGTCAAAAACCACAGAACCACACGTTGAATCTTGACTCTTAAAATTGCTGTCACGAAAAATTAAAAAAAAAGTGACTAACAACATTTTGCCAACTCAGCACAGAAATATTGTTAACATATTTTCTGTCTTTCTGAAAGACAGAAAGCATACGAACAACATTTTCACAATTTCTTATTAAAAGTATTAAAGGAATAGTACTTGAAGTGAGCCATGGAGGTATAAAATACTATTACAAACACTCTAAAGTGCTCATTATTGTAATTGAATTTTTGTACAGTTATGGCAGAAAGTAATTAGAAACCTGGAAAATAAAAATAAGCTTAGAATATAAAATGCACACGAACACGAAAATACACTTCAATGACAAACTATACCTGTGCTAATGAATGTGATGTAATCGAAAGTGGACGTTCAGTTTTGCAAAAGCTAGTTGTGTAAGGCCCGGTGCACACATCCGATGTTTCAAAGTGCGGCGCCACTGCGCCACCGATGCCTAACTATGCACACATAACCGTGAAATGACCCAAGTACTTATTTCGCGCCATTTGCGATTTTTATTCTATCGAAGAAAACTGGGTTATTTCGCTTACTTGGTGTAAAAAAAGTATATTTTGAAACAAAATAGACGATACTGGATACAACCATTCATTAATTATTACTCATATTACATATATTTATGAAAACAAGGTACTTCAGACCGGAGAAGCGAGTGCGATGTCGTGTGGAACTGCAATACAAATTGCACGCACAAAATTCAAACATCGATGCTGATAATATATCGCCCCCAAAACATTGATGTTTTTAAAATTCAGTGCATTTAAGCTTCCCCCCCCCATTTCTTAAAACTGGCTTAGCAACTAGTGATGCTACATCGACAGCAAAACAATGAAGTTTTGAAACTTCGATGTTCAAAATTAAAACATCGATGCTGATAATACATAGCACCAAAACTATCGATGTTTTTAAAATTCAGTGTATTTAAACTTTCCCCCTCATTTCTTAAAATTATTTTAGCAACTATTGATGCGACATCGGCTCCAATACATCGATGTTTTGAAAACATCGATATCAGTGTCGCATCCCTACTTTTCAGACCCTTCACCCTTGGTCATTTTGGTCTAAAAGTATGTTCAATTTGTTGATTATGAAAATTATGCTACTTGATTATTTTTTAAATTTTTATAACGGTATTTTTTCATTTAAAAATAAAACATCGACACGTATAAACATTGATGATACAAAAACATCGACTCCAATACATCGATAATACGATGTTACGAAAAACATCGACATCGATGTCGAATCCCTAGTGTGCACTACTACTCCATTGGATCTAATGTATCTCAGGCCGTAATTGCGTTGCGGCAGCGGTGCCGCACGTTGTAAAACCTTATGTGTGCACCGAGTCTTAGAGTGCACGTTCTGTATAAAGTGAAAATCTTAATACTTATTTTTTTATTTTTTTTTTCTAATGGCGGGCACATTTTGACCGAAGTCTTTGGCCACTACAAGGCCGGAAGTGATGGCCACTTGTGAAGGAGCACCCAGTGGGAGGGCCATCATTGCCCCTAACAATTACTTTCGTAATTTTGAACCATGTTCAGATGACGAAGCAACACCTGAGCTGGTATACGCTTACAAACATCCATGCCCGAACCCGGATTCGAACCGGGGACCTACCGATCTAGAGGCTAACACCTTAACCACCATACCGGTTGGTCGGCTTAATACTTATTTAACACCAGGATAAAATTCCGTTACATGATTTTAATCATCTTTTCTTTATTTGTATATTATAAATGGACATGAAAAATGAGAAATCCACCATCAATAGACATAGATACAGAACATCAGCACAGATGCTATGCGTGGGTTCGCTCTCCCAGTGAAATCAACCTCAAAGACAGTCAAACCTTCCTCTCAGAAACTGAACTAACTTCGGGAGGTTTCTTGTCGAGTTAATAGGGACATAGTCGGGTTAAATCAAATACTACTCCTCTCTTATGAATTCGAGAACAGTCGTGATTTGTATCATGACAGTTTCTGAGCCCCAGTCTGACAGTTGATTACGCGTAGTTACACGGCCTTCCAGTCCAGGAATCCGTGATTGTTGCGTGTGAATGGCGGGGCTGATTCGCACTTTGCATGTGATTTCCGTGGACTATTCACAGTTCTTGGACGTTCGCTGAGCCACGCCTCTTCACTGCTGATTTTACTTAATTACCCGGACAGGTGTGGATGAGGGGAATGTAGCATTGCAAGCAACGCAACTGTTTATCCCTTCAAACAATTAAGCCAAAGGCACGTTAAGAATGTCAAGTTTAAGTACTGTTGCACTTCTGAAATCGTGGGAGATTTCATTTGTTGTATATTCCTTCAAACAATTAAGCCAAAGACACGTTAAGAATGTCAAGTTTAAGTACTGTTGCACTTCTGAAATCGTGGGAGAATTCATTTGTCGTAAGATGCTTTAGATAATTTCGACCTTCCGCTGGATGATGCAAATCATTAAAATATTTCTTAATTCCTAAAGTTAAGTCAAAACTAGATCATGACCCAATTGTTTAAAATACTTTGGAAACTACTTTGATTATTGAGTGTACCTTAAGAGATCGGGGAAATTCTATCCTGACTTAAAAACATAAGCAGTATTTATGTGGGAATTATTTTAATGCATTTATGTACCCTCACTTACGTGGTACAGAAACAGACGCACAAATTGATGTAAGCAATATAAAACCGACAGCTTCGGGAATCATTTTGCTGCAGTTTAAACGTGTTTGCTGAGGTTAAAATATACTTGTCTTGAGCTATGAAGCTGCATATTATTGAAAATCTACACGGAACAAATCGCCACTCCCATATAGTAATTGATTACACGAGGCCATAAGAAATCGAGTATTTATAAAACAGCTTAAAAATGAAAACGTGAGAGAAAGCGAAAATAGATTTAGGCATAAAAAATAGCCTTTAACAAGAAACTTCACAAAACTTCAGTCAAGAAACCTTCAGAAAGTAATTAAAGTAATATGTATTTCGTGGTATGGCCTGGGATCTTTGCCTGTAGTTCCTAGTGAATTGAACGCCGACGTCTACATGAACATTTTGGACAATCAGGTTATTCCTACACTCTGGTAATTTTATATAATGGACGAATGTTATTTCCAGGTTATTTCCAACGCTCCATGCCATGTTGTATCCTCTGTCGATAAGTGGCATCAAGATATGAATGTAAAACTTCTTACCTGTCCTGCTTAGGGTCCCGACCTAAACCCCATAGAACATTTGTGGAACGAGTTAGAGAGACGATTATGGACCAGGGAACCACGTCTGAAATCTACAGCTGAGCTGGCGACATTCTTGCAGCAGGAATGGACACAAATACCCATAGCTGTGTATCAAATCCTTGTTGAAAGTATGCTTAGAAGGGTTGTTAGTGTAATTGCAGCACGTTGGGGACCATCCCCCTATTAAAGCATATATTATTTCCCTTATACCATAACATCTCGCTGTCTGGTCCATTAATGCAGGGTAGTGTAAGTCGTCCAATCAAGATCTGGTCAGTTTTACTAGATACGAGATACCTCGTCGGGACAACTACCAGGAGTATAAAGTGGCGCAGTTGTGGGATGGACCAGCGGTAAAGATTGGATCAGATGAAGTTGGAACCAACAGCAGAAGAGTCAAATAGAATCAGAGGTTGATGAAATGGCGACGCGACGACGAGAAATAAGGCGTTCTACGAGAGATCCTAAGGAAGCGGAATAAATGAATAAGGGTAAAACCATAAAAGTTTAGGAATGTTTTAAAATCTCTTAAAATATTCCTTATTAATTATTATTAAAAAGTTGAACGATTGAAAATTGTTACGCGTGGCTTGTAATCATATCCTGTAGTGCTTCAATTTCCAGATACTGAAATTTGTAAACTAGGTCGCTCTCTAAGAGAACGAATTGGAACGGGAGTAAGGGAATAAAGAAAAAAATTATCGATTTACTTACAGGGGAGAGAGGGGAACAACGCGGGGGCAGCGAATAATGCCACGCCTCCCCCCATTGCTGCCAATGCAACGCTCGTAAAAGGTGGTGCGCTGTGATTTCACTGATTTTAGGGAAGGAAGCATTATAGTGTCGAACAGTGTATTTCTGAAGCTATAAATGCAAAAGAATGTGCATTAAAACCCCGAAGCTAATCAAAATGTTAAACAGCATTTCGGATAATTTTTGATGGTTAGAAATAAGGGTGTGGCAAAAAGCACAGACCACAGTTATGCTGCCACAATTAGTATCTGAATGTGTACTTCAATTGCATCAAATTCTCTTTTTCTTGTCGATTCGGTATTTTTTGACGCGTAAATTTATTTTATCGTTCTATTACATCTTTCGTTTGCCATCTGCAATCAGACTTTGGATGAATTTCAATAGATCACCGAGCACTTTCGAGCATTTTTATGATGAGATGTATTATTTATTTTGCATATATTGTCTAATTTAAGCTAACATGCGCACTCTAATATTGATAATAGTTAAAGAAACAATACTAATACATCAAACGAATTCTTCCCTGTATTTGTAGCGGTATTAAGCTCTATATCTCAACTTAAGCAGACTTAAACGAATCTGCAAAATTGGCGAACGAATCTTGCTGCGGTTATATCGCATATATCTGTGCTGCCGTTTGTCAGTATAAAAGTGATGTTTAACATTAGTCTGTAAAACTTAATACGGATAGAAAATGTAAGAGTTTTACCATGTATAATTTCAATACATGTATAATTTTTAATAAAACACATATCTGGCTTTAATAATGTATTATTATCTTGAAGTTTCTGTATTCTTTCGCATCACCACTAGCGTATCGTAAGGAAGCAGTTATTCTATAAATAATCTCAATTATTTTCGATCGAATTCAGATCCAATGAATGTACAATCTATATTTTCGATTGATCAAATTACTTTTCAACAGATTATCGAAAACAGGATCATCCATAAAATGCTTTGATATTTTCATTCAGATCCACAAAAAAGACATGCATCTTATTCTGACTTCTTTATAAAACTAGCATATCATCTATTGATCCATTCTAAAAAAATCGGGGTCGTCTTCAACTTATAAGACCAAACCTACCCATGAATGTAATGCTTTTTTCCTACAATGTTTGTTACTGAACAGGTAGCCCGTGGTTCGTGAAAGATGTGTTTCTGAACGGAGGATAAATAATATTGTTTATAAATGAAAAAAAGCTGGTTTTAATAATTAACCCTCCAAGTGGCTTGGACAAGCTATTTCGTCGATCAAGATTTAACCAATTTTGCTTATTACGAGATATCTCATCAACAAGATGTTGTAAATTATTTAATGACGATGAGATAAATATATGATCGTTTTTTTAATGACGAGATATCTTGTTAACTAAGATCTGGTCACTTGAAGAGGTAATCCGTCACGACAACCACAAGAAGGGTTAAGGTCAAGGCTTTTTTTTAGTAATAAAAATTTCAAATAAAATATATTAGTATAAAAACTTTAAAAAATAGAATGCATGAATTCAGCATATAACGAAAATGAATTTTCAAGAAGTTCAATTACTTTCAAATAAGCACTGCTACAAAACTCCTAGAACTTCTAACTAAAAGAACCTTAAGTTACAGCTGCTTTAGAAATAGCTAAGACTCTTCAAGCCAAAAGTCATATTCGGAATACTTGTTTTCTAGTTTTTATACCATCTTGTGATGGATAATTGAGATGGATTTTGTCAAAAGGCTCGTGTTGTTATAATATCTACACTGCCCAACATCGACATACGTTTTGAATTTCTAAGACACGAATAACAGTATGAACCCATCAGCAGGGGACATGAATAGGCAAGGTGTATCAAAGACAGCAGTCTTCTTAATTTAGCCCTTTGAGTTTACTTTCTTCTATCCGTTTTGTAAACTTTCATGACCAATAGAATATTTTACTAGGACTCTCACAATAGGGGAAAACTGCGACAGATGTAGAATTGTCTGTTTCCACAAATTGACAGCATCTGCTTCACAGAGGACTGGCTGCATGCATTCCTTTACGGCGGCTAACTTTGATCTTGTATCATTGACGTCTCAGTTTACAACAGGCTTGTGAAGACGAGTATCACAAGACGAGTACCACTTCAACCTGGACTACAATGTTGGTTGTATACTTATTAGAAAGCATCGTGGTGAGCACAATCTTCCAGCATGCACAATAGAGCTTTATGATGGTAACTAGCTGTGATGATGTAAGGGTACTGTTGGGTACCATTCACAATCTCGGCTGTTACGAAATCTGGGTAATTGAAACAGCTAAATTAGGGATTCTGTCGCGACAGATAAGTCATAACCTTCCTTCAAAGCATTCTTCGAGACATATTTCAGCAGTAAAATGACCTGTACATACTGCAAAGAATGTTAAAGCCTTCTCGGCACAGTAGATACTTCGTAACTGGCCTCCACGTTTGGGATATGGACACTCGGTAGCTGTCGGCTATTTAACATGTTTGGGATATGGGCACTCGGTAGCTGTCCGCTATTTAACATGTTTGGGATGTGAGCACTCGGTAGCTAGCCAAAGTTCTACATTAGTCAGTATCAAAGAACTATGGCCACGTATACAGACTTACAAGCAATTCCCAAGAACACATATAAATCCTCGTTAATTCAATGCCATGGCGTTTAACAGCTCATGGAAGCATCGCAACGTACTGGTTTTTCCAAATTATTATTGTCGTATTGTTCTGAATGTTTAATCGTATAGTATATGTACTGTATGGTATAATTTTGCAAGACTCTTTCAACGAGTTGCAATTTAAAAAACAGCTATGTAGACTTCCTTATGTCTGCTTGCGTTATGTGATATGGCACTATATATATTTATTCATAATTATATTTTATTTCATGATACATAGTATATTTCCTTGATAAAAACCAGAAAACTTGTTTTTCATACTCTGTATATCTATTCCCACCTATTTTCAACCTGTACTGTTTCTACATCTATCTATGTTTATTTGAGTTTGCACATGCTTCTGTGTTCATGGGTTTATACAAATTATGTCGTAGATTGACTAATTACGAGTATATAATTATTTCTAGAATACAACTCAATAACGAGCGAAGTTTCCTTCAATATGCATGCAAATGCAGCTTTGTCAAATATAATTAATTCCGTGCGTTTTGAACAGTTATTGTGATATGAACAGAGCACGGGCCTTAAGTTAACGAGATTGTAATGTATCGGTAGAGGCTGCATTATCTCTGTTGGACATATAGTTTCATCAATACAACACGCTATTCAATATTGCATATATAAAGCTTATATAACTGATATATTCTGATGCGTTTAATTGATAATCTCAATGCAAAACGTTTGTTTTAACTAATACACAAAATGCCCCAAAATGGATTATACACCAGGGAAATATGTTTTGCAAGCTTGACTCAGTAAGCAATTATAGTTTGAACTTTTATATAAGGATTATGTTTAATACAAGGATCATATTTTGATGATAGGATTGTTTTTATAAGGATGAGAAAGTAGGGCAAGGTGGGGTACAGTGTTACATGGGGGACAGTGAATTTCATTTTAACCTGGTAGCAAAATTAGCTCTAATTTGTTTACAATCTTGCTAGCTATCGTGTTTTCCAGAAGTCCATGTGTTTTGGAAGACTTTGCATCATTAGTAACATTTATGTAAGCAAATCTCTATTTTAGCATGTTAAAGTAGAATTTTGTTTGCAATTAAATTCTGTTTATTCATGAGTGGTGTTTATTTTCTAATGAATAATATTTTAGTAGTAGAGATAATTGTGTTTAGATTCTGTTGAGTTAAAATGGATAATCTAAATTCATATTAAGTAGTCATAAATTTTTTTGTTACAAGCTATGTCAGATGAGGTACATCATAATTCGTCCAATTAACACATTACAAACAAACATATTTCACAATGTCGATTGTATTATTCTTATAGCTCTGAATTTTTCATTTTAAGATTTTTAATTATAAATATATATATATATATATATATATGAATGTTGACGTGAATAAATTGGTTATTTTTCCTAAAGCTTTTCCTTCATATATGTTTGCATATCTTTTTATGTGATGTTTACAATTTTTCTTAACATGATTAGGAGTTTTCTTTCTTTTGTTAATTCATTCGAAACATTCACAAGCTAACAAAATTATGCCTCCTTAAGAAGTAAGATATATTCATCACTCGATTCCAATTCTTCAGTTATGACCGTTATAACCGAGCAAACTAGCATGTGTGACACCCGATGTAGTGGAAGAAGATGCTATGTTACTTAAGGTCAGTGCATTTCTTGTGGAAGAATATGGTAAATGCCCCTGACATGTTCTTCCACTAATGAAATAGCAGAAAGCCGTGTACATAACATCTTCTAATGAAAACCGCCTTATAATAAGAATTGGCAGAACCAATGAACGTTCTTCCACCCAGATATCTACAACTTTTTTAAAAATATAGCTTAACATGTTCATCCACTCATGTATTATGTACCTAATACACTCTTCAATTATGTACCTAACTCAGTGGAACATCCATTTCAATAGCAACCATACATTTACTTGTTGAGAGTAGAATCGGTACTTTTTAAAATCTAAACCTCTTAACGCTTTTACTGACACCTTTTTTAGACTGATTTCTGTTTTTCAGATTTCTCATAACCTTTTTAGTAATCAGACTGCTCATGAAATTCATCAGAGCGGTGAGCATTTATGTGTAACTTCTGCAAAAGTGTACACATGTTATATCCCTGTATACCACGAAATCAACGAATGAATCTCGCAGTGATTGATTGCGTTTATTGTTTCTATCCATTTGTTGCCATTCTCAAATAAACAAATAATGGCGATTTTTGTGCCGCGTATGTTAGTGAAATATGTATACAGATTATAATGCGCGTTTAATAATATGTCGTTGATCTTAATTAATACACCGCATTCCGCGTGTTCTAGTGAACCATTTAAGCAAAACCCGCACTTAAAACTAGAAATATGTGCTTGATTTTTCTTTTCAAACCCCCGCTTTTGAAAAAAAAAATCACCGAAAGCCCATCACACACTTCCTCTCACGTGCTCGCAGCGTTTTCCTACAGAAAAGACCGAGGGTTTAGAGAAAAGAGCAGCATAAAAATTACATTTAAAATTCAAATGCGGGATTTTTTTTTTCTGGTTAGGGCCGAGAGAGGGAAAAAAATTATTTTGTTTTTACTCCGATCGCTTCTAGGCGTTTTTCAATTCTTAACCCAAGCGAATATATGAATGCAGGAAACCCAAAAGCGTAATTAGGAAGGATACAAAACTAGCGCCATTCACCTTGTCCGTGCTGAAGTCTCACAGATAATTTTATGTAAATATTGATGAGATACGTTCATTTTTAAAATACGGTCTCGCTCGCCACATTGGTAACGTTTTTTTCGAACACAAAAAATAATTTGGTAGTTTGCATTGCTTGAACGTAAGTTCCAACGACTAAAATAAGGAGTCGGGTTTGTACGTTTTGAAGTGTTTTTTTCCACATGATTAAGAAATTTGAATTAATTGAATTTTTGCGGTGTCTTTTGACTTAATATTTCTGGTGAATATCACAAATTTAACTGTAAATATACACTCATTGCCATAAAAATTTGCGCACCAAGAAATAACTGTGGGATCGTAACGAAACTTGGCATGAAGGTACATGTCGGCCAGATATGCAAATGATTAGAAATGCAGCGTGATTACGCATTGCGTAATGCCACTAGAGGGAGTTAAACTTCGTTTAAAATTGGAGTATAAAACAGGTAAGCAAAGCTTGTTTGAGTGTACTTAATCCTTTGCAAAGGAAACGCTGAGGTAGACATGCCGTTACGCCGCCATCGAAGACAATATGAGAAGGTGTCAGAGTTCGAGAGGGGAAGAATCATCGGGATGATGGAAGCTGGGTGGTCAGCTCGGCGAGTAGCTCGTCAAGTAGGCCGTTCTGATTTTACTGTGAGGAGGTGTTGGGAATAGTGGATAGAAGAGATGTCATTTACACGGCGGCCAGGCTCAGGACGCCCTCGACAGACCAGTCGTGAAGAAGACCGTCACATCATATGAAACGCACTTGTAGAGCCAACTGCCTCATTGGCCGCTATGCAGACACAGGCAGCACCTTCACTACGGGCCCCTGTGTCTTTCCGAACCATCGCAATGCGCCTGGCTGAAGGACATCTGGTATCGCGGCGCCCATTACGTGTGCTGCCAATGACACCCACCCACCGACGCTTCCGTTTGGATGGTGTCGCGCACGATAGAATTGGACTGCAACGGAATGGAACCAGGTCGCCTTCAGCGACGAATCTAAATTCAATTTGAGCAGTGGTCACAATCGTGTTCGTGTGTGGAGGCCCCGTGGTGAACGTCTCAATACTGTCTTCGTTTTACAGCGACACACCGCTCCCACAGCTGGTGTGATGGTATGGGGTGTCATTGCTTCCGATCCATTGTCACCCCTAATATTGATCCATGGCACAATGACAGCCCAGCGGTACGTCCATGACATCCTTCAGCCACACGTGATGCCACTCATGGCAGAGCTCTCAGGAACCATTTTTCAACAAGACAATGCTCGGCCACACATAGCAAGGATGTCACAAGACTGCCTCCGCCACAATAGCACCCTTCCCTGGCCTGCTCTATCCCTAGATTTGTCACCAATCGAGCAAATCTGGGATAATTTGTGACGGCAAGTTGGGCTCCCTATGAGTTTGGTCGAACTAGAGGCGTGTTTACAGCAACTGTGGAACTAGATGTCTCAGGGCATCATACTGAACTTGTATGCCTCAATGCCCGCTCGTATCGCATCGTGCATTCGCGCTAGAGGGGGTCCAACAGAGTACTAAAAATTCCATTTATTAGTACTTTTTTCTGCAATAAATGATCCTTTTCCTTTGATTTTCTAATCACTTACTTATATCAAAGTAATACTTACATGTGTAAAATTTCGTTTCATTTTGACTACTTTTTCTTGGTGCTCAAATTTGTATGGCAATGAGTGTATGTAGGAAGTAAAATGTAAATTTTTTTTAACAGTCTATTCATATTAGCTATTAAATTTTCGATCGAGAGATACGATTTATCACGATACGATTATCGAGAGATACGTTTCAACGAGATATCGTATCCAAGATCTCGTCAAATTTGCCAAGGACATGATATCTTGTCGAGGCAAATCTGCACTATTACTCCTAAGGAAAGAGAAATCCAAGTAAGAATAACAAACTATGTAAAGATGTCGTATCCGAGGCATGTTTGATCCCCAAGTAATTGTTCTTGCCAAATGAAGATGGCAGTCATCTTGGAGATTTGATTTGTTATAAATGGAAATGGAAATGAGGAATGCACAAACAAACCACTAAAAGTAAAAAATAATTTGAAGCAAATTTTCGATTCAGTATTAGGAAAATCGACACGGTGAATTTTAACCAATCATAGAATATGATAAATTTTATTACCATGGCTCCTTATGTAAATTTCTCGGCATTGGATTGCCTTAAAGCTGGATCAAAACATCAAGGTTACCATGTTTGACATTAAATCGCCGTTGCCTCGTATACGACATCTCTACCTGTCCCTTGCCTAGAACTGGTGTCATTTGGGACCATGTTATTACACCAGAGGCTGGCCACTACAATGCAATTTACAATCCAAAGATAAATCTCCAGGAAGGTTACAACCTCAATAATTCAATAACATTGCATTTCCTCTCTCAGAATCCGGAGATGTATCCTTCAAATTAATTAATTGTACGCGCCTTTTCTTGCCCCTTGCAGGTTTAAAACGTATTTTTTCGCTCTTTTGATTCCTAGTAGCTGGATTTCTTATCAATGAGTCAACTGTTCCTAATTCATGTTTATAATGTCTTAATAAATCGACAGTTTTGCCCTTGACTACTTCGCTTGAAAACATGTCGTTGACTTAGAGCGGAAACCCATTAACTGACAAAAAGTATAAATTCTTTATAACGGACCGTCAAAGACTATCTATTAGATTTTAGGCCCAAAATAAAAATTATAAACATTTTGATGAAGTTACAAACACATTACAACACGTCATTGTATCTCTTATTATGAAAACAATAATTTTGTATTAAAAGCAATTAAAAATTTTTTTACCTAAGAGTTTCTGCTCTAAGCTAACAGTAAATTTAATTTTGAAACTACTTGCATTACCTATTTTTAACAAAGTTTTGCTATAAAATTAAATTTTGCTGCATTTTCTGAAATTTCTTTGAATTTTGCATAGAATAGAAAAAGTGTTCTGTAATAGACCTTTTCCCATTTAAATGTAAACTGACGATCTAAAACATTATGACCAACCCCACATTTTTCAATGAACTTGTCTGAATGACGTGGAGGGCACGTGATTAAGTGAAAATGGTATTTAACTGCTGTTGGAAAAGGTAAGTAATCATTCTTGCACTTACTTTTGCGAGTGATGGGAAAGGCTGCTGATCTAAGCGAATTTGATAGAGGGCAGATCGTAATGGCCCGAAGACTCGGAACGAGTATCACCGAAACTGCACGACTGGTAGATTGCTCACGATCTGCTGTTGTTAGTATTCATGCAAAGTGGATAAATGACGGTAACACCAGCAGTAGACGCCAAGGTGTTGGTCGTCCTCGCGTCATATAAAAAGTACGCTGGAGACTGTACAGCTCGGTAAAACAAAATCGGCTCGAGACAGTGGCTCAGCTGACAGCCCAATACAATGTAGGTCCAAGCGCAAATGCTTAGGAACACACAGTTCAGCGCACACTGTAGGATATGGGACTGTGCAGCAGACGTTCCACTCGTGTGCCTGTTTAGACCAAGAGTCATCGTCAACTACGCCTACAGTGGGCCCGGGAACTTCGAGACTGGACCATGGATGAGTGGAAGAGAGTTGCCTTGTCAGATGAATCCCGATTTCTCATTCATCACGTCGATGGTCGTGTCAAGGTACGCCGTCTGCCAGGCGAACAGTTTCTACCCTCTTGTACAGCAGGTCATACACAGGCTGGTGGTGGCGGTATTATGCTTTGAAGGACGTTCTCAGGGGCGACTATGGGACCCGTTGTTGCGGTAGAACATACCATGAACGCTGCGAACTATTTTAACATCATTGCGGATCAGTTGCACCCTTACACGGCGTCTGTCTTCCCAACTGGAAATGGAATCTTTCAGCAGAACAACATACTATGTCCTATGTATTGTGTTGGAGTGGTTCGAGGAGCATACTGATGAATTCCACTTAATGTCCTGGCCACCTAACTCGCCGGATCTTAATCCGATAGAGCACATTTGGGGTGTCATGGAACGTTAGCTCAAAGCTCAAACACCACCATGTCCGAATATCTCGACTTTCCGTGACCACTGCTTAGACATTTGGTACAACCTCTCTCCAGTCATGTACTAAAAACTTGTGGAATCTATACCTAGGCGAATTGCAGCTGTTTTGCAGGCCAAAGGATGCACAACGCGTTATTGAGTAGGTGGTCATAATGTTTTGGCTCTTCAGTGTATACTAACAATACTGTAGCTTTATGCAGCATAACCTTTTAGAATTTATACATGTATAGTTGCTTTAAAATGGCAGCGTTCGGAAATATTTACCATTCTTAACCATTCGAGGATTGAAACGCATATATACATTTTCAAATCTGCAGTGTTCCTTGAGTGACTCGTGCAAAATTCTGTACGAGTTTACAATTTGATTCTTTCAATCAATATGTGATTATATAGTATCGTGAGTTTTTTTAGTAGAAAAATCAATTCTAAGCAATTTGTAAAAATAAAATACCAGTGTAACTAATTTTGCTCTTAGTAAACAAATATGTGTAACACGAATATTTACTATTATTTTTTTCTCGAAAGGGTCACTTGACTAAAAGATAGGCGGAATTCAAACTTTAATTTATGTTTGTTAAATATACAATTACATACAATATTGCTATAAAATCGATGCACTTCATAGAGAATTTTAATGTAAACAAACCAGACGAAGTGAAGATTTTACATCCGCTACCCAAATTCTCTTGTATAGGTATCGAGGCTACATTAAACTGAAGTTTATTGATGTTTTGACGACGTTTGGCGGTTAGTTTTACTAGCTTTGACTAGTTAATCAACTGTGTTCTCGCCGTTTGGAATTTTCGGTAACAAAATTATTAAATCATATTAAATAAGTAAGTCAAGTGAGATAACGTTCAGAATACGTATGGGTAACGGTTCCGTAGCAGAAACATTACCGTCTGCTACATTTAAGGTGGCAGAAAACGTCTGTCACATACCTTACGACATGGACACTACAAAACACAGAAAAGAGTTAGGAAATTTATGTGACACACAACTTCATTTTGAAAGAAGTAACTTTACGGAGCAGAAGGAGTTTAAATCCATTTTTACGAGCAAAAAAAATGTAATTATAAAAATACATCTAGTGTGTGGAGCTTATTAACATTCACTTATTTAATACAAAGAAAATTTATTAAAATAACAACGAAGCAAAAAGAAAGAAATTCATAAAATAAGCTGTTTACGATTCTAAAAAATTCAAACAATACACCCCCCAAGATTAAATCATAAGATGATAAGAAGTATAAAAGAATTTTTTTAGAACGCGTATACTTTTTTAAACGGATTAAAAAAAAAGCCTTATTACTTTTGCCACTTTTTCCTTTAAATTTCCTAAGCTGAATTTTTCCTTTGAGGTGTAAACCTGGCTTTTGGGCTTTCCATACACACGTAGAAAAAGAGAATAACATTCTTCTCTGAGCATAGAGCTACCTAGCGACATATTTTTGATTAAATTTCTATTTTTCATTCCTAAAACTTAATAATTGGGCGGAAAAATAGCATTCGTCCAGCAAGTGCAATTTACTGGGCGTAAAAGCCAGCGTCTAAGTAAACAGCAACAAAAAATAAGGGTCCCTTGTGGTTGCTTTTTTAGTTTTTGTTCTTGGTTGTTGCACCGACAAAAACATGCCAAAACTCAAAATGCCATGGTTAAAAAATAAAGCCTGTAATAAGGAAACAAAGTTATAAAAAGGTTCGTAGCAAGAAAAAAAAACGCTTATTAAAAAAGAAAACCTCAAGCAGCAATATATTGATACAATTTTCTGTGTATATTTCAAGTCATCAAGAACGCTTGTTTTAGAAGTTGCTACAGGGCTCTTGTTTATAGCGCTAATAGAGTTTTGTTTTAATCAAAAAATTTTCTCTCAAATGTTGCCTTTTTATTTTTTTAATTATTTGAGACTCGTTTAATTTAGAGAAGATTACTTTTTTCCCTTTTGAAGCTAAATTACGTGAAACTTGTACCAACAATTATTTTGAAAGTTAAATAGAAACAATGTATCCAGGGAATTGCAGGGAAAATACAATATCTTTACATTGGTTCAAGGTAAAAACCGCGATATTTATAATCGAAACATTGGTAGAAAGAAAATAAGCTTCCTTTTCAACTTTTATAATGTAGTTTCTGCGTTTGATAAATAGTGTATTTCAACTTCTAATTTATGCAGCAGTTAAAACAACCCAGTTCTAATCCAAAATATAAATTAATTTAATTTAGTACTCAGAGAAAAATGAATTAATTCTATTAAAAAGTTTTTTCTATTCTGTTAAATTTAAATTTAAATATTTATCTATAAAAGTTAAATTTATATAACTTTGATAGGTAATACTATTTTAGATCTTATAACTTAAAAGTACATTTATAAACTTTTATACATAATATTGTTGCATTCTATTAAAATAGAATTAAAGTTGTTTTTTATTTTTAGGATTCGCTATTTCTCTACTGTATGCAAGGAAAATTAAAATATACACACTATAGGTAAAACCTGTTCCAATAGAATTCCAATGTGCAATAACCTATTAAAGAACTCAACCTTTTGTTGGAGTTGAAATCAATTGACACATGGACGTTTCGTATATAGGTTAATTTTACCTCGAAAGTATAAATATATGAAACCATATTAATAATGAATAAATCCAATACTCATTAGTTTCTTACTTTCAGAAGATAGGTGATGTTCACATTACAAGTTGAAGTTACTATTACACAGCTTATACAGCTACTTTTGGAACTTTTGTGGAACACATTAATATCCTTACAAAAAACATCGATTAATGCTTACTAAAAGTGTAATACCGAATACAAGACTGAGATAATAAGCCAAGACTAGGTTCTAGTGCTTGATTTACGAGAACCTGAAATTTTAAACAAACTAATTTACTTAAGTGATGGAATTTTAAATACCGAGTGACGATTTTTCACTTCCATGCAATATGAATTACTCTCTAAGTTAGGAAGTGAAAATACGTCGCCAAATTCATTAACTTCTGATGCACTTTCACTGGCATCACTTGATAATATTAACTGTTGTACCTTGAGGATAACAAGTGATAAATGGTCCACAATGAGTTATTAACCTCCTTTTGAGTGGCTAAATAAAGTGCTTTGGAGCCATCCACCGTCTTTCACATTGTGTCAGGTCTGCCCGGTGACTATTTATTTTAATATCTATTATTTTACCACAGTATCAAAGTGAATTAAATTTTGATGTATCGATACTGCTTCTTCAGCTGCTATCATTATTGGATTAAATGAACAAATGGGATGTAATTGAAGTGAACGTCCGGAAACTTATTATGGTAACATGACTGATGTATAATGTGGATATTTTTAGTTTTTCACAGGGAACAAATTTTATTGGTGGATTATTTCGGACATGAGTATGAGTGACAGGTTGGCTCATGATACCCCTAATAACTTTCTCTGAATTATGTAATTTATATTATGCAAGCAGTCAAATATTATGTATCGTCAAAATAGAGTATATTTGCATATTAAAGACCTTAAGTGTACAGCGAATAATTTCAAATAATATTTTTCCTATTGTGAAAATTTTGATATGGCGGTGGAAAATGGTTTACATTTTCGAATTCTGCATTCCAAATTACAATTAAAATCATACAAAGAAAGAGAAAAACAACGTTTTCATGTCAGACATGTGTCGTCAAATTTTATTTATAACTTAAAACACGCCTAAAACTCCAGTATTTAAACATTTAAATTGTATACAAAAAAAGCATTATGTGTAAAGAATAATTTGGATAACAACATGAAAAGAGATCGACTTAAAATATAAACTGAACAACATCTTTCAGTACATTTTTTTATGCTCTTTCGTTATAAATTTAGGTGATAAATAGAATTAACTAATCACAAGCAAGGAATAAAAAAATTACATAAGCTGAACCATATTTCTTAATCTGCTGATAGGTTTGAAAAGAAAAAAAAATCTATCCATCCATTCCATCCTCGCCAGTTCTTCTCAAAGGTGTCATTATCTTTTTTTTAATGCAGTCCATCCATAGCATTCTTAAGGAATATATAATAGAAGGAAATAAGCAACACAAAAGCGTACTGGATCGTAAGGAAGAAGAATACCTCTCACAGGAAGGGAGATCATTTATAAGAAAAGAAGTTATTTGTAACACCTTTCAGCCGTTAAAATAAATTATTTCTTTCTCCCTTGAGGTCGGAAAGGTTTCCATTCAATGCAGCCATTTTGTTCGAACATTTTAAGCGGCAATTAATTATTCATTTGAATTTCGGCAACGGCGTAAATGCTTCGCTTTGTCTATGAACAGTTTGGAAATTGGCCAGAGAGTGTTTTTATGGTGTGAGTGCAGTACAAAGCGTGTCTTGCCTCGCATTTTATGGTATCATTATTTCTAATCGAGCTCAGTGTATAAAGAACTACCTTTCATGAGAAATGTTTTAAATTTATTTATTTATTCATGCTGTCAAAGAGATTACTCCAGTTACATGTGACAGCGAAAAAAGATTAAAAGCATCACGAGATTTCAGAATAGGGTAGTATTGCTTTTACCACACAAAATGTGACATTTTGCTAACAATAATTTTTTCTAGCCTCAATTGCACCTTAAAAAATTCACCCGACCTTGGGTCAATTGATTTTTGAAAAAATGTGAGAGGTTGTCTAAGATAAGAGTTGCCGTACGTAGAAGTAAAAACAACTTATGCGACGCTCTGTGTGGATTTAGGCAGACATTGACTAGAAACACATATACATCACTCGTTTTAATAACAGTACTAAAAGGAAGCATAATATCTATATAATTAAAATAAAATCGTTATCCGGGCTTCCCTCCACACTTCGTCGCCAAGATTCACGAACAAAACTTTAACCCTCTGAACATTACAAGATTTCTGATCAGTGTGTAATTTTGCTTTTACACCTCAACACACGTAACGAGAAATGAATTACATTGGTTGATTGAAACGATCGTCAAAAAGAATTTATTGATCAAGATGGTCAAAAAACTTACCAGAAGAGTTGAAGATTATAAGTGATATCTCTAATTTATATGTATGAGAAAGGTAAAATATATTTGACATAATCCACGAAACTCTGTGCCTAACGAATATATGCATGTGTATCAAAAGTGGTTGGAATTTCTCGACCTCGTTCACGTTTTCTAGACTTTTGTTAACACACATACTATGTGTGTGAACATAATATGTGTCATAGTAAACATAATAGATGCATAGCTAATTCATGAGTGTGAACAAGGTCTAAACATGTTAGAAATTATCCTAGGAAGATCGGAAGTTTCATTACATATGTATGTGCGAACAAGGTTAAAGCGGGTTAGAGGTCATGCAGGGAAGACTTTAATAGGGAGAACGTATTTGTGCATTTCAACCCTCCGAGGTTTAAAGCTAAAATAATTTAAGAAGCTTACTCATAGCACGTGTTGAAAAATTTTTTAAATTCGTTTAGGCTTAAAACGACCCACTAAATGAAGTCAGAGAATTTTCCCTCCATGTAAGCTAGATTTAGCATTGATCGTGAAGAGACGACTTGTAACTTTATAATATTTTTTAAACTCTCGTATATTGTCTTCACATATTCTCACGGAAATAAAAGAAAGTCAATTTGAAATGTTGACGAATAAAAGACCTATATATTTTAGTATCTGGGGAACTATTACGAAAAACGGATTACGAGGATTCTTAAAATAGTTATAGAGACTTAGGAAGCTAAGCTACGATATGGGAAGAATCCGAGAAAAATTCTTCTACAACTTCGAATTTGTTCCTACCATAAGCTTAACTAGAGCTATCAATCTAAGTAACCTACCTGAAGTCACTCGACCGTACACTCCGCTTTTCTTTTAAATTCTTTCGAAAAGAAGATTCGATGTTTTAAGTTCAAGGAAGAATTTGTGGTACCATTAGGAATTACATGACCTACGTATGTGCTCTTGCGGATACCTTGACTTTTTACTAAGAACTCTGAATTTATCCTCTTCGGATATAAAGCATCGTGCAGCAAAACTAAAAAAAAAAAAAACAGAACATATTGTGAATTGTATTTCTTTGGGAAATAAATTCCAAACTACTAAACAGAAAATAATTATTAGACAAATATAATTACGAAACATAGAAAACACACAAACAAAGCCAATATTTCTGATTTTAATAAAATAAAATCAAGTTTACCTCGTACTGAATTTACCGTTAATGAATTAAACATAAATATTGATAGAGAAAATCGATTAAAAAAGTCAAGCGCATTCAATAATACATGAACATCGTAATCTTTAAATGACTATTTTGTGTTTAAGATTAAATAGGCTTTGTGGTTGATTGCATAGGCCCCTCTGCACAAATTAAAAAAAAATATTTGCCCATCAATATGCACACTGTTTTTTATTGAATTTTAACTATACAAAATGCAAAAGAGGAAATATGCATGTGTACGTAATACAGGAAACCAAAAAAAAAAAAAAAAAACCCACTTTTCATCTTTACAAAAAAATACATTAGCACAATTAGTGTCCCACGTTCTCTATTATTTTGTTCTTTATTAGTTTTAAAATAGTTATATCGGTTGAACTTTCGAATTATTTGTCCCAAAATGTGTAGAAATATATACTGAATGGTTAAGTGGTATATTGAATACTATTGTGCACTGAACATACTGTGTTCTATCCACACTGTACAAAATATATTATGGTCTCAAGTGTTTATGGCAAAGATAAATTTCGATTTTATTCTCAAATCTAGATTAATACGATCCAAATATTCTACTTGAAGATCCTCATATGTATACTAAAAAGCGGATTTGCGTCTTAAAGTAAACCCTAAAGGTCGATCCAGTGATCCTAAAGTAAAAGTTTGTAGCAGATGATGAAAAAGCTCATACATTGCATGGGCGGAAGAAA
The DNA here is from genome assembly GCA_947359465.1 of Metellina segmentata. NCBI lineage: Eukaryota > Metazoa > Arthropoda > Arachnida > Araneae > Tetragnathidae > Metellina > Metellina segmentata. Next base: position 55,997,275 of record OX375875.1, read on the forward strand.
AGAATTTATACATAACTAAATTTTCATTGTCAAACAAGCAGAATCTTCAATTATGGTCTTCGCTTGCTGGTGGATGTTGCATGCTTTGTATATAAGTATATACACATAGCAAACACTCAACCAACAGTATGATAATTCAACCATCTGATTGAGTGATTCTGTTTTCGAGTGTTAAGATGCATCGTATACTTCTAAGAATATATACATCCCATTCATCCTGAAGGGACTGAAATTGGAGATCGATACCTGAACGAAATCGGAGGAGGGGCAGCAAAATAAATCAGTAACGGTCAACTTTCTCGTTCTACATTTTTCAAACAAATTATTTATACCTTTTTGTAGCTAGTGTATGATGCAGACGAATTCAGTTTTCGCGTATGAGACAACCACACAGAGATTCGTCATGAAAATGTCTGTAATCCTTTGTTAATCAAAACTTTTTTCATTCATCTATCTTCCTTCAAAAAAGCTTACTTCAAATTCATGAGTACGCTCTTTTCTATACAAAAAGAGCAAATGTCAAGCCATCCGAAAATAACACATCATTTCCACACCAGATGTATCCCATACTGGAGGGCTTGATATTAAATAATTTTATACACAAAAAAATGAAAGATATACCCAAGAATTTAAGGTCAGCTTAGTTGAAGACAGGAGGATTTAAGTTCCACAGATGTTTTGATTAATAACACAAAGGAAGAGGTTCTCATTTGAATGACAAAAATATGTGAGTGATTGTACCATACGTGTTATTTTATTTTTAGGAATGTCTTGTTGCTGTTTGATTTGTCTGGAATTAGTAATTAGGGATACAGAAAGCTTACAAAGGAAAACAGTTAGCGTGTTTGGATCAATATTTCCTGCATAAATCAGGCATTAACTACATTCACTGTTTGAAAAATAAAGATTGATCCATGGGAACTGTGTGAAAGGAAAACAAAATAACCGTGAATGATAACGTTAAGGAAATTATTTTTCATTTAAGACCTTCCTTTCACAATTATTCATTAAACTGTATTTTTTTATTAAGGTAAAAATTTGCCTTTCATTAAATAGTTATTGTCTTATTCAAATGCTCGGGAGCATATTCGTACCCACACTTCAGAAGCATTCGCTGATGAGTTTCATGAAACCAAATTTATGCCTTTTAAAAATTCCGAAGTAAATTACTAATATGAATTATTTTTTCATGTATAATAAAAAAATAATGTCTTCAAAAAGTACTTATTTAAATTATAATTAACTTTTGCATGGACAATGGAACATGTGAATTATGCAATTGTTGACAGTTGCGAAACAAACTTCAAATACACTCTATAACAAAAAAATCGACGCACCAAGAAGGAGTTGTCCGATGGAGACAAAAATTGGTGAATAGGAAAATTATGTACAGAATAGAAAATTATTAAAATTTCAGAACAATTGAATGATTTATTTCAGAGTTACAGTAACGAGCTCAATAAGGTGTTGACCCGCCTCTAGCCTGGATGCAAGTTGCCACACGGCGTGTCATAGACTGATAAAGCTCCCCGATGATCTCCTGCGGTATTTCTTGCCAAATTTGCTCCAATTGTTTGATTACGTCATCAACATTCCCTACCAGATGCAGTCGCCTTCCCATCATATCCCAGACATGCTCGATGGGAGAGAGATCTGGTGATCTGGCTGGCCAAGGAAGTGTTTGACAAGCTTGAAGACAGTTCATAGCAACACGTGTCGTATGTGGTCTGGCATTGTCTTGCTGAAAAATAAGCCCAGGGTACTGCGATTGGAACGGTAGCAAAACAGGTCTCAGAATGTCGTCAACGTACAGCTGTGCAGTAAGTGTACCTCTAATGAGACCATAACTCCTTGTTGAGGGCCCGTGTGGCGTGCAATAGTGAAAGCAGGATCGGTACGCTGCCCTGGGCGTCTCCAGACGCGTCTTCGATGACCGTCAGGACACAGTTGGAAGCGGGATTCGTCGCTGAAGACTATACGTCCCCAGTTAGCATCATTCCAGCCTGATTGAGCCAAGCACCACTGTAATCTGGCTCGACAGTGTGCAGGCGGGAGTGGCAGATGGCGTAACGGTCGGTACGATCGTAGATTTCGCTCTGTCAGCCGTCTGTGAATGGTCATGGTGGACACTCGTGTGTGGGTGGCACGACTGATGGTTGATAGCGATTAATCAGGCGCTGTGACAGCTGATCTGACAATCACTCTGTCCTCGCGATCTGTTGTGGCCCTACGTCGACCAATACCATCATGACGCTGAAATCTGCCATTGTCCACCCACTCTTGCCAGCATCTTCTAATCGCCGCATCGTTTCGACTCACTGACGAGCGATTCTCCGATTTGCCCAACCTGCCTCTTTCAATCCAATGATACGACCTTTTTCAGACTCTGAAAGTTGCTCGTAATGAGCTCGAATCCTGCGGCGAGGCATTTTTTCAGTCGTTGAAAGGTATCCTAAATCGCAATGCAGCAGAAATTTTTAACAACAGTTCAAGAACAACTCCTTATATACATCTGCTGGATGCGCAGTTCCGATGCGCTGGAGATCGCACTATTCATTCATTGGACACCAAATTTTAATAATTTGCATATTTGGTCAAAACATTTTTGCATACGAATTTTCAAAGCAATCGGATGATTCCTTCTTGGTGCGTCGATTTTTTTGTTATCGAGTGTATATCTATTCAAGACCCTCGGGGAAAGAACTCGCCAGAAGGCTTAGAGTTTTGGTAGCCATAATAAATAGATCTATAAAAAAATTCCTCCCATACATAAGCAGGCACTAGAGAAAACATTCTGTAGACAGTCTCGAATTCGAAGATGAGAGGTAAACAGACTGCCAACTCTAGACTGGTCAGTGTAAATCTGAGATAAATCTAATTTGAGCATAGTTTTTAAGGATTCGCTGGCCTGTCGGAAACTTCTTGTTTCCTCCATGTTTGTCTGGCGATGTCCAAAGAGGACCTACCCTATATGGACAAAAGTATGTGGACACTGCAGAATTTTGGAGGAGGATCGATCTTAGTGTTTTTTTTTATTGGTTTGGACTCGGCCCATTGCTTTATGTACCTAGTACCATGAACGCTGATGTGTTCCTAGACGTTCATGATAATTCGGCCTTGCCTACACTATGGCAATACTACGGCGATGATGGTTATTTCTTTCCACAGGATTGAACTCCATGTCATACTGCAAAATGTGTGCTGGACTGGTTTCCTTAAAATGAGGTGAATTTGATTAACTAGCCAGTTCAGAGCCCCGATCTTAATCCGATCAAGAACTTGTGAGACAAACTGGAGCGATGAGTACGACACCTCCATGTACGCCCATCTTCGCAACAATCTCTTCTCATAGCAAGAGGCATAGCGAGCTATTCCTGCCCATACTTACAGAGATCTAGTGGAAAATCTGCCTCGACATGTTGCAGCAGTAATACAAGCAAAAAAAGGAGAGATTACCCTTACTAAATATATTAATAAAGCACTTTTTCCTAAAAACTTGCTTCTCTTGGCCTTTTTGAAAGGTATATGCTGTACTAACATGTCTAGACCATGTGAATAAGAAACAACCACAACGCAACTGTTTCGAATATTTAGAGAAGAGCATCATAAATATTGAATATTTAGCGAAGAGCATTATAAATTTTGAAAGATTGAACCTATTTTAGATCACTTCGCATGCTTTCGCTCGTTACCATAAATAAACAAAGACAAATTTATTTTTATAGTTTAGTAATTTTTATTCCTCTTATAAGAGCATAATATCTAAATTTACAAGTCACACTGAAGCAGCATAAAGGGCTAACTACAAAAGACAGGCTAACTATGGTGTAAGACAAAACTATAAAAGATGATAGTGAGATGACGATTAACAGTAGGTTTTGATTTTTAGAGTGATTGTGACTTCCCCTTAAGTTAATTTCCTGTAAACTTATACCGTAATATTGCACTCAGTTTTTCTGTGTCAATATTTATTACTTTTAACACTGTTGCAACATGATTGTAATATTTCCGAAAACCAATATGTTTATGTATGGCTGACAAATAATATGAATGCGATAGTCATTATGAATAACTTTCCAAGCAATACATTTTTTCTCGAAAATTCCATTCCGTATGTAAAATAACAACCTGTAATAATAAATGTATTCAGTGCAAACATAACAAAGCTAATCGATAACAGTTTTTCAAAGAACGGAAGGTAAATTTTACATCGTTTTAAAAGAAAAATCAATACATTCAACAAACGTTTCACGTAGAAAAGTTGCATTAGAATAGCTTCGACTCGTAACGCAAATTACCTGTCACTGGATAAAAACAACTTTTTGAAACTTCTAGTTAGAACATTTGATGACCATGATATAATTCCAATATGAGCAAACTTTTACTTCAAATTTGCTTCGATCCAATTGGCATGTAGTTTCTAAATTTATTCTTTGAGAACTTTTTTTTTCAACTCAGACATCCGACATTTAAATGGAAGCTACGTACCTACTCAAAACGATGGATGTTGTATCTTGGCTATGCGTTCAGCTTTCAATACGATACATTAATGAAATTTGGGTAAAGCAATAGTCTATGTTTATAACGGTGGCAATGGCCTTGGCGATTTTTCTTGGCGCACTTCTAGTAGTGAGTTATGGTAGTTTAGACAACCCACCAGTATTTACGATTATTGTGGTTTTCATGGGGCAACCTCGGAAAAAGGAAGCTTTAAATTTTCATTTTGATTGTTCTAGAAAGTTCTTTCAAAATCTGTTAAAGTCGTTTGATTTCATTGGTTCGTTTGAAATTTTTTCTTTGATTCCATTGGTTTATTAAATGGTTTTTCACCAGTTGTGGAATTTTATTTTATTATAATTTTTCTCACTGTAGAGTTCTGACATTTAATGGTTTTTCGCCATTTATGGAATTTTTTTGATTATTTTTTAACCGGATCAGTTCTGAGGTATTAGACTGTGTTATTTCTTTCTTTTTTATTTTAAAAACCTTTTTCTTTTTTAACAATGGAAATTTTTATGGAAAGTTGGTCGAACTATACACGTAACGTGATGTAATAAAATATTACATCGAAAGTTTGCACATCAGAAAGTTGCTCAAATCAATTTAATTCAAATTCCAGTTCTATTTGTACCAGTATTGTATTGACAGGATACTAACACAATGACAAGAAACACAAAGATAATGAACAGGTCCATTCCAGCGTGGTCTTCCTTCGAACACGTTCCAAATCAATCTGGCGAATTCCCCATCGAAAAGGGAAAATGCGCGTTACAATTTCACTTCCATAGGGATCATCGATAAATATGTGGCTAAGTAGCTACCATGGCCAAGTAATGAACCCGTGTCATAAGCAATATTTTGAACAAAATAAATCATTCGCAATAAATTTAGAAAATGAATCACTAATTTAGGAGTTGACAGATATAGAATAGCAAAATAACACTTTCTTAATCATTGGGTGTTTCTCTTGCGCTTTTGCAGTAAAAAAAACTAGTTTCCTTTCAAATTGTAATTTTTATTAAGTTAAATGTTTTTATCATTTCATATCGTTTGTCAAATATTTATAAATTATTGATCGTTTGTCAAATATTTATAAATTATTGATCGTTTGTATAGAAAAAAATAAGTTTAAAAAAAAGCTCTAAGTAAGTATTAGAGTTTAATTTATAAGTTCTTTAATTATAATTTTTGCAAAAAAATCGTTTTTCAATCAATTCTAGTATAACAATCTCAGTTGTATACAGCAGTCGTAATAATACTCAATGTTATTTCTATGAAGATTTCGAATTGTTTTTAGCCCCCTCAATAATATCCTCTGCAATACGTAAAATACTGGAACACATAAATACAAACAGAACAAAATTCAAATTGTTGAAAGTAATGAGTTCTGAAAAACGAAAGATATGATCAAGCGTGTCGAATTTCGACTTCAGGAGTATTCTAAAATATAGCAATTCGAAATGAGACGGTTGAAAAATATTGGTAGAGGAAATAATGATTTATTTTTTAACGAAAAAAAAAAAAAAGAAGAAACATATTTATAAAACTTAAAAATGCTCAAATAAGCTACCGTAACATTTTATGTTTTAATTCAAACACACAACCACTAAATTTTAAATCAAATTTATAAAATTAAAAATAATTCTGGTGTGGCCAGATGCCGAATAGCAAATTTGCGCTTTTGCGATCAAGGAGTTTTTCACTTAGGCTTTTCGTTTCCTTTTTCATCAATCAAATATTAAGAAATTATTTATGTTATGGAACGATATAAAAATTCAGCTCGATCATAACGATTGTAATTTAATTTAAATTGTTTAAATGTAATGTTTTGGAAAAAAATGTTTTTCGACAGTACCGGTAAAACAATTTTATTGGAAAATTTGTTTTTCATTCATACCAGTAAACAAATTGAGCCTGTGTACAGTAATCGTTTTATACTCAATGTTATTCTAACGGGGATTTCGATTTGTTTTTAGCCCCTTCTGGCACATTTAGTACAGACAGAATGGGAGTTAGTAGGTAGCCTATGTTACCCATAGAATTCTAAAGAATATTTGAACCAAAATTAGAGTGGATTGTACAAACGGTGTAGAATTGTATGGAGAACAGACAGAAAGACAGGCAGACGCGAACTGTAACAATGTCTATAAAAAATTTGAGACCATTCGTGAAACTTGTCTTGTTGAACATTTATCAATAGTTCTTTTTCAGAACTTTCTTTTTCCAAGTTCTTTTTTGAAAGGTGGGAACTGTTTATGCGATGCACTTTCTGCGAATATATTGATTTTTCAATTGATTTCTGTAACAACATTATAAGTATTTCCTACTCCGAGGAGTCACCAGTGGCCAAAAGAGCAAAAAAGTGTCGCTCTTCAGAAACTGCTAGACGGAAATGCTTGAATACGTGTTCGAATCATCTTTACGTGCCGAAGTCGGTTTGACTGCTTGAATTTTTCTGGTTTCTTCAAGACGATGCGTAAATGCGGTCCATCTCCCCTATAGATCTCCAGGAAGATAAGTTCCCACAAACAATTCACAGTGAATGTAAAGTTGCAGCGCCTCTCATGGTGCCCCTGAGTAACAGACAGCATGGCACATCGATAATTAGAGCTTGAAAGATCAATCACGTCCGGGTCACCAATTTAGCATGCCGGAATAAAACAGTACAACTTTGTCTGCCAAAAAGTACTTCATGATAAATATAAGGTTACGCTGTTATATATAATACTGCATCGTAAGTTAATTTTTATAGTGATGAGGCTTTGCTCGCGCTACAATAGCATTCATTAATTAGCACAGAAAATATATTTGATGGAGTAGAAAATGGAATAGTATTTTACTTCTGAATTTGGAGTGCCGTTACTCTTTCGGACACTGCTATTGTGCAATTCTTGTATGTGGAAATTATATTATGCTATACTTTACTACGATATTAAAATTTAATTTTTGTTGCATACTACAATACTGGAAATTAAAATACGTAATTTTGAAAAATATAATTCATTCAAATGTTTTTCATACATTAGAGCCACCACTAAAAAGTATTTAGAGGCAAAAGAAGCCGTGTTTGAAGAATATTCTTTGGTAATAAATTGTAGAGAGGAAAATAATCAATTTATTCTGTCAATCGAACATATTACACCCAACGCGAGCGAATTCTAGAGGAGAAAATGGAAAAGTTATTTGTTTACAAAATTGCACAGCTGCATGGAATCTATACGACTTGCATTCTCTGAGGGCTTCATTATCTCTTTCGATTTAATCGTAATCTCGTCTTTGATCAAAGAAGAAAATAATCTAAAATCTCTGAAACAATCTATGCGATCAACTCACGAAGACAGTAGCTATGATGTATCTTTCTTAGCGTTTGAGACGTAATACTTCATCAAAAAAATAAAGGTACCAAGTACCCACTGGATTTGACATTGAACTCGACTTTGAGCAACCATTTTAGATTGTTAATTTAATATGCATCACACACAGTGTGCCAATTTTTCAGGAGAAAATGGGAAATTTGGTTCATTATTTACAATACTTTACAGTCGCGTTGGATAGATACGACTTGTATTTGCTGAGGATTTCATTATCTTTTTCGATTTTATCGCACTTTTCTCTTCGATAAAAGAAGAAAATAATCGAAAATCTTTGAAACTATCTATGCAATCAACACACGAAGACAGTGGCTATGATGCAGATATTTTTTGCGTTTTGGTGCAATAACTTATCGAGAAAGCAACGGTTCCCAAGTGCCCTCTGGATTCGACTTTGAACTTTAGAGCGTTCCTCGGGCTGTTTCTTTTTTCTCCAATCCACCACGGGCATTTAAAAGGAAAGGGGAACGACTTCAAGTCATTACGGTGGTTGCAGACATGTGTTATTTGCCACAATAAAAGTTATCTCCACATCTAAAAGAGGGCGCTGATGTAGTGAGTCGGGGGGAATTCAGCTCGGCGGCAAAACAGGACGAAGTAAAGATTCAGCAGTAGGGGGCATAGAAATAATATCAATTCGTTCTTTTTATGCGTTCGCCAATGAACAGACTCTCATAAAAGTTACAGAAGTAAAAGGGGAATAGTCGTAAAAATGCATTTCCTAGGCTTGTTACGCCCCAAATCATTTTCTGCAATGAAGTTTCGACCATAAAATTTATCTCGACCACGAAGTTCCTCCTTTTAGAGCTTATATTTACTAGTCGATACGTTTTTGGTTGCCTTGCTTTTTTCTACTGTTTGTATTGGTGCTATGCACTCCAGATACAGAGCTGATCGTAATAAATGAAATCAGGAAGAAGGTTGAATATTTTCCCGTCGTAAAACAGGAACGTAATTTCGGCTAAGCAGTTTTAATTTAAAGTATCGCCTTCTATGCGGATCGGAACTCATCCGATGAGCAAATATTTTTAGGCGATCGGTTGTAGGGAATAAGTAGGAATAGAAACTGGATGAATACACTTGGATGGGGGATGTCGTAATTTCTTTTTTGTTCTATCCCGAAGAAATGCCAGATAAAAATTGCTTCCAGGCATCGTCTTATCAACTGTAAAAAGGTGGACGTTTCCGCCTGGTTGTATTTCTTAAGTATGTTTTGGTGATTGCTTTTCCTGAAGAAGCTTTTGGCTCAAACAAGTGTATCATTTTTGGCTATATGCTGACTATTTCAAAGAAGACTGAGCAAGCAAAATCCTTTCCAAAAGCAATTTCCTTAGATATTTCCATTTACTCTCTTGGATCCATGGAAACTGTATTTTTTATAGCTGACTCAAAGCAGCAACTGGATGGTTTTATTCTGATAGTAACAGATTGAATTTTTTATCAATGATTTCGGTCGTAAAAACCAAGAATTAATTTAAAGAAGACATTTTCTAATAAATGCAGTAAATGTATGGATATTACTTTTTAGGCTGTACAGTATTCTGTATCTCTATTAAATAAATTATTTTAGCTAACTTTCTCACTGTGATCTAGTATTTTATTGATAGAAAACTAATTGTAAACGTAAAATTAAAATTAATAGAAAATTTTATTTTATCTACTTTATATTTAACAAGCTGGTATATTAATTGAACCCTAAAAGATTAACATGCATTTCTGAACTCTAGTGTCTTCCCTGGATGACTTCTAATCAGTTTTGATTTTCGAATCTAATATGAGCTTAAAGATTCTTTCAGCAAATAAATTTGGAGATTTAGTCATTACGTGTGTAGAGGGGTAAAGGTTGCGCTATAATATTAGGAAATCTTGCAGATGGTTAAACCCTGAAATAATATTTTAACAGTTTCGTAAAACCCTTTGGACATCTAAAGTGGAACATTCCAATTGAGAGATTGTAATTTGGTATTATTAACTTCATCCTATTCCATACGGATTTCATATTCAATTTTCATTGTTTGGTTCTCGTTCATATAATTTTTCTTTTCACAGTTGTGTTTTGTCAATTTTGTATTTACGTTGCCTCATGTTGGGGTGTGTGTCTAAATTGAAATAAGTGGAAGGAATATAAATGTACGACTGAAATTTATATTTTCCTACAACAATCAGAAGCACACACACATTCAGCTTAGTATATTGCCTTTCCTATTGGTTTGGACAAAATATTTCAGTCATCAAGAACTGACTAAATTTGAAAAGTTCATCGAAATTTTGCCGATTTTCGAAAGGAGTCTAGATTAAGTTCTGGACAATCTTCTAATGACTAGATGTCTTATCCAAAGACATCTGAATAGTTTTACTAATGGCAAGTTACATAGTCGAATCAATCACGAAGGGTGTTAAGTATATTTCATCGCAGCCATGTCTCTATTTAAGTTGGTATCTGTTCGTAACTAATCACGTTTCATTGTGAGATTTATTCTTTAAGGTCTGATTTGCTAGGGAAACTATTAATATCTCATTTCAGAAACTCTAAGTGTTAATCTACTAGAATTCACTAAATACTTTTTTTCTTTCAAAAACTTTAATTTTATTTTGCATTGTTTTAATTCATCAGTCTACGATGAGGTATATTGGAAGTTCGTTCTAAGAATTCATCCTCAAATCGCCTGCACCATATTCACATACTGTCTCGTTGGAGATTGATTAACATTAAAAAAAAACTAGAACTTATTGAATCAATGACCAGTTGCTTAACATTTGTATTGTATTTATGAGAGTAAAATTACAAGTAAAGTGTAGTAGTGACACATTCAACTGATTCTAACTGTGTTCAGATTAAGTTGTGTTCGATTAAGCATTTTTTTAGAAGGTTTATTCAAACTAACATCACACTCTGATTCTTCAACTAATGATATTGCTTTTTTCCTTTTGGAAACCCGATTTTATTAAATTTAGTGGGATCCTGCCTGAGTTTCACATAAACGCTGAGTATGTGCACGCTGAATCTGTAAATTGGTTAGTCTTCCCGATTGGTATGTGGGTAGAACGTGAGGGGGAAAGAGTGACAATACTTCCTGTGTGGATCTAGATCCAAATTTGGTGCGTTTCCTCTCCTTGTTGTGCTCTGAGTCAGACGTAAGACATGGATTTAAAAAAAATCCACAGATTTTGTGGAATCTTCTCTACAATAACTAAATTTTTTATAAAATAACTAGAGAAAATGAAATGTTTTTGTATGCAGCTATAAATTACAGCTAATTTGTAATTAACAGGCTTTGAAATCTTGAGAATTCTTATTGTACCGTAACATCATGCACTCATTGTGTTGTTATTTGATTAACAGCTAACTATTATTGCCACATATACGAAGCAGAGGGTATTTTGAAACTGAATATCTGACTCCAGATCATAAGGTTGTGTGTTCAAATTACGTCCGGGTCCCCATTTATTAGGAACAAATTGATGAGGCGAGAGGTTATAAATCATCAGAGAACTCAAGAGAACTTAACCAGACACATTTATTTCAATTTCCAACATGTTAAATACTCGCAGGTCAGCACGGCGTTGTCCGTGACAGTTCTTTTTGTGTCCGTACTGATACTGGAAACATTAAAAAGATAAAACAAAAATTTTAAGAACGAGTTCGCATAAAATTCGGACTACCTAAGGTATCGATTTTGGTAAAATTTTATTAAAATAGTAGACATTTTCCGTAGATTTCAAATCCATTGAAATTTTTACTCTATCTTTAGCGATAGCGAAGATAGGAAACCTCACATAGTCTTTTTGTGTCCGTACTGAATATCTCCATCAAATGCGGCAAAATTCGTGTTGCGAAAATATAAAAGTTACAGTTGAAATTTATTTATTTAAAGAAAATCATATTTAAGGTGTCGATCTGGTGTAACATTTTCCACAGATTTCAAATCCGTTGAAGATTTTACTCTACTTTTAGCGATCGCAAAGATAGAAACTTGGACTAAAAGATAAAAATAAATAAGTGCCAGTCAAAAAATGTTTATCTGTTTTGTTTCGCTTCGCTGGAATTGTTTCGGCTCAGGAAATGACGGGGAAATAATTTAGAAACTGTGATCGCTCCACACTGTTGCCATTCAAAGGGAAACAAATAATAAATAAATGCCAACAAATTAATTTAAAAATATTCTAAATTAAATTTTAAAATTAGGAGGGGGAAGAGCTTTGAGGTATATTCACCTGTAGGACAACCTGTGAGTCAAATTTCATTACTGTAAGTCCTATAGATTCGTCTGGGACACCTCAAACACACCTAGACACTTTCTTCAAAATGTCGAAAACAACTAAAAATAGAGATAAATCTTTCGAACAGCAATTTTAGATTCATTTCAAAACACTAGCTTAAGTTGGATTTATGATCCCCCGTAGGAGCTGGAGTTTTCACACCAGCTGCAAATCCTTCATTCAGGTTCTATGCGTTGTGAAGTCTGTTTATGCAATATGTTGTAAATAAAAATAGTCGTATGATAAATTCTTTTGAATAATATCACGGATCAGAAGGATTTGCAATATTACACCTCATCAATTTATCCAGAGCAATGTATTAGGTTTAGTCCGACTTTGGAAAAATGACATTCGAGTCGTGTGTTTTTTATCGACCTGTATACTTAATTGAACAGCTATTTCACCATTTTCAAAACTTATCAGATCTTGATGAACGAAATATCTCATCACTAGAAGATAATAACTAGATCTTGATCTCGTCATAAACGAAAAAATCGAGTATCCTGATGGCAATATATCTCGTCATTGCCAAAACTGGGCAAATATTTATAAACGAGATATCTAGTTCAAACCACCTGTAGGGTTGAAACGAGTCTATTCGTTACGATTAACGGTAGTTACGGACGAAAGCAATGTGCTTCCACAATTGGCGTTATATCCCGGATTCCAGCTCCGAATTGATCGTTCGGTACCCGTTTTCTGTAGTGATTATGAGTTGGAACAAAAACTATTCGTGGCGATCTTCATATAAGTTTTTATGTACGACAGTCTTTTCCCCTAACGGAGCTTGGTATTTTCTGGAAATGGATTATCTCAAGGTCATCTCCCTTATTACAAGATCCGCAATTAATCATCAACCTGTTTTGCATTAATTAAAAGTATCACATTATTCCATAATTTAACTTTGACTTGTTGAAAGAATGAACTAAAATACTATTTTAGAATAGTAGGTTACAATAGGAATATGTATTTCATTTATTTATAAGTTGATCGTCAAATTTTTTTTAGAGGAACAGAGTTTTAGCGAGTGAAAATAACTTTGAATTAACTTATACGAATGGATAAAGGGGAAAGGAGTTACGTATATACTTCAAAAATACAATTTGATAGGATCTCTAAAAGGTTTGAGTGATGTTTCACTCAAATGTTTTAGAGAACCGAGAGCAAGGGAACACATTCATCTTGTATGGCAACAGAAAAATTAATCAATAGCAAGACAGAATTCCCAAAAAACAAGCCATCACATTCATCTTGTACGTCATCAGAAAAGGCTGGAGTACTAACCTCAAACTCTCATACAGATATACTGTCTTCATTTTGGAGACCAAAATTTTGAGGACAGTAGATTTATATGAAAAAGCATATTTTACAGGGGAAAGTGGGGCACAGTGTTGCACGTTTTTTATTTTTAGCTGTGGCATCAAGATAGGAATCTATATGAAACAAACAAAGCCCTTTGAATTATCTTTGATCTCACTTACATATCATTAAAATTTAAAAGATTAACGTTTATTTCCAGTATTTAATGTTTTTGGTAGTGATATACATTGTAACACTGAGCCCTACTGTCGGGGTACTGTGTTACACACTGTGGGCTACAGTGTTACGTTATAGTAGATACAGTTGATATAAAGAATAAGATTTTATTAAAATTAATTTTAATTGAAATACACAGATATCTTAAGATTCCTTAAGCAGGCTTAAAATCAAACACCTCTTTTAATTAGTTTACGTATAATTGAACAGTTTTAAATGTAAGGAAAACATTAGCAATAATTGTAGCCTACAGTTACAAAGTAGATGATAAAATAAAATTAAAGAAATTATAAACTTATTTTATATATTGATAGAAAGTTAAATCCGCTGGGAAAATCAGCATGCCAGCTTTTCTCATTGTCCCTCCTGATGGAATTGGGAGCGGAAGTTGGGCATATATTTTTCAAATGAATGAATTCATTTGTTCGTGAAGGTTTATATGATGGCATAATTCTTTTGACGTACAACACTTCAAAATCAACATTGTTCTAATTCACGACATAAACAATAGAGTGAATTTTATGTTCTTTAAGGTGTCCTTTTTCAACTATAACGTACACCATTGTTAATTGTTGTCAACTGCAGCAATGTCTGATCAGCATAAGATGATGAATCTTCATCTTCTGTTAATGATATCTTGGTAGGCTTATGACTCAGGTTCACTTTGGCTCGCTTCTTGGGAATTTCGTTCCATTTAGGGTTTAATACTTTATTCCTCTCTCTCTCTCTACATTATTTCCTCTGACATCACAGGAATATGAATCCTAACTTGATTTGACATCAGATAAAGCGATAAGATCAAAATTTGAAACTGAGAAATCAATCTCATATGTTTGGTGTACGCTAAAAGATGAATTTCAAATCCTATCAGATAAAGCGAAACTTATTCTCTTGCTCAAAAACAACCACTTATTTATGCGAAACAGAATTCTCCTCATACGCCGTTACTAGAAAAAAATACAAATCACGCCTCAATGCAGAGCAAGATATTCAGTTGCAATTATACGAAATTCAGCCACATATAATCTCACTATGCAAATAAAAATAACCTCATTCTTCTCATTAAATTTATGTTTCACGAAATCAAGTAAAAATTTGTAACAAATGTAAAAATGCCAAATTAATAAAATAACAAATTGTGGATACGCAATTTTTGCCTTGAATTTATTTTCATATGTTTTTATTTTCATATTTGTGTTTTTCGTCTGCATGGGAAATTAGTGCAGAAAAAAAAATTTAAACGGTGAAATCTTAAGTCCTGCAAGCTTAAATGACGAAACTACTTTGTATCGTTAATGCTATTTTGTCGTTCTATTTACTAAATAGAGTATACTATAGCTACAAGATAAAATTTAGTGCTCCGCATTTAATTTCTAATGTCAAAAGTGCTTCGTGACCGAAAAAGTTTGAGAACTTTTGCTATAGAGGGTACTGGTCATAATCTGTGAAAAACTGAAGTGGCATTTCGGCTTTGATTAGGGGAATATTACTGCGTCAATGTGTTTACAACCAACTACATCGTGTTGGCCGCCAGTATCAAAATCATTCCATACACCCCCCCCCCTATGCTGTTTCTGAGACAATACTTTTTTTAATTCCTTGTTTAAGGTAATTTGACTGTCTGGTCAAATCTAACTAGATTTCAGAGCGCCATTCCTCAACGGTATAACCAATTAAGAGTACCTATATATTTACAAGCTAATGATTGCAAGCAAGTATATTTCGCCAAAATGGCAGAAAACTACATTTTAAGGAAATCTTGATGAGCACAAGAGAGCACGTATTTAGCTCAGTGTCATTTCTTACTATCGTCTGGTTTGTTTGAAATTTCTTCTCATAACTTCAAGTCCCTTCTAAAACGAATCGAATAAATGCAAATAATTGAGACGCTATAAATATTTCAATGAAAGATCTTGAAATTTATTACTTGATTTTCTTTCAATATATTATTTGATAGAAATACTTCATTTTTAATTCAACCTACATTACATTTTGCCATTATAGAACCTAGGAGATCCTTAGGCTTATAAAAACGAAAACACCTGAGCGTAAGACTATGTAATATTCATACAAAGCAAAAAACATAATGAAGCGTTACGAAGAACAGCATATAGATTGGACTGATTAAGAATTTATAAATATTTTTTTCATTTCTTCAATTAAAACCTTTCAGAATAATTACAGTTAGTTTTTGTCATGAAACATTTTTATATCGATGAAAAAGTTCGCCCCTACGGCTATAAGCAAAAATGAGAGTTACTATTAATGAGAATGAATGCGCTTAAAAAAGCAGAAAAAGAGGAAATCTTCCGAAACTCGTAGAAGAAAAAAAAATACGTTTTTTAACCACGTCGTTTTGTTTTTTTCCGTTCCAATTTTATTTCGCTCATAAGAACATCTTGCGAAAGAATTTTAATTAATTTTTTGTTCTAAGTGCTGAGCTTTTTCTTTGTTTACAATGTGGTGTAATCATAGATGACAATGTTTCGCTTTTCTCGGAAAGTTGTTCTTTGAATGGAATTTCTTGGGCAATTGTTCACTTCCTTTCAAATTTTTGACTTTATCGCATGAGGTGTGATCATGACTTAAAATTCTATATTGCTAGTTTTTTTTTATTTATTCGAATATTGTGTGTGGTATGAATTTTACTCTAAATCCTTTACCTCACAATTTTCTTGGATATAGTCGTACAATAATCTGTAACGTATCAATGCATCATGTACGACCTATTAATTATTCCAATATTATATGAGGTAAGACTTTTTCTTAAGTACTTTTCCATGCAATTTTATTGGATATGATCATACAATAATCTGATATCAATCGAGGCATCATTAACGTATAGATGAAGTTGAAGCTGATTGAATTGAAAGCTTGAGGTTCAAGCTGATTAGGTTTTAAAATCTACCAATGTCGGATATTGCTTACATCCTTATAGTGTTTATCGTATTTATAACAGGATATATTCTGTATCAGAAATATTACACAAGTAAAGAAGCTATCATCTCTCTCTATCTTTTTCTATCTCTTCTATCCTAAAATATTTGTTAGCTAGTAGTGAATTAGCTGTTTTCCGTCATTTTTGACTCTCCGTGTGAGGAGAGTCCACAAAAACCCGTTTAAGTTGGATAACAGACTTACGGACATAATACCCGTCCCGCAGACCAGGTGGGCTTCCTGATATGTTTACCCATCCCACAGGGGTGAGATGCTGCCCATTGGATGGTTTACCCATTCTCTAAACTATATACGGTTTCTAAGATATGTTTACCCAACTCACAGACCAGATGCGGCACTTCATATAGATTTACCCCGTTCACCAGATCAGATGTTGCACTCCATATAGATTTACCCCGTTCACCAGATCAGATACAGATCTCCTGATAGGTTTACTTCCTGCTAGCAAATAAGATAAGGTCCTCTGTATAGGTTTACATCCTGCTTGCAAATCAGACACAGCCTTCCAAACACGTTTACTTATTCCGCAAACCAGATACGGCCCTTCGTATAGGCTTAACCATCTAGCAGAAGAAACATACAACCCACAGAATAGGTTACAGGTTTACCCATCCAGCAGAAGAAACATACAACCCACAGAATAGGTTATAGGTTTACCCCGCTCAAAGACAAGATATGGCCTCTGGAAATATTTATACTTTTAAAAGATACTTATTCAATGAAAATATTAAATATTTTTTAAAAGTAGCACAACAAAGCATTATAGTTATTTCGAAAATTCCTGCGTTGAAAATCTGCATCAACCTAATTTATTTTATTCTTGATTTTTTTTTTATGAATGAATATGAATGAGATATGAATATTTTTTTTTATGAATGAGATATGAAGCGAAAGAATTCTCTTTCCACGGGACATTTTTTTTACGGGCAGTTAAACAACCCGCTTACCAGAATGCTTCGTATCTGTGAGTTACGGATTATCAGGGTAATTACTCACCAATTCTTTCAAAATTTCTTTCATTTTCTAAATTTATCATCGTTTTATTGGCGATATTTGTGTTTTTCGTTCTTCACTTACATGAACTTGGATGTATCTATCGTGCTTAAATCTATTGAAAAACTGTTGTGTTCGAATTTAACTAGTGGTAGCTATTTTGTGAATACATATAAATCATAAGTTAAATAAATTTCCAAGTTAATTTCAATGCAGACTAGCTAATTTAACATGTATTTACAGTACCCATTCACCATTAACAAAATTAATTTGTATATTTAACCTTCCTGGGAGCAGGCGCACGTTAATTCTACTACGTCCTCAAATGTCCTTACCTAGACGTGGTGTAGTTGTTTGGTGAGGTACCAGCTCCGGTGTTAACTTCGCCATCTGACCGTGATTCAAAAAGACGTCCTCAGATGTTTTCCTTTGGATTGAACCTGGACCGTCGCCAATAGCTTGTTGTACCGCGCCAGTGTGATACTAACTGGTGTTTAGACTACGGTCAGTACAGCAGTTGTACCATGATCGCTAATAAAGAATTTAGATAGCAGCCCCTGAAAATGTACCTTGAAAAGTACAATAAATTAAGTTGTACCCTGAAAATTATAAGAATCTTGCCAAAAGAAAGAATTTAGACTACAGCTGTTACAGTAGTACCCTGAAAGTTATAAGAATCGTGCCAAGAAAGAATTTAGACTACGGCCGTTGCAACAGTTGTACCTTGAAAGTCACAAGAATCGTGCCAAGAAATAATCGCACTTGTTATATCAATAGCAGTAGTCACACACACAAAAACAAAAAAGGTTAATTTGACTACTATCACTACCAAAATATTTAACCTTCAATCAGTTTCTAACATAGTACTAGTTTGTCCCGGTTGTAAATATGGCCACACTGCTATTTTCTTCATGGTTATATGAATTTGGATTTATTATTTCTTATATTTGTGTGCTCTAATATGTTATTTTAAACGTTAATTAAAAAATATATGGTGGATGCTCCAAGAAAATAGCATGCTGAAGCCATTGATAAGACAAAATAGCTCTATGTGAAACGCTGGCGTGTCTAGTTAAGAAATATATTTTCATGTCTTATTATGAAATAATTCATTGTTTGAAAAGTGGATAGCAGGAATTTCGAACTTAAAAATGAAAGACCTTTTTCAAAATAAAAATCCCATTCCTTAATTCCTTTACGGGGTTTACTTTCTTCGATCAAATCCCCCAAGTGGCTTACCCATTACAACCCCGAGGTACCCTAGCGATCTATCTCCGTTCGTTTTACTATTATTTATTTGTGCTTGTTTTTATAGATTTTTATGTGACCTGCGTTTGCCACAGACCTTTCGGATTTGAGCCGCGGCATAAAAATCAAATTTAACAATAAAAATCATTGAAAGAACTTTTTCTAATAATCACTCGTCACAGTCCCTGTGGAATTTCGTACTTATTGATCGAAAACATACGTTTTTGATTAGACCGAAATATACTTTTCAACCTTAGTTAATTTCGAATAGTTAGAAAATGAAAATTTTATTTCACTCGTGTATCTCAATAACGTGTAGTAAATTCTAAAGTAAATATACCTAAAGACAAGACTTACCTTATTCTATATGATACATTGCACATATCAGGTTATAAAGTTCACAAATGTACAAATCTGAACTCTTATGTTCTTTATTAACCTTCATACCTTAAAATTATTAGAAAAATAGGTTTTGATGAAATAGTGAATTGTAGAAAATCAAATTTTGTATTTTGTCTATGAAACATACCATAATTGGTGTCCTGGAGATTTTCGGTGGTGCTTATTACATTCGCAATCATCACTTGTCGGCATTCTGTATTATGCATTCCATTGAGAGCAAACACGGCGTTCAATCTTTTGTTAAGTGAACAATTGCTTCTTCGATACTTCTTGAATATATAAGTTAGTGAAGTCTAGTGCTTATAACATAAACTCAATAAATTTATCTTATATGTTCATTTCTTCAAGATAAATTAAATTATTCTCTCAATTGATTTCATTCACTGCAATTAGTAGAACAGGAACGAATGTTTACTAAACCTTTCGTGAAATATGGTGGACACAAAAAAATTACATACAATGCTTAAGTATTTTCATATAGCACCTATACATATGACTAGTAATTAGCAATAAAAATTATAGTGATCTTGATATTCTTAAATGCTTTCAAATCAACCATTTTCAAATACCCTGTAAAAAAAGTCATGCATATTTAAATAACAAATATATTTAATACTAGCAAAGTACCCAACCTTATTCGGTTTGAATTGGTTTACTCTAGATTGAAGAGATGATCAAAATATATAATGGCATACGTTTTTCACAGATAAAAAATATTTTAGCACCTTTCTTTACCTTTACAATTTCTACAACTTCTTTGGACACAAATCCTACACATACATATCCAATCATGTAATACATTTCACATACATCGCACACTTGCTGTATGAAAAACCTACTTAATGATGAAAGGTGACACTCAGGTTACTACTACAAAAGACGATTGTAAGGGAGATTTGGATTTTCCTTTTTTAAGTTCTTGTCATGTTCAACTCAATAAAAACGACGATTTACGTCGAGTGCTCTCGCACTCATAATCAACAAAACAATATTTTTTTACTTGTGGCACTCTTGCATCCGGCATGCGACATTGTGGAATTTCCCAATCTTCTGTCATTATGACAATTCATTTTTCAATGATTGAAAAGTTCTAGTTCGGATTTTTTAAACATTATTATTCTTTCAATAACAGCAATATTTTTTCAATAATGGCATAAATACACTTAAAATTTGCTTTATTCTGACTTACCTGCCACTTTAAGTCGAATACTTTGTGGTGGTTGCGTGTGATGAAAAAGAAACACAGTTTATTACAATAATAAATATTTAAAGCAGAGAGCAACGTAAAACAGCGAAATAAAACAAAATAAAAGGTGTCGGAATAAAGTTGTTCCAAAGATATTAATTTGTGATTCCTTTTTATCTCTTGATCTCGAAGTTCCCACAACTTACAGCTACAAAGTGTACAAAATTTAGGAATGCTAAATTAATTCAATGCAAAAGAAGCAGAAAATTTTACTGCATATGATCAATCAACATGAGTTTCTATTTCATTACCGTTCGTTGAAAAATATCGTCTGTCCCAAATATTTCGAAATCGGTTACACTGTGCAAAGAACACAAATAAGACTCGAAATAAAAAAAGTATCAGAGCTAAAATTCCATAAAAAAAATTATTAAAAAAAAAATAATAATAATTGCTTTTTAGCAGTACTGGTTCGACTGGTATTGCAGTATGCAATCAAAGTAATCGTAATACTTAATATACATTCCAATTTTTCAAAAACTTCAAAATTATGGTTCACTTAAGCATACTTACTCGGATGTTTTAGCATGAAACTCATCTAAATATAACAATAAAGAAATGTTAATTTTTGCATTCACTAAACAAATAGATAATGTATAAAATAAATCACATTGAAATAAAATATCTGGAATAAAATTCATATGATGCCTGCACAAATTCACAAACACAAAATCGAACACTGAACAGATATACGTACAGACAGACTTTCGCAACCAATTTCACTCACTAAATGGAGATAAGTGTTCAATGTATGAAAATTTCCATTAAATATATTAAGCCGTGTGGACGTGTATAGGGTACATATATACATTCAGACACCACACGTGTAAGAGGCGGATTTGGCATCAGAAGGGTCCAAAACGTATAGAAACCTTGAAATGGGTCGAAAATATTCATTGTACAAAAAAACACTCCATTCTTATTTATATAGATGAAGTACAATTTATTAAATCATGTGCATGACAAATATAGTTATATATAATACAGGGTGATTCATAAGTCGTATACAGTTTCTAGATGCTGTGTAAAACACAAACAGTTTAAGACACGGTCTCCAAATGCAAACTGTTATCTAGGTGTACTCATAAAGTTTATGTCCCCTTCCCGAGCGAAGTGACTTAGGCGATAGCGAGCGTGTCACGTGACTAGTCAGTGAAAATGTCTGCAGTGGAGAAGGCGTTTTGTGTTCTTGAATTTAGCAAAACGGAATCTGTCGCCGTTGTGCAACGGCATTTTCGATCACGATTTGTAAAGGAACCTCGAACCAGAAAATTAATTAACGATTGGTTTAAAAAACTTGAAACTAAGTGGTGTTTGTGCAAAGTTCAAAAGCCAGGACGACCGAGTGTGTGTATCGGCAGATGTCGTCAAAAACTTTATTCATCCAATTGGATATTAAAGTCGAAAAACTTCATTCTCCAATTGGATGGTGCGCCACCACACTGGTAAGGTGACATGCGAAATTACCTCTATTAACATCTTCACCGATGGATTGGACCAAGCGCCGACTACAGCATGCCACTAACCCAATGGCCACACAGATGCCCTGACTTAACATGTGTTTTTTCCCATGTGACCCATGTGATTTTTTTCTTTGGGGCTACGTAAAGAATAACGTATTTAACCCTCCTCTTCCTGTTGATCTAGCGGAATTGAAACAGCGTATCGTAACCACTATCAATGCGCTTGCTTAACATTTCCTAACACGCGTCTGGGCAGAAATGGTTCGATGTGTGTAGTGTGACTAAGGATGCACACATAGAACATCTGTGACTGTCTCTAAAAAAACTTGAAACATTCACCTACACCAGGGCTCGAAATACCCAGGTGCACAGGTGCACTGTACACATGAAAATAAAATTATGCACCTAATTTTTTCCCGCTAGGTGCGCACAGTGCACCTAACGTTAAAAAAAAGGGGGAGGGGACGTGTTTTATGTAATTTTGATGTTTGAACAAAATATTAGTACCGACATCTCTCGCTCTAAAGGAACGTAATTAAAATTCCTAAATATACACTAAGCGAAAGCAAAATCGTTGTGCCGTAACGGGTTTATACAAGAGGAAGGTTTACTTGTGTCACTGCCACCAGAACTTTCCGATGATCGAAACATTTTCCAGATGGCTCTGTTAAAGCGACTGTCGCAACAGCCGTGCGCCGTAGAATTTCGATATGTTAAAATATTTTTTATTTACTTTCTAAGACGAACCTATATAAGCATACCCAACTAATACAGTAGTTTACATTACATGAATACTCTTCTATTACGTTTTTTTTAATGTCCACATAACATATACCCTGTGCACTTAATTTAAAAACTTAGGTGCACAGTGTGCACCTGTGTTAAAAAATCAATTTCGAGGCCTGACCTACACTTATGTTACAGATAACATAAAATATCGTATATTGTCACTGTTATGTAGTGCGTTGAAATTGTATACTTATTTATGAATCATCCTGTATTTTTTATACTTACAGCATACAGTTTAGGAACAATTTTTATTACATTGATCATGTAAGATGCGCGTCTGTGAAATTGAAATCTGCAATGTAAATTATACAGGATTTTAAACCATTTGCATTAATATATGAACAAAAACAATATTTTTATACACAATGCATGGTCAAATAAACTTTTCAAATCAACAGGCTTGCAGAATATAACCATAACAATGATTACATTTATAAAACCTTAAAGGGGTCCGGGACACAAAAATAGTCAAATTTTTGAATTTTTTATTATTATTTTAAGAAATTCTCTGTGTTTTTCTGCTTAAAATGACGTCTAAATCATGTCTCTATCTTAATTAGAACTAGAGATATAATAATTTTTGTGGTGCGTTGTTTTGAAAATCTAACACTTGACAGTTGTTGTCATGGCAACAACATCTGTCTTTAAAACTTTAAATGCGTTTTTCTCCATGATACTTTTTTTCAAGATTTCCTGTATGCAAATTGCTATAAGTAGAAAACCGATAAAGTTTAAGGGTTGAAATTTGGAATATATCTTTTTAAAACATCATATTTTAATTTTGATTCAGCAAATTTGAAACAAATATTTACTTTTAAAAGTATGACTTTTTTTAAAAAAAAAGTACCTTAAAATTTTCATTCAAATATTTTTTATTTTTTATTAAACTAATATTTTTTAAATTGCTGAATCAAAATTAAAGTTTATAAGTTTGTGAATAATTTACTGCAAGAATTTTGAAAATTGATCAAGAATATTTTGAGTTTTAGCAATTTAAAATGACCCCTCCTTTTTTCAAAAAATTTTAATTTAAAATTTTTAAAAAACTTTTGGAAAATTTTTGTGTTGTGATTTTGTTTATTAGTTAGATGGGTAATCAGTACAAAGAAATTCAAAATTCTAAATGAATTAATAAAATTTTTTTTTCAAT
The DNA here is from genome assembly GCA_947359465.1 of Metellina segmentata. Classification (NCBI taxonomy): domain Eukaryota; kingdom Metazoa; phylum Arthropoda; class Arachnida; order Araneae; family Tetragnathidae; genus Metellina; species Metellina segmentata. The sequence continues at coordinate 56,021,191 of OX375875.1, forward strand.
GTGTCCCAGACCCCCTTAAGGCACTTATTTTAATGTTTTCAAAAGTATCAAATACTTTTCATGAAGACTATGAATATAAAATTATGCATTCATTATTTGTAGAATAATATAAAAATGAAAAGGATATGATACTTAGTTAAAAATTCTCTATAAAGTGGGGAATTTACATTGCCAGACCTAATGGCTTCCCAAAACAAGGTGCCATATAATCCAGTATTTCAATCCATAGAATGAAATATTTATGTGAACCCTGGACAAAGTCGAATTCTCAAGAAAGTGGATAGGGTTTTGAAGATAATTAAATAAAAAATTTTGTAATATTGACGAAATTTATGCTATTTGCAAAATACGTACTTCAGGCACAAAAGCAAATATATAATGAATGACGAAAAACAAATAAAATAATGAGAGTTTCAGCCAAATCCATTGTTATGTGTTTACAAATAATGCATAACATTGTTAAAAAGTAAAGAAATAATCATTAAATAAAGGTTTTTTAATGATTATTTCAACTGTATCAATGTTTCTAAATATTCATTGTTTAAATTTCTTTAGATTCGGGAAGTTTAAGAAGTAATAATAAGATATTTTATTGCTACAATTGTTTCAATTAAGAATGTATAAAAGATATAATGATTTAGAAGTTAAACTAGCTTATTTGTTATATCGGGTATTAAAAAAGGATTATGATGACATAATAAAGTTGCTGATTTCTTTTTTCTTTTTTTTTTAAATGTCAACAAATGTTGTCACAAAATTTGTCACTGATAGCAGGAATAAACAACATATATTTTATGGTACACAATTTAGCATTGAAAGTATACTAGATCTATACTTAATGTGGCAAACCGGGTGAGTAGTGTGAGTAGACTGAGTAGTGTGCAAAATATAATGTTCCAAAATGCAACATAAGTAACTATTTATTAAGTACAGGAATTTGTACTACTTACATTTTCAAAGAGGTACATGTGTCCTTCGGCTATCTGAGCTATTAAAAGGATCATGTTACGACGTACATGTGTTGTGAAAAATTGAGGGTTAATATAAATGTATTCATTGTAAATTATATATATACTGTAACAAGTAAAATTAGAATTGAGAAAACTTTCTTGTGTGTAATTGTGTATTTTCTATGGAACTCTTAAACAGTGGTCATTGAATTATTCAAACCGTCAAAAGTTGATGTTATACATATCATAAATTGCATAGTGGGAATATGATAGATACACGTAGATATGAGATGTTAGGGGTCAAATGCGAATTGGTAAGTTTTCAGAAGAGATAATCGCAGATTTTTGGCACTGGTATGTAGTTGAGGCTGGCTGCATTGTTCTTACGATTATGCTACGGAATTTGTGTGGTATTGCTTAAAATTACGATTAATCGATGAGCAAATGTATCACAGGTCCCGCACTACAACCGTTCACAAGATCTATCATATCCCTGATGAATTCCACAAAAAACTCGGCTTCAAAATCAGTACTTTGACACAGTGACACAAATAGGCTCAGTGACGCAAGTCTTTCTATTTTCCATTTGTCGTGACAGGGGAGCAATAATCATGGAATAATAGGGGTTTGGCGGGATCAATTCTGTACGGTCGGTACCCATGCGCCAAAAATATCTTTGCTCAGTTCAAGCGTTCGAAATATCCCTCTTCACATCCCTCCAGCTGACACTGAGGGGCAGTTAATTAAACAGGGGGCTGTCAAGCTCCCCTTAAAATCATCTGGATGGGAAGAACTTTCAGAGAGATAGGTTGAGATTTACGACCGACGGTCAGTGGAAAAGCCTGCCGGTGTTGATCCCTGAAACTTGGTTGGAAAATTTTCCTCGCAGATGAAAAGTTTCTTTTCCTAGAAAAAATTAATGCCTTAAATCAATTTCACCACATTGTGTGACACAGTGATGAGTTATATTTGTAAGGTTAGGCATACTGTATGTATTTCAGAGTTGTGATTTTAGCCGTCCAATAACCATTCCTCGCAATTTTTACACTCAAATATAAATAAATTTAATAAAAATATTCTAATCAAAGCATAAACAGTTGTGAGGACTTTACATCCAGAATCAATGAAATCTATAGCAAGACTACAGTGCAGTTGCTTACTTCAGTTACAGTCGCGTGTTTTTTGTTAGTCAACATGTTTCAATGGGTGCAAGACATCAGTTTAAATTTTCAAATTATCAATTATTTATAAAAAAATTGAAATTTGTACTTTTAGTTCCATCGAATATATTGTAAAGATTTGTTTTTCTTCTTTATTTTAACATAAAAAGGCTAATACGAATCTATGAAAAAGTGTCATGTTAGGGACACTAAAATAATGGATTCTTACTTAAATTTGACTGGTTCAGAAAGCATGTAGATTTATTGAATTCGGTTAACATGATGTTTTTGTTCGCGGTGCTTCAAATGTCATCTGTTTATTTTGAAGCTATATTATTATGAAGTTGAAGCTCGCTGGCAAAACATGGTTGCAACCTTCCACAGCCTCTTATTGCCTTACCATACAACCAGGCATTTTCCACCATTGTAAGATCAGCGAGGAGATACATAGGCAAAACTCAAGAGACTGTTGCTAAGGGTAAAATATGGGAATGCCTATTATGTAATCCAGTCCCATTGGATCTTCCCAGGCGAATCCTTACGGCCAACTGCAGAATTTTAAACGAACATGACTATCTCCAAGGACATCTTCACTGGATTGGTGTAAAAGGCATTCCTGTCTGCCCTCTGTGTTCCACTGGAGAGACTATGTATTTTAGCCACTTAACAGATGGTGCTACTATGTCCAACTCAAATTTTAATGTTCTACCTCTTGACAACAATATTTCAAAGGCTAGTTTATATTGGGCTACACGAAGGGAAATGGTGAATACGACCCATTCCTCTACTTAATTAAAAAAATAATAATATTTGATTTATAGGGTGAGGTGGGGAAAGTACGTTCTCAGGTTGTGGGCATTTACTAAGTATAAAACGTATCTATGATCGAAGCAGAATGCCGTTACATGCTGGACAAGTTCAACCGCTAAAGCGATTTGCAACCTTTTTGGGAAAAGTGCCACTATCTGGTCTAAAAAAGTTATGGGTGCCATTTCCAACGTACTAAAAATATAAAAAGATGGGAAAATGTTATTTATAGGCTAATTATGGGATTTTTATGCAAGTATCACATTTTTTTCATGTAAGTCTGAGTAGAGTGTAGATTTAAAAAATAATATAACAAAAAAAACACAAGTACAAACTAAGATTATGTTGTTAATAAACATTTTTACAGGTTCAGTAGGTTAGGTTCTGTATAAAATGAAAATTAATATAACTTGAAACATTTAATTCTAAACAACTACTAATTTTAAAAAGTCTTTGCGTGCCACTGTTAAAACTCCGCCGTGCCACACTGTGGCACGCGTGCCGCGGGTCGGCCATCCCTGCTCTAGTACGCCGTTAACTAAAATTACCATTACCAATACTATGTGTGGGTTCTGTCCTCGGCGGAGCCTGCAATTCTGATGATTGCGAGATCGGCGCTTCGACCTGGCTAAAGACTGTCGTGTTCACTAATGGTGACTGGGGCACGTTAAATAGGTCGTGGTCACAAAGTCCCCCATGTTCTCATACCAAATCAATACCTCTGGGGGTACCTGATCAGGGGGTTATCGGCCTCTGACTGGGATCTAAATTACGATATGTGTGAGTGAATGGATATATGAAAGGGGCCTTCATGTAAAACGGATGTGTCATGTATGTCGAGCAAAGTCGGACTTCCTCCCAATGAGGCTCAATAACATGGAAGGCGCACCCCCTCTCCTCTTGCCGTCTTCGACGGGCCTGGCGCTCCTCTGGTCTGCCAGTGTAGGCATGAGAAACAACAATAACAATACTATGAAAGGAAAGCGTCAGTGGTAAATGCCACTCAAGGCTCTTTCGCTCAAGTTAGGTAATTAGGAAAGGGGGTCGGACATGTAGGCGAAAGAGTCGTTCTGTGAGACGATTGAAAAAAATCTAAGCGCCGCAAGTGTAAAGGTTAAAGAACTTGGAAGCGGGACTATGGTAAGAGTATAACATTTTAAAAATTTCTATCACAGTGTAGTAGTTGGTACGCACTTTGGGGTCGCCTTATTACTTGCCTTATTTTACTCTATTTTAGAATTAACCGTTACCTCCACTACTGCAAAATCAACTTAGAACTCCTCTTTTACTTCCAGCCAACGTTTCCGACAACGTGTCCCTACAACAACAAATAGCACAGCTGAAGGAGCGTCTAAAACACGCAAAGATGCTCAGTCAAGAAAGACTCCGGGACATCACGTCTTTACGTCAGAGTTTTGATCACGTCATACAATCGTCCAATGAGTACAATAAAGCGAACAGTCCACGGCAGAACCCCAGTGTGTATTTAGGCAGAGGCACACTCTGGCAGCAAAAGCATGTGGTGCAATACAATAGCGCGGGTGTGGGCAGTTATTCCACCAAGAAAGAAAGAGACTTTGACGAAACACTGGATCTGCAGTTACCTTCTTTGCATCATTATTTGCCTCATCTCTTGAATAACTTCGAAGGACTTCAACCTGCTTTGAAGATAGCTGGTTCCAGAACTGGAGGTAAGTGTTCGGAATCGATACTTCGAATAACTGGATGTTTAGAATGTTTCGAGTTTCTTTGTTGAGAGTTCTACTTTTTAGTTATTTTTTGAATTTTCAAAATGAGTGCATTTCCGTGCTATATCGAAGCAGTAACTTTAAATATGTTTAACGTTTACTAGAAATAATCCTTTAAGTCTAGAATACTTAAATCTTTTAAAAGTGAGACAATGAGAACAATTATTTTCCATTTTCCCATTTTATTATAATTCATTTGTTACCGTGGAAACTGAGAGAATAGCATGACTTCTTTAACTATTGCTTTAACATTTAGATTTTTCCTCTCCAGTTGCATAGTAAATACAGTAGTAATGCATAGTAAATACAGTAGTAATACATAGTAAATATAGTAGTAATACATAGTAAATATAGTAGTGATACATAGTAAATATAGTAGTAATACATAGTAAATATAGTTGTAATACATAGTAAACATAGTAGGAATACATAGTAAATATAGTAGTAATACATAGTAAATAAATTAGTAAGATAGAGAATATATCCTTTTCGATACATACAGCATCGAATTATTTGACACGGAATATGTAAAATCCAGTATATTAATCTTCAAGTTCAGTATTTTTTAAATATTTTAGTTTAGGGTTTGTATTGTTAAGTCAAGCTATATTGTTCTTGCAAAAGTAGTACATACCAGTGCTTATAAAATGTTTTGCATTTATTCACTTGATAATAGTTCTCCTAATGCTGCCATGGGTACTAAAGGAGTAACTTTAAAATTATTGCTTTTACCAGTTATATTTTATTCTCGAGATGTATAATATAGTTGAAGAGAAAATGCCTTTTTGTCGATGTTTATAGTATCAAACTGTTTGACGTGGTGGTTAATGAAAGGTTTGTTCCCAAGAAATTAATGTAGCGTCGAAATAAAAACGAACAAACGTTCGTTATTTACTCGTCGTTTATAGAAGAGCAAATTTGAAAGCAACATTCAATATTTTCTATAAATTCATACGTATGATATTATTAAAGGATTGGTTCATATTACATTTTACACAAACCTTATCGTGTCAAATAACGACTTCCTAATATCACAATTTAACCTCGAATATCGAGTTTTAAGTTATTTTATCCTGCTACTTCTGGGAATAAGAGTATGAAAACCTCGGATAACTTAATGCTGCCTCCCCAGGTTATATTTCATATATGCGAGCGAAATAATCACTATCAAACTGAAAATATTTTTATGTTTCTTATAAAACAATAAAAAAGAATAGATTTATGATCCATTTTTTGAGCTAACTTTTAATACGTAATATTACCGAAATTGCTGTTCGTAAAAGTTATGAACAGTAGCTGTCGTATATTTTTATCAAAATCGATTTAGAATGGCATGCAAAGTGTAAGCTTTTCCTTCTAGAAGAGATTTGTTACTTTGTTTTCCACAAAAATGACTAATAATATAATATAATGTTATAAAATGAATTATATTAAAAAAACTACCAGTTGAAAAAGTGAAATTTTGTATATTGAATTAGAAATCAATTAGATTTTATTCCTTATGAAAGGGCAAAATTGTGTCTTTCTCACTAGTAGTTCCATTTATTTTTTTACGAAGGTTTGCAACTCATTATCTTTTCAAACAAATATATATTAAAAAAATGAAATTTACTATTCATAAATTTTTTTAAAAAGCTCTGTGGCTCTATTTGTTGATTTCTAAACAATATTTGATGTGTTTGAAGTTGACATCTTTAAAAAAGATTAGTGATCCTGGAATAATGGAAAAATTCATAGCTGTATAAAATCTTCCTTGAACCCAAGTTCCATTAGGATTAAATACGGAACGTCTAAGTCGGTCTTGGGTTCGAAATAAACTAAACAGGGACTGTCACAGGTTTAGTTTTGGTCCCAATCTTGTGTAATGTAAAGATTAATGATGCTTATCAGATAACAATTACTTTAAATTCGTCCGTTCCGACTCTACTTTTTGCTGATGATTGGGATTTGCACAGTCTACCAATAAAAACAATCAGACTTTTAAAAATTCCTGAAACAAGACTCATGAGAAAACCTTTGTGTATGGTAAAAAGAGCATGAAATTATCTTGAATATTAAAAAGACCACTTACCATATGTTTATTTAAGCACTAATCTTAAGTAAATTAATCTTTCTTAAGGTCAACATGAACTAAACAGAAACGAAAGCGCTTCTTGGGAATCACATTGTACTCCCGGCTAAGCTGAAATCTTTTTGGTAGAGCCTCTAGGTGAACTGTCATGGAAATGACTTTTATGGAACTAAATTGGATGCATCGCAAAATTTATTTTACATCACTAATAGAACCTACATTAGATCTGTAATTTGATATGGAGCAGATGTTTTTATTTTTACCGTAGTAATTGTCCAACTAAAACTAGAAGTTAGACAGAGTAATGCCACTAGATTTATTACAAGTAAGTGTTTTCAACTTCCACTCCAACTCATTCAGTTACACACTGAAATGAAAGAATTATATGACAGGAGACAACATGTAATGTACCTTTATACCCAACCGACAATCTCCTGAGAGCATGGTAGTTTTTTATCATTCTATAGACCAGCTTCATTTAGATTGAAAACATAAAAAAAAACCTTCTTCTAAGTGATTCTTGAACTATCGACTGGGTTTGATATTTCTAACATCGACAGACAGTCACTATTCATCAATGCAAATATATACAAACATCTATACCTGACGGAATGGAAGAAGTTACTTGGTTATTCCTGCTAGTAAAAAGCTACCTAAATCCTGAATTGAAGATGGCAGAACTGGAAACTATTGTTAAGAGATATTCCGCTAAATTTGAGTTCCACGAATACACAGACGTCTCTACTATGGATGCCGTAAGCAGTGCTTGTGCTGGGGTGTATTCGAGACACTCATTGCTCTGTTGGAATGTACTGAAATGATTTTGACGGGGGTGTAGTTTTTGTTTCTGTTGAACTAGAGGGTGTCAGGTTATCGTCGACCAAGTATTGCCATTTTTGTTAACTCTTAAGCCCCAATCAAGGCAATAACCTCTACCTCTCTACTCGACAGTGATTTCCAGTTGTTAAATTGCAATAGATTATGTTATGGTTAGTGTGTGATGTAACACACTGTAATGGATCGCCAGTCACTGTGGTGTTCATGGAAATGAATTGGCGGAAGGCTTAACTAATGTCAGCAAACGTTAAAGCAAAAATAAAACAATCTGAACTTATTATTTACAAAGTAATAGTTCAAAATAAGAATGGAATTCTCTATGAGTTTAGTTTCCATAAAGTCTACCAATATTGTTAGAGTCTCTTTCTTTCATGTTGCAATGGATACGACTACCTGAAGAGTAGACCAACCAAGTAGTTGCTTTCATTTTTTCACATACCGATTACCTGCAGAGCAGTCAACTACTACCTGAAGAGTAGACCTGAGTTCGAAAACCAATCTACGATTTGGTTGCGTTGGTGAGTTCGACACACAACTGTATGTTGGTTGAACAGAGTGTCTTCAATGCTCCCGTACTCCAACTTAAAAAAATTATTACCCGTGGTTTTTTTGAAACATTGAACTTTATCGTCTTCCTATAGTTTTATCGAATCTTTAATATTTATCATTTGGTTTTCATCTCGCTCAAGAAGTGCGATAATAAAATTACGCGTCATTTTGTTCTTCATTGCAAGATGAGTTTATCACGCATTCAGAGAATTGCGCTATTTTGAGGCTTATTTTAAATATAAATCATATGAAAGATGTAACGAATTTTGCCGACATAAATATCCATATGATGCAATACCTAGTAATGATACGCTATATCGACTCGTTCGGCGACTTCGTGAGACAGGTTCAGTGGAACACAAAACACATGACTGGAAGACCAAAAGTCGTTCAACAGACTTTGTGCAAGAAACTCAACGGATGACATTGCAGTCTCCTCATCAATCCGTGAGGCGTTTGTCGCAACAAATGGTCACATTACAGGGATCGATTCATAAGGCTTTAAGAGCTTTGCATTTTCGTGATTACCGTATAAAAATGCTACAGCAGCTCAAGCCACCTCACAATCAGAAGCGGCTTTATTATTGCCGATGGTATTGCGATCGATTCATCTCAAGAAATATTTAGCCACCTCGTTCTATCTGAGCATCCCTGACTTTTTTCTGTGGGGATATTTAAAAAACAAAGTTAGTGAATATAATCACCAAACAGTAGGTGATCTGAAAATTCCATTACTCAAAGTATACAAGAAGTCACTCCCAGCACCTTGAAACGCGTTTCTAAAAATATGCACAAACGACTTCAGCTTTACCTGCAAGAGAAGTCCGGAATTTTTGAATATTTGTTTTAAATGTAAGCTCAAATTTTTTTCCTACGTTAGGTTAAAGGTGCTTTTTACCATTGGCATAAAAATAATTGTTTTAAAGTTTGTTGCTTTTGTACAATAAATTCACGAATCGTCAGTACGGGAACTTTTAGGATACCCTGTAGAATTCACCAACTACGTGTACTCTGTGTAGCATTTCAGACATGACAACATCTCACCTGAATAATTTCAGTAATCTTATTGATGTCTCAGGGAATATAATACTGCTGGTAAAGGTACAATTTATTTCTGTTTCTATTGGGCTGCCACTTAGAATTAAGACCAAGAGATTAAAGCTTGAATTAAGATAAAAAAAACCAAATCTTTACACAGTTGTCATTCCATGTCAAACGCACAAAAAGTAACATTTTTAACATAAACCTTTCTTATTTTTGAAAACTTTTTGATTTTCTTGCACAGTCACATATGAGATAACTGAAAAAAATTAACTTTCTATTTGCGATAGTTTTGCATCATTTTTTAAAGTAGCACCCAAAATTAATTACTGTTCAATTGCTGAAAATATCAGTGAGAAAAATGGAGCAGAAAATTACGTTAGTACACATAGCATTCTTAGTATTCACATATTGTTTTCTGTCAAATATACTATTAACTTCAGAAAGTATCAATACAAAGCGTAAGAAACAATATTCCAAGGGAATAAAAACAAACTTTTCAAAAATTTATAGTAACGTTTTACTGATGGATAATATGACTATTTGATTTCAGTTACAATGGTAATGGGAATACCAACTGTCAAAAGACCAATAGAAAGTTATTTAATTCCAACCCTAGAAAATCTAATTGAAAATATGGATGAAAAGGAAAGAGAGGATGCTTTACTTATAGTCTGTATAGCAGAGGTAAGATGAATATTTTTGAATCAATAACAACTAAATTTGTAAGTAGAACTTTTAGTTCTGCTGAAATAACGTATACTTCCTAATCAAAAATAGTTTGCTAGTTGTACATTAAGAACTTTATACATATCAAAAGAAAATATTTGGCTTAATATGAATTGACTTATCTTTCACAATTTGTACTAATTGGAAAATTTTACAATAAAGTGGAAATTTTCTATCTTAGGGCACATAAATTTTACTTCATTTAGAAAATAAGTCGCTTTATTCATTTGAACTATTATCGGAAGAACGAACATCAGATTTAACCAAAATATAAAGTTTTGACTGAGGAAATTGCAAATTTTTTTTTTACATAGTCCCTAAATTATTGTAATAATTCATGGCGATAATTCTCTGATAAAATTATGCAAACATTTCAAAGATAATTTCTGAAATTTATGTACATTTAAGTGATTAATAGACCGAAAAAGGTACGAGCAGAAATATATCACGTTTACCAAGATTGGTTTTCATCATAGCAAAATAAAGTGTTTATTGATTCTACTCAATGGAGGCGATTTGCGATGATAAAAATAGCCGTATAAAGTCTTGAAGTTGTGAGCTATATTGGCGATTGGCGATTTAATGTAACTTTAGTGTTAATGCAAAAGTCACCATGCTTCAAATTTTCAAATTTCTGTTTAAAATATTTCTTAACTTATACCTTATTTTGTATATTTTAAGTGTTTTAGCACTATTTTGTCACTTTACAGTTGAACGATACACTCAAAGATTGGAGTTAATATTTTATATATAGGTATACGAAGTACAAGGGGTCGAATAACCACTTTGACAGTACATACAAAATTAATGAACACGGGACCTATCGACTTTAATTATCAAAATGTTGGACCACGTTTTATGTAATAACTAGCAAATGACTTATTATTTTTACCATATTTCACAGAGGATTGTGCTTATGTTTTTTAGCGGAAAAAGTTTATACATTTCATATCTGTCGGATACTAACTACAAAAGTTTGTTTTGAAAGTCCACTAACCAATAATACAAATAAAATGTGCTTTCAAACAACAACTTTGAAGTGCAATGTACTCACGATTATTTAGTGCATTTCGCAATTATGTACATTGCTTCCTTGAAAGCAGCAAAAAATAAATATCCCTGCACAATAATTGCATTACATTTAATGGCCTTTTTGACACCCATATTCTTTCGTAAAATACATTCCTCCCAAGTTATTTAAATTATTGAGCGATTGCTCTAAGCTCAGTATTCGAGCATCACTCCTGAAACGCTGAACGTGCACCTGAACCTAATAGAATTCCCTTTGAAGTCTAATTTATTTAATTGAAACTTTCGAATTCTTCGTGCGTCCATTACCGACTGCGAATTTGGGAGATGAACAAGCACGTTGCATAGTTTTTGGGATTTGGAAGGACTTCTGAGTTGAAAATAAGTTACACAAATTGCATACATTATTCATATTCCTGAGTGAAACTGCATGAAGGCTCTCATCGCTTTTCATTTGCAGATCGATAAAGATTACGTGGAGGAGCAGACCCAAGAGATTCGTAATCGGTAAGTAATGTTTGTTTCCACTAATTAATGTGCGGCGACGTTCGTGGTGTTGTTCCATAAGTAAAAGCCGATAACGGCAGACCATTTGCGTGAGAACGCCGCTGAGAAGACTGCCATATTAATGTTAATGAGTATGCGATTTTTAAGTGACTTTCAATTCATTTACTTGTTCGAACCATGCCTAGGACTAATCAAGAATCGCGTTTAAAGAAGTGTAATTTAATTAAGTGGAAAGGAGACACCAAAACAACGGTGATCGTTTACTTTTATGAGAATTTAAAGATTTAATGTTTTCCGATATGGTATAAATTTACGAGATTCATGATCATGCATATTCAGATAAATGGAATAATGTTGCATTTCTCATGCATGCTTGCATGATTTACATTAAATGTAAGTGCGGGCATTTAAAAACTAATTAAACGAAAGACTAAACAGTAAGTGTATTCTTAAAAGTTTTGGCTCCGAATAATTTTCATAAATTATGTAGTCTTACATATATGGTTTAATGTACTGTATATGTAAGTCATTTTTATTAAATGCGAAATCACATATATGGATTAATGTACCATGACGTTCGTGGTGTTGTTTTATATATAAAAGTCTCGATAACGACATATCATTTGCTTGAGAACGCCGCTGAGAAAGATGCCATGTTAATGTTAATGAATATGTGATTTTTAAGTGACTTTATATTAATTTTCTTGCTTGAATCATGTCAGAGATTAGTCAAAAATCGAGTTTAAAGATGTGTTATTTAATTAAGTTGAAAGGAGATGCCAAAACAATTTGAGATAATTTAGTTTTATGGTTATTTAAAGATTCAGTACTTTAATATGTGGTATAAATTTATGTGAAGCAAGATCATGCATATTCAGATGAATGGAATAGCTTTGTATTTATCATGTATGCTTTCCATTAAATGGATGTTCGGGGATTTAAAAACTAGTTAAGTGAAAGACTAAGAAGTAAGTTCACAGGTACTTCTCACTTAACTATCGTGTTACGTTCCTATGACTATGTCGTTAAGTGCCCTGGTGGAGCCTAATCGTCTCTATTTATTATGACAAAAGAAAATATTTTCACATACACCGGAATTGGCGGTAGATAACTAGTTTATTTTAGTGGATTATCCAGAGCTTTGGCGCTTATGGATAATTATAACATGAAATGGTAAGTACAGGGAAAGGCATGCCGATTGCAATATAACATGCTATGAAAACATCCTGGAATTCCATTTTACGTGTTCAACAGAGGCTGCAATTGCCAGCTGGATCGGGCTGTGTGAAAACCTCTATTTGATTACATTGCATCCGCCGGCGTTGCCATTGGCTCCGATTTTACGTGTGTGTGTGAAAAGGCCTAAGATAGAGGATTACCTTTCTCTAGAAAACCCGAGCATTCATTAAACACGTAGATTGTAAACTAAGGATTACCTACATTCCTAAACTTCTTACAACGAATAATTATCAAAAAAAGGGAATATTTTTCTTTACCAAATATGAGTTGAGCTCCACGCTTTAGTTTCATGTAGATTAACTATCTGTCTCCATTTTGGAGAAATAATTGCAGTAAAATTTAAGTCATTTGAGGTTACAGAATTTCAATGTTTTGTTAAAGCTCATAATATGCTAATTGTTGATTTAATCAGATTTCAGAAGCATTTAGATTCTGGTTTACTGGAAGTCATAGCTCCCCCAGAAGGCTACTATCCTGATTTCAAGAATTTAAGAAATACTCTTGGAGATCCAGTAGAAAGAGTCAGGTATGCTTTCTTGAAAATTCTAAACACATTTATAGTCTATAAACAGTAGTTTAAATGTTTCAATATTAGAGATCAAGATTATTTTACACTTTTATGGAAGGCATATGCAATATTGCTTGAGCCTACTTGAAAGGAACGGAATAGAAACACATTAGAAATATATTTCCACCCTCCAAAAAATTGCAATACGTAATAATATAAATCTAAGTGTGAATAGTTATGTTATATAAAATAGAGGTGCATGGGCTTCATTGCGGGCTGGATTCTGAAGGAAGCTGACCACATTTATTAGTGTGAAGAAAGGACTAAGTGTTGAGTGAAGAAGGAACTGACCCTAATAATCCATCTTTAGGTAAAAGTATTTATTAAACATAAATTTGACACGTTATTTTTTCTTTGCTTTATAATCCAAACGCTACTTTTAATGCTTTTTTATAACCCTAGCCTGTCAATAAAAGCTTAAGGCCTGTCAAGGGGTGTCTAGGATGCATTAATTAAAAAGGAAACAAGAAAAAAAAATACCATAAAAGTGCAAGAGGATCTTGCAGCAACATAAACAAAATTCCAATTTAAATACAGAAAACAAAAGTATGATTGAATCAATCTCCACCCTGTCCATCATAACAAAGGCACCCGATCACACTCTCGTATCGCCTTAGCATAAAACAAGTTCAGCAGTTGGGAGTTAAGTCTGTTGCAGAAATCTTGGATTTGTCCCGAATTCTCTCAATTCCTCCGCCCTCAGTACATTCTAAATTAACACTGAATTTGTACTTTGGATCGTAAATTAAAAGGTTTTTATCATCTGTAAATATGTTTCAAAGGATGCTAAACATTTTATGGTTACTCGGTATAATAAGTTTGTGGCACAATGACCAATATTTGTGCCAAGCTTTATCTTCTTTTCTTTTACAACTCTTGGAAAGCTTTAGTGACACAGAAGAGAAACTTGACGGGGACGCACAGCGAGCACCCTATACAATTCACAGATTACACACACACACACACACACACACACACACACACATATATATATATATATATATATATATATATATATATATATATATATATATATATATATATATATATATATATATATATATATATATATATATATATATAGACTAGACTAGACTATTGAGATAAGCTACAAAAGTGTGATAAAAATGTGTATGTTCAATAAATTATCTACTATACATTAATAAAATCACCTTAATTTTTCAGGTGGCGCACGAAGCAAAACTTAGATTACGCATATTTAATGATGTATGCTCAGGCTAAAGGCACGTTTTATGTTCAGGTATGTAAGATTATAACCATTAAACTTTATTTAAGCTGAGTAATGAAGAAAATTAGATTTATGGATGTTTAGATTTATTTGTATTTAATGATGTGTGCTAAAGGTTTAAGGTATGTTTTATGTCATTGTATGTTAAATTATAACCTTGAATTCAAGCTGATTCTTAAAAACCAGTTTTATTAATGTTCATAATTAACCGAAATTAACTAATTACTTGCAATAAGAGCACTGATATTAAAAATTCTTCGATTTTATAGAATGCGTATAAAATTACCACTATTTTCAAGTTAAGTTTGTTAATATCTGCTTACATTGTTTCAAATTGTAGCGCATGTTGTAGGTATTTAGAAAAATATTATTCAAATAAGCCGTTAAAAGTAAAAGTTTATTTCAGTTTTATTATTTTTGAGGTTGTAGTTTACAAAAGACGGAAGAGAGATTTATGAATAAATGAATAAAATATATTAGTCAAGCAAAATAGTAATGAGTTTAGGGTTTAAAAACATTCTGTCGAGATAATAAATACACATTTGTCAGCCTAATAAAATGGAAAGGAAGTATTTAAAAGTATTATTTTAATTTAATACATTTTGAAAAAGTTAATTCTCATTTTCACTGAAATATTGTTTTATTGGTATATTTTTTAAAACTTACATTTATCTAGAAAATGAATTTGATGAAGGTAGTCAGGATTCTGATAATTATGCGATTTTCAATACTTTAAGCTTTAAAATTAAATTTTAAAACTAACTTTAATTATTATAAATGTCCGAGAAAACTGTATATTAAAGCAACTAATTAAAATATGTAGAAAATGAAATTATAAAATATGGCTGTTGGAAAGGAGTAAATGAAATTTTTTTTGGTCAGATGTCTGTGGAAAGGTAAAATTAAACACAAAAAGGAATTTACGAAGATAATTTGGTATTTTTAGAAAAATAGTACAATACAAATAATTTGGGACTACTCTTTAAACATTGAATAATTGAATGCCGTAACATTAAAATACAAGATATGTATTAATAGCCCTAAACTAGAACAAGTATATCAAAATGTACGAAAAAAGCTATGAAAAAAGACACCTTATACACACACAGAAAAACACTGTTTATTCGTTATAATTCGTTACATGTCTGATAATTTTGGCTTGCAATTTCCAAGATTCTTATAAAAATATATTTGCAAAGAAAGAAAGTTTATAAAATAAGTGAAACTCACAAAATTAGCTGAGTTGAAAAAGTAATTCTTTATTAAATTCAGATTTTTTACAGTGCTATTTCATGATTTGTTAGTAATTAAACACTTAAGTAACAAAATCTAAATGTTGGCATTTCCCACACAATTTATTATTCAGCTGGATCCTGACACAGCAATTACGTTGGGTTGGTGCGGAAGTTTGGAGAGTGGGGTGCCAGCTCAGGTGTTGTTTCGTCATCTGACCGTGGTTCAAAATTACGAGGTGTTGTCCTCGGATCTTTCCTTTAAGGGACTGATCCCGGACCGTCGTCAATAGCCCGTTGTGTGGCTCTAGTACGAAGTTAACTAAAATTACCATTACTATTACTTTTACCTGACACAGCAATAAAAAAAATCATTCAGCATTGTAATAAATAAATAAAAATTAATTTTCGATTCCTCCCAAACATTTAATAATTGAATACCGTATAATTTAATAATTGAATACCGTATAGATGCTAAAAATCTAATTAAAATATCTACTAGTATCAAAATGTATTTAAAATATTCACAAGTATCAAAGTGTATTTAAAATATCCACAAGTATCAAAATGTATTTAAACTATGGAAAAAAGACGTTTATACTATACTGGAAAACGTGGTTCATTCGTTATCTAATTCTCACTGTGGCTTAATATTTCCAAACCTTTTATTAAGATAAATGTGTTTTAAAGATGGAAATAAAAAAATGGCACTCAGAAAAATTAAGCTGTTTGAAAAAATAAAGCCTTAAGTTCGGACTTTTTGCTGTACTTTTATCAAGACCATTTAGCACTTTAAGAATTAAGTAACAAAATCTAAATGCTGACATTTCCCACACAATCTATTATTCAGCTAGAGGATGATATCCTGACCAAGCCGCATTATTTGACGATCATGAAGAACTTTGCCTTCAAGAAACTGCGAGAGAACAAAGACTGGATCATTCTGGATTTCTGCCAACTGGGTTTTATAGGTAAGCCCCTTCATATTCTGCTATCCCCCTTTTCATTTCTCCCCAGCCCCGATCTCCATCCCTTCCAGTAGAAGCTGAAATTATTGATCGTTCCGGTCGGTATAAAATTTCCTTTCCTATTTCATGCTTCGAATTATATCTGTTTTGAATGGGGGCTGTTGGAAGTGCCACTTGGGATCCTCAGTAGCGCATGTTGGCGCAGTTTGTGTTGATGGTGGAGTGCTTATGTGTGAGCTTTTTCGATGCTTGCAGTTTTATCCTGCATTTAATATTTTAAAAATACAACAATGAGTGAGCCGAGGGAAAAGAATGGAATCGACGGGAAGACTATTTACCAATCACTTTCAGTTTTGTGCACCATTTCTGAAAGAAGAATGGTTGTTCATATAATTTGTGATAACGATGCAATGAAGTAACATGGGCACGGTAGCCGAGTTAGAAGAGTAACGGTATAACAACCGGAGGGTTGCGAGTTTGAAACTAATTCGAACCAAAATACCTCTGTGAACAGGGGGGCTGGTGCACGTTAAACATGTCGTGGCCTCAAATGTCCTCACGTTGGCGTGGTGTGGAAGTTCGGATAGTGGGAGACCAGCGCAGGTATTTACCTCGTCATCTGACCATGTTTCAAAATTATGAGTTGTTCTGTGATCTTTCCATTATGGATTGATCCCTGACCCAATAGTCCGTTCTGTTGCTCCAGTGCGACGATAATTTACTACTTACCTATCTTCCATAAAGTTGGAAGAAAATAGTGAATAGTGATACCTTAAATATATGCACATTTACAAAATCAAATACTTCTTCAATTATTTTGGATAAATTAATTTGGAGTGCATGACTAATATCGTTGAAAGTTCGGCTGGCTATTAAAAGTCCTATAATTTTTGTTTTTAGTTATTAGTCTCGCTAACGTGGCATTCAAGACTTCACTGATAAGCATTTGACACCTTGTGGATAATTTTACATTGAAAAGTTTTATTAAATGTAATATTTTGGAACATATTATTATCATTGAGAGAAAATATAATTTAAATTATTACTTATGATTAATTTTTTAAAAGGGTTGTTTATGATAGGGATTTTAGTTTTTACAATATCCACATCAGGTGCAAATTACAAGGAGACAATGTTTCAATAGTCAATGTTGTAGCATAAAGGTTTCAGTTCTGTTATTATCTTAAGCACATTAATGTTAAAATAGTGTATAGGATGATGAAAAGTGCTGAAATGAGCACATAAATTACTGTTTATGAAATCGTTAACTGCAATTGAATGACAGCTGGCCGCATACATTACTTTTGTATTAATATTACCCTGCATTAAATTGTGTTGTTTCAGTGCTACGTTTATTAAAAATGCAGTATCATCCGATTTTAAATACCACATGACTATTATTTTAATTTTTTATGCTTAGAGAAATACAATACACACGCTGAAATTCAGCCTTTGCTATGTAGAAGGTTTATCTTTTCTATCAAATTTATTATGTATTGTTATTAAATTATGTTTCTTCACAACAATCACGGACGTTGTTCAACACATTTTTGATCTACACTGCTGGCCACTGTAAATGCAACACCCTGAAGGAAGCATGAAAATAATATGAAATTTACAACATGCATTAGCGGAGGTGAGATATGCAAATGATTAGAATTTCAGCGCAGACGCACATCACGCGCTCCTGTGACGCCACTTTAAAGCGCTATTTAAGGTTTGGAGATTTCGACGGTTTCAAGTAAGGCAATTGTGTTTTTCTTGTGTTTTTTTCAAAAAAAAAACCCGATCAATTATGCCTCGTAGAAAACAGCGATCATCTTTTGATCAAGTAACCGAGTTCGACAGAGGAAGGATGGTGGCCTACCGAGATTGTGGATTATCTTTCAGGGAAATCGGTAGTCGTGTTTGACGAAACCAAACAACTGTAATGCGGATATGTGATCGTTGGATGCAGGAGGGTACGACGGACCGATGTATTCGATCGCATCCACCTCAGTGCACCACTTCACGTGATGACAGGCATATTGTGCGTATGGCAGTGACGGATCGCTCAGCCACATCAGGAACCATAGCACAGCACATTCAGTCTGTAACGCATCATCCAGTGTCTGCGCGTACCATTCGACGCCGTTTACAGCAGAGTGGTCTGTCCGCAAGACGTCCATTGCTTCGTCTCCCTTTGACGCAGAACCACAGACGTCTCCGCCGCCAATGGTGCGATGAAAGAAGGATGTGGACAGCAGAATGGAATGAAATTGTCTTTACCGACGTCACGCTTCTGTCTGCAACACCACGATGGTCGGATTCGAGTCTGGAGATACCGTGGAGAGAGGATGCTGAACAGCTGCGTTATGCACCGCCACACTGGTCCTGCACCGGGTATTATGGTATGGGGCGGTATTGGATATCACTCTCGCACTCCTCTAGTACGCATTGCCGTTACTTTAAACAGCCAGCGCTACATCTCCGAGGTGTTGGAGCCAGTTGTCCTTCCTTATCTTCAGGGCTTGCCCACAGCCATATTTCAACAGGATAATGCGCGACCACACGTGGCACGCATTGTCCAAGAGTTCTTCGTCAATCGCCAGATTGAATTGCTTCCCTGGCCAGCTCGCTCTCCGGAACTTTCGCCGATAGAAAACATATGGTCCATGGTTGCTCAACGATTGACCCAGATTACATCCCCAGCTGCCACACCAGATCAACTTTGGCAACGTGTGAAAGCTGCTTGGTCTGCTGTACCCCAAGAACATATCCAAAGTATCTTTGAATCAATGCCGATGCGTGTGGCAGCGGTGATCTCCAACAATGGCGGCTACTCTGGCTACTGATTTTGGCAGGAACCACACTTCACAGAAGTCTATAAATTTAATCATTTGATACTTGGTCAACATGTTGTCTACAAAATAAATTTTGTTGTGATATCTCTTGTCTTTCTTGGTGTTGCAATTTGGGTGGCCAGCAGTGTAAAAGGCTTCTGTACATCAAGTTAAGTTTGTTTTGCAAAACACATGTACTGGAAATTTATTCCTGATATTTAAATAATTTAAAATGTAGAAACTGCACAAAAGAAACTTGGTAATTCTGGATATGTTAATTGCCTTCAAGGAGTTGATTCATCGTATTTTCTGCTATTAAATTCAAATGGTCTCAAATACACTGCTGCTTACGTTTATGAGATACTTATGTGAAATTCCGCACGACTCATTAAACCACATGATTTGTAATCTAGGGGTGCCCACCTTTATGAACTGCACACGAATTACAAATCAAGCATAACACTTGTATCAGTTGATAAAGCTGGAGTTGGTGAGGAAGGAACTGAAAATAATAACCTATTATTTAAGGGAATTTGTCATTGAACCTCAGGTAACGCTTTAAAATGATTATATGGTTAAAAGCTAATCCTCTTGTAGAAATAATCAACATATTTATCCCTCAAATTCTCTCTTTTTAATCAGACGGAATTTGCGCTTATTTTTTTTACCAATGCATTGTATGTCCTGGTGGTTTATATTCGCGTAAGAAAAAACTGTCTTTTAGTACCCAGCATCTGGTGTAAAACCTTGCCCAAAACTGTCACCAGTTCTGAACATAGGACAGTTTGTTTTCCAACTTGGATTTTCGTTCCTTCTTGGAGTGATATTTATCCTGACAAGAAATCTCGCTCGCTGCAAAATCCGTCAGATCTTGAACGAAATCTCGTCGAAACAATTTGCGAGTTAAGATTTAGAAAGGCATTAGGTGTATGTCAAAAAAACATGTATTGTTTTCCTAGCGTGCGCAATAAACAACTGTGGAACAATTTCATACTTTGTTCGGATATCATACGTCGGGTTAGTTGAGGACCCGATTATTGGAAGTTCATATTAAACCAATTACTACCGTCATCCTGTAATTAAAAAAAATATTTTGCATACATATCCTTACTAATATGTTTGCACTTATTTTTGTTTAAACTTACCGTTGGTGTAAGTAAAAAAAAATACTTTTCAATGCTTTTTCATGGATTGCTCATACACGTGAAACGTAAGTTGACTGCGTTATTGCAAGCTACAAGAGTTTCAATAGGTGTAACTAACATGTCGACTAATAGTCACGTTATTCCTATGTGAAAAATGGAATTGGTTGGTTCATTTGGTATCTTATAGCCCTGTGAAACTTTCCTGTCAAAATTTTACTCGATCAAGTAGTAAAACTATTTATAGGTCACTTTTACAAATGTTCAGCAGGTGGCAGCTCCCTACTTTTATCAGACATACGTTTGTGCACTTAAACAGCGAACGAACTTGTCCCACTTGATTAAAGAACTAAGTGGTTTTTATTCACACTATTTACTCGTAGTTTTTGAACCTATCGCATGTCTTAATATAAAATTCATTAGTTAGCAAAAGCTCTCTCCATATATTTATGCAAACAAACGTCACTTTAGATTTTATTTTTAACAGGAATACACTGTAAAAAATATTTTAGAAGACCGGTAGCATAAAAAATTTTGTAAGCGAAGCTATTCTTCCTTTCTCACTTAACAAACCAAACAATGCTTAAGAAACTAAAAAGAAAAGAGAACAAATGGTTAGAGAAAAAACCTTGAACATGTATATCTTCTGGGGTAGTCTTTATAGGAACTAATCAAAAGTCAAGAAAAAATAAACCCAGATAAAAAATTTAAAAGTAATGGTACTTAAAATAATTAAACATCTCTTAAAATTTCAATGCTAACATATGCCGATTGAAAAATATTTTTTTTTTCTGAAGATATATTCCAAGCGTTGATCTCACATTATTTACTTTAACTTGGTGTTTTTCTATTTTAGGCTTAAAAAATAATATTTATTCTAATTTATTTTGAAACTAATAACTTTATAAACTAACTTTTCATGTTCAAAACTTGCGTGGCCAACAATCCAAAAATGTACGCTTACGGCACAAATCGAGTTCATCACCATTTCAGTTTTTTCTACAAAGGTTTTCGTAGACTAATAAAATAAACTACTGGTAATTTGTGTCTCCTGTGTTCTACAATTCCTCGAAAAATATTGTTCCACTCATGATTAATTCATTTTTAAGTTAAGGGCCCAAAATACGCAGATATTCTATAGGTAATTGTTTTAATTTTTGAAACTTTTTGCAGGAAAAATGTTCAAGGCTGTGGATTTGTCGAAGTTGGTGACTTTTTTTGCCATATTTCACAACGATAAACCCGTAGATTGGTTATTGGATCACATGATACAAACCAAAGTGTGCCGGTTCGACAGGGACAGTGTAAGTTTAATTTTAACTTTTCAACAGTGATTTTTAAGCTAGATAATTTATTTCATACTCGCTAATAAAGCTATTTTAAATCAATAATTTATAAATTATGTAAGTCACTGAGATAAAAGTCAGTGTTACGTTGCTTGTATCTGTGCAAGTAAATGAAATTACTCTGGAATAGCTTAAGAAATTATTTATGAAGTTTGCATATTTTTAAGAATAAATTACTAATTGGCTTAAGTACTACGGACGCCTAACGATAAGACACTTTTCAAGTTTTCCAGAGTAATTGTTAATGTTTAAAAAAAGTTTTAACGGTTTTTTATCCGCTATTCAATCGGTCATGTTATAGATTTTAGAGTTTTGAGACTAATGCAAACAATTAGTTCTTTTGATACTCTAGAATATTTCGTTTTTAATTTTTTTGTAAGAATTATTTAATTCTGTAGCTTATTACTATGTTACTCTTGAGTCATTCAATTTTTCTAGTGATTTTAACTGTCTACTTACAAGCTGTTATGACATTTATCCAAGGTTTCAAGTAATCGAAGGTTATATATAAGCTTTTAAACAAAAATAATCAAATTCTAATCTAAATTTTGTGTGCGGAACTAGCGAATAGATTATAAAATGTATCAGTAAAACGACGTTTTTTTTAAAGTAAAAAATTACTTTATTTATGCTATTCGTTTATAAGGACTTTTTAAAGTTTTATTCTTTTGATATGATATAAGAAAGCTAATTTCCAGAAGAATATTATTTAAGGAATTTTTAAATAATTTTATTCTAAAATTGATTATCCATGTATAATATTAAATCAAAGTAATGGAGTAATAGAGAATTTTTTATGATCATTTTGTAGCTTTTTGTGAAGGTATGAGAAATGATACCTTTACTTTATAATGTATACTTTCGTCTTATAGGATATTAATTTGGTGTAAGTAAATTAAACGGAAGTACCTGAACAGGTTTTATAACTTACAGCTAACATTACAACGCTCTATCACAATCATCTACTGATGTACGTGATAGTTTTGCTCAACGCAAATAAGCGCCTTACATTTTCTTTCAATCACAGTATAACAGTGCCATTGACAGCAACATTTCTTCACAGAAAGATTGCCGAAAACAAAAGGACAACGTGTGGATACATTATAGACCGTCCCTTTTTCAACACGTAGGGACGCATTCTTCTCTAAAAGGAAAAGTTCAAAAGCTCACGGTAAATATTTTGTGAATTTTCTATTGTATAGTGTTCATAATAGTATTTTAACATAGATCAAGTTATTTCCTCAAGATAACAGGAATATTTACTCGTAATTATTACCCCAAAGTGCTAAATGTGTTGAAAAATAATGTATTTACTATAATTCATCTAAAATTTTGTTTTTAATTCCTATTTTTACCCACTACAATTTTATTATTTGTATTTAACTATAGCAATTATTTTTTTATTGACTTGAGTACTTTTAATACATAAAGCCTTTACCCCTCCACTGAAGATATACTTTACATTTACGTACTTTAAATTTTAAAACGCCCCACCAGCTGTTAAGTCGCTATCGATGTCACTATAAAGAACTAGAAGAATGAAGCACTTGATTACGTTTGTGAGTCTCGAATGAGCCGAAGTCGAGGTTGGCTGCTTGAAATATCCTTTTTTGTTCAAGACGACACGTAAATATCTGCTCCAAAGAGGAAGGCATATCTCCTCCCTTTTTCAAGTTTACAGTGGCAAAGCTACCCATAATGCAAATATATCCCATGTACTTCCGTGGTAACGGAAGAGACCATAACATTATCGTAAATTAATGCTTGAAGGTTAATACGATCAATAAGTCGCCATTGGGAAATATTTCAAAACTTCATTATGCCACAAAGTAAGATGTTTTGTTTATGTGTTCGGAAATTTAATTCATAAACCTCTTTCTTCAGGACAAACAGTTTGGTAAAACTCTTGCTCGGTATCCTCTTCGCAATCCAACAGCTGTACTGAGAACAACCCTAAAGGCGTATGGCGAGCACACGCTGATGAAAGCCTACAAAGGTGAAACGTACTTTTGGTCTTTTATGCCGCTGAAAGGAGATAACATTACATTCCACTTCTCGCCTCCTGTTTTAATTGAAAGGTAATGAAAATCCAAACTCAAGAAATTTCAAATATTATTTGGCAAAACTCAAGAACACAGTACGCCCCATCGCCAAATTGGCAGCTAAAATTATTGTCGGCAAATAGCTATTTGGAAATGTTTAACGATGGGTTTCCGTATTCAAAAAATTGCTAATTGGTGATGGGAAAATTATCGCCTATTGGCGACTGTATTGTACTTTTGAGTTGAACCAATTATTGAAATGTTTTTTACTATTTTCTTTACAGTCACAATTTAGTTTAAAATCAATTCATGCTATCAAGGTTCCTAGAAAGAGCTCTTTACACTATACGTTAATGCAAATCCGATTCGGATTAGGTCTGACATACGGAAAAGATCGAATCTGTAAATTTACCCTGTTTGCATTGCTCATTGATTCGGGTGGATCCCGATAATGAATTCGACTTAACGTACAATTGTAAATAATACTTTTGTTTGATAGTCAATGCCGAATTCAAGTGGAAACGTTCTTCTTGCGAAACCTACGTCTTTTAAGGGAAAGTATCGTACCTTTGGACAGTTTTAAACAAATACTTTTACTAAGGCTATAATGTAATTGTAGTTTGTTTTTTCCATCAACTATTTACATTGATTACTTTTGGATGAATTTGCCATGTTTTATTTATTTGTACCTCGCGCACAAACTGTTTAATAAATTGTTAATCTATGCAAATGTCCCAAGGTTCAACGTGGTGCTGTATCTTGGGATACATGTTGTTGTACTTTGGGATACATGTTGTACCTTGTAATATGTTTCTTTTAGATTGTTTAAAGTACACTACAAAATAAATCAATTCAACACATACTAAATTCCATATTTATAAAAAAATTACACACAGTTTCAACATTTTATTGCTTGGCAACACTGACGCCCGCTATTTTAGTGTTTTTTTTTTTGCTACGTTGTAACGTAGTGGGACGAGTGGTGTGCCTGTCAACAGAACGAAACAGCCTAATTTACAAATAACTTGCATTTATTTTACAAAAAAACTACATATAGACTCTGTTGCAATAGATATTTGCATATGTGCGCTGCAAAACAGGCAACAATCCAACGGCCGTGGCCCCATAAACGAGCACCAGAAAACAAAAAACTGGGATCAGCTCGAGCTCACCTGCAGATCTCTCTGTGTCATCAAATTTTTCCGGAAATCAGTTAAAAATCACCTGTCCTCAAAACCAATGGGACGGCTGTCGAAGACCATCTGCGCGGCTCGGACCTATGAAAAGGCCTTAAAGATTTTCGAAAACATCGACTCTAATGAAGAACGCGTTAGAGATACAAAGCAAGGAATAAAAAAAAATTAGCTTGAAACGAAGAAATTCTGCGTGAAAAAAAAAGGCATTGTGTGTCATCTATTATATAAAATCTATTATAAAAAACACTAACGTACGTACGTGGACCCGAAATCGACGTTATTTGTCTTTCGTCGGATGGCAACGACGGAGAGCTACAAGAAATACTGAATAATGAGATCGGCCCGCGAATGAAACGGCTGAACCAACAAACGTACGTACGTGGACACCTGAAATCAACGTTATTTGTGGATCGTCGAATGGCAACAATCAGCGTAAATAATAAAAAAAAAAAAAACAGATTTTTTTAAATTTTTGCTGTTTTCAAATAGTCGGAGTCAATTTCTATCCAAAATGGAGTTTCAGTTTAAAAATGCACGAAAAAGAACTCACCGCGCGAATGAAAAAGTTGAACAGTCATTTGAACGGAGTGCAACAAGAAAATGCTGAAGATAGAGTTTGCCGCGAGAATGAAAAGGCTGAGCAATGTTATGAACGGAGTGATCATCGAAGGCTTAGTTATCAACATGCTTCAAGCGAAAATCTTTCTCACGTTCAAGAACACAACTGCGGGAATTTGATAGAATTGTGCACTTTCTGCCACGCCCTTTATTGGAAATATGAACTCAATACAAGTCAAAAATTTACGAAATGTTGTCACGGTGGGATTAGTATGAAATTAGAATTAACCGTTTCAAATGCATAAAAGAGAGCTAGTTGCAAATGTGAAACTCTTCACATGTCTCAAGAGATATGATATTCCAAAAAAAAAAAAAAAAAAAAAAACATTTTTTTTCCCAATCTAAATTTGTTGTTTGCAGAAAAGGGTGGAGTGGTCGTTCACGGTAAGAAGGCGATTAGTCGCCAAATTTAGTAACCTTCACCTTTTGCGTATTTTCTTCACATCTGCCATTTTGTTATGGCAACCCTATCTGCTGTTACGGAATTCGGACGTCATCTTGATTTGGCGACAAAAATTAGTTGGCGACCAACGACTTACCGTGAACGACCACTCCACCCAGAAAAGATATATACAGTGCCTCTGAAATCAGAATTCAAATTAAAACTGTGCTAATTTTGACTCGAAATGTGATCGCTGCTTTGGAAATTGAATACCCAGCATGTTGTTTGTGTGTACATTTCCCCAGCACTCGAGCCACTCACTTTTTCATTGAGTTTGTTGTCTAAAGTTGAAGTTCAAGCGTATTGTTGAACTACAATTGTTGGCCCTGAAAAGATACCCCGTTTTCTTTGATTTCTATTACTAACTACAACAGCTCGACTGAAATTAATTTTTTTCAATAAAATTTCATCCGATTACGTTATGAATTCAATTGAGGCGCGAGACTTCGTGATGGTAAACAAATAATCGCACAATGTTGCCAAAACGCAATAACAAATAACGTCTTTTTTGCGTGCCACGTAAGAGAATTATATATATAGATTGAACATCTAAGAGACTTGGCTGATTTTTGCAGTATTGAGTTGTAGTGTATTGGTAAATATAAATGTTTCTAATGTCTGAAATTTTCCTACTACTTTTATCAAAAACTGTGCATTAATTAAAAGATTTATCATGAAAATATTTATCTGTAGCCAGTTACTAATAGCTTACCTATACATAGAGTAAAACATAGATTTATCCTTTTCATTCACGGATGAGCAAATGTCGTGAATATTCGTGTTTTATTCAGTTTTGATAGCTATTATAAATTGCCGAGCGCTAGCCGGCGCAGCCCGGATGGTTTGTTGAGTTTTATGAAGTCATCAACGTTGTAATAACTTTTTTACGTAGCACATCAATTTTTTTATTATTTTGTTTTTTATTGTGTATTACAAGAGAGAGAACTGCAATTTTATTAAATATTTTTTTCTAAACTAGAGTTTTTGTTACTCCTTGGTCCCAATTAAATTAAATTTATAAGCAAAGTTGTACCCCGACTTTCGCGATTTTCCGTCGGTCCCACCTATTGCATAAATTCTGGGTATTAGTGTATTTGTGAACCCAGACTGTTGTATCAAAGGACAAAATAATTTGTTGTACCTTGGGTCCCAAGGTACAACAATTTAGAATCAGGTTTCAAAACAAGGTAGTATCAGGCTTTGTTTACATTAAAATAGTATCATTATTAAATAGAACAGATTTTTAACTAACGTTACCAATCCTAAAAATATAATTATAATCAGAAAAAATACAAGAGATAATGAAAATTGAAAAATCTAAAATAATTACTTAGCAGAGGACGTATTACGATTAGTTGTTTAGCAAACACTACAAACACCTGTGGAGTGGCAATCTTTGTGAGAAGATTCTCTGGTGGCAAATGATAAACTATAATATGTTATTTTGCAACTTTCTCAAAAGGAGACTGCGCAATATAAACTGTTTCAAAGTACAACTGTCCCAAGGAACGACACCCTCCCCTTCGATTTTAATAAGTGCAGTAACTGATCTTGGTTTTCGAATACGATTTCAGCATGTAGAAATTCCAAAGCATTAATTCCGAATTTATCAATGATCAATAAGTGGTAATTCCAATTGGATTAAACGTCAAACAACTTAAAAATGGGTTAAACTTTACATTAAGGTAAACCTTATATGTGTCGAGGCTAGAGCTTATGATAATATAAAGTAAAATCTCCATTATTAGTCTGGTTTGTTTGTTCACAATGAAAATCCTTCTCATAGCATGCAGGGGTTCAAACCCTTCCTCTCTTTTGACTTTGAATAAGCCTTTTCGTTCGAAACCGGGGTGCTACGTTTAATTTGTAAATGTCACAAATATGCGTAAGTGCAAAAAATATAAAAGCTTGAAAAGTATAAATGGCATATAAATGAACGATATCGCGTTCAAAAGAACACCAAACAAAATATTTTATAAATGCTCATTGTTTTTACTCTGACGTCATCAGCTGATGCAATCACAGTGCAAAGTTGAATCACGAAAATGCGCGCTTCCGTTCACATAAATTAGCTCTGGCCTCCTTCGCGTGAGCATGATGTTTGAGGTGTCATTTGTTTCGTTTTTATGAGATTCATAAATAATAACTACAGTAAAACTTTAATTATTTAATACTTGTTTTGATATCGGGCTTCAAAGTGTAAGATTTCGCAAAATTTCAAATGTCCAAATATATGCATAATAAACACAAAACCAACTATAGTTACATCAACAGGAAGAAAGATCAAGAGATGGGGAATCCAAAACGATCCAAACATCCGATGCTGAGTGCCAACAGGTTGTGCGAGGGTGCCTCAAATTTTAGGCGTCGCGCCGCTCACATAGTTTAGTCTTGCTCCGGCCTCCTTTGTACGACTACGAAGTATGAAGTGTCATTTGTGTCGTCACCTTGCGCTTGATAAATAATAATAAAAATAAAACCTCAATAATTAATATTTGTTTTGATATTAGACTTCAATGTGTGGAAATTTTGCAAAAATTTCAAAATGTCCAAATTTATACATAATAAACAGAATAATAGAATAAGAAATATCCACAGAGATGGGGAATCCTAAAAGATCCGGACATCGGATACTGTGGATCAACGGACTCGGAGGCAGTTCTTGAAAGTATAGGTGTTGCACTTTCAAGGTGAACAAATGCCTGATACGAGTGCCCCACCGCTTAGTTCGACACACATAGTATATATGATCAGATAAATGTTCTATAATTTAATGACGGAGTTCAACCTATAGAGATCGGTAGCGAACCACAACCATCAAAATCAACAGCGAGTGCGCCAATTGTGATATATGTGCGGAGCGATGAATGTTCAATATGTGAAATTAAACCATTTTGGTGCTAATTTCTTTTACTCTCATTAATCATATGGCCTCACGAGCGTTATCTACACCTTAAATCTAGCAACCGTGTCCCGACGCAGGATCGTCTATATTTTTAGTCGAAGCGACTTTTAGAATGAATGTCTCGCTCGTACAATTTAATGAAAATTTAACACAATTTAAGTTGACAAGTTTTTGTCATTTTCAGGGGGACATCATAGAAGTTATCTAATACTTATCACGAAAAAATAAAAATAATGAAATATCCCAATATGCAACTCTGAGGTCAACACCACGTAATTTTAATCAACGATCAAATAACGAGAAGATTATTTCTGAATATACGAATAGAAAACTTGCGGGAAAAGTGAACTTAAAAATTCGAATATTCCAAAATTTCGTTCTCGGATAAGACTTGGAATGTACTTGGAACTTATCAGGTCCGAGGTTAAATTTCGATTTATATTCGAAATTTGTCGTCAAAATTGGGTGTTGCCATTGAAAATCATCCTTACATTACCTATGATTTGGAAGTATTTCAAAAATCCATCACTTCAAAGAAGGTTCGTGCATATTCAATAACTTCCATCACAACATTTCAAAGACCAAGAAGAGCACTAGGATTCCATCATTAGATATCTTGCATTATGATGACATACTTCCATTATTAAGTCAGTTGAGAGAAATGAATCGAATTCGCTTCTTCATAATCCAAGAAAAGTCACGAGGCACAATTCTGTATCTGATATATAAGTTTCCGCATATTCTTCCGGATCTCCTAGACCAGAGTGCGGAACAAGATTCTATACTTATGATTAAAGATTCACAGATGACTAATCATCATCATTTATCATCCAATAAAGCTGAACCGAAGCCCCATCATTTGTTCCTTAATCTGTCTTTAGCAAATTCTCCTTAACCTAATTGGATTTACAACTGATTTATGTCTGACGAGGGATTGATTAATGATCAAACGGGCATTTCGATTCCTTCATCTTGCATCCCTCGCTATAAAGTAAAGTTCGTTATCTTCGTTACTTTCCCATCCAGCTTTACGTTTGAGTCGTTGGACTTACGGTGAGTTTGGCCACTTTGTTTTGTGGCCATGGCTTACTTTAATTTGCTTTAAGCCGTCCGGTCGAAATTTCGAAACAAATCTTAAATTTAAGCAATTTATTATTGAACACAATTATTTTCATTTACAACCCAGTCTAGTTACACCTCGTGTAGCAAATAATGACTATAGATCGAAATCTATATCTATTTATATACAAGCTTATGAATCTCATATGATCCAATTTTGTTATTCAAATAAATCAACTAGACGAAGCCAAGAGCTATATTACTTACTGTTCATGGGCTTTCGAAATATTACAGAGAACAAATCAACATGTTGTATATAAGTTTACAAGGGCGTATCTCACATTTCACGAATCACGCTTTTCGTCTTGA
Organism: Metellina segmentata; assembly: GCA_947359465.1. NCBI lineage: Eukaryota > Metazoa > Arthropoda > Arachnida > Araneae > Tetragnathidae > Metellina > Metellina segmentata. The sequence continues at coordinate 56,051,816 of OX375875.1, forward strand.
GAAATCTTACATCGGGGTGTGAAACATATAAAAATAAATTGTAATTAAAACAACTATCATAAGAGCAAGAGAAGTGAAATGCATTACCATTTTCAAAATTTATCGTTTTCACGAACTGATATAAATGTAATTGTAATAGATGAGGATGAATGTTTCTGTGATAGTAAAACAATCAGTATGTGAAATACTACATCTAATTCCAAATATTTACAATAATTTTAGAGAAGAATACACTTACAACACGAACAGCAGCTCGTTAACATGAAATTTCTACATAGGAACAAGAACTCCTTTTCGGAATTTATTGTAAATTGTCATGTATAGAAGCTTTTGCACTAGTACATTCACGATACTACGAAAGGATTTGATGAGTATGGAATAATCATTCAAATATATCAATGTATCATTGGGGAAGTCTCAATGTAAACAGATGCTTCTAAAAGGGCTTTGATCTAGGTCATAGATCATAGTACTCAAGTAATACACAAGTGTTAGAGGAGAATGACAGAGGGTCTTTGATTCTACACTGAATGGTCTATTCAATCACCAGATCTTCATCTAATTTTCTTGTGAAGCATGAAGTGGAAGGTAATCCAATCCATTGCATTAGACTCATGTACCTCAAGTCACTTCTAGAAAGTTTTGTTTGCTCATATGCTATTTACTATTTTAATATAACTCTTTAAGGAATCTATTTCCATTATCCTGAAGAACTCTATTAAGCATATAATGTAGGTGAATTATAACATAACTCCTGATCTTACTTTTGAAAGTAATTTTATGTGATTATCCAGCTAGTGTCACACAATCCATTAAAGAACATACCTTAAAATACGTATTTTTGATGCCTCAAGTTCTCTCCAATACCTTTAGCCGATCAACCGGTCTGGTGGTTAAAGTGTTAGCCTCGAGATCAGAAATGTTCGTGGTTCGAATCCGGGTCAGTGCATGGATGTTTGTAAGCATATGGTGTAGAGGCGGCTGGCGCGCCTTTAATCTATCGTGGCCGAAAGTCCTCATATTGGGTTGGTGAGGAAGTTTGGAGACGGGGGTACCAGCTCAGGTGTTGCCTATCTGACCGTGGTTCAAAATTGCGTGGTGTTATCTTTGTCCTCTAATCTTCCAATTAGAGGATTAATCCCGGACCCTCGTCAATAGCCCGTTGTGTTGCTCTAGTACAACGTTAATTAAAATTTACCAATTACAAATGCCTTTAATTGATTTCGATGAACCAACAAAATTTGAGTTAGAGTATGGCACCGTTTGAAAGTGGAAAGAGACAGACATTTCCCGTAAAAGTACCCATGACTGCAATATTTCACCAGCCATTTAACCGCGCTGCATTTAGAAATCTGGCATTTTTCATCTCGTGGAAAGTGAGACTCAGATCAATATTCAAGTACGAACTAAAAGCTGTGAGGCACTTTGTTTACGTTTAACTTGCTCTTCATTTAACCCTCCAAGTGGTATCGGGAGATATCTCGACCATCAAGATCTGACAAATTTATCTAAGGATGAAATATCTCGTCATCAAGATACTACCAATTTTTTAATGAGGTTTTTTCTAGTGACAAGATATCTCGTTCATCATTATCTGACCAATTTAGCTAAAGATGAAATATCTCGTCATTAGTATTTCACCAATTCTGTTAAGGACGAAATATCTCGTCATCAAAACGAATAATTCTGTTAATGGTAAAAATGTCGTCATTAAGATTTGACTAATTCTGTTAATGACCAAATATCTCAAGATATTTCCGATTTTTTAATGAGTTTTTTTTCTAATGACGACGAGATATCTCGTCCATCAAGGTATAATCACTTTTGTAAATGGCGAAAGACACCAGGAGGGTTAACGAATAAATTTCAAAACCACATTAAAAATATTCCTTAGTATTATAATACAGCCATTTTATGGTCAAACCAACTAAACGAAACCACGAAATTTGCACATACATGTACCAAACATTTCAAATAAATTATGCAATTGGGTTTCATTATCCAAGTATGTAGAATCACACACCCATCCGCATTAAAAAACCTGCTCTAAATACGTATATTTGATTCCTCAACTTCATGATTAATTACCCTCCAATTCCTTTTAATTGGTTTTGGGGAACCAACAGAATTTGCGTTGGCAGACCAATTATTCGGATCATTTTGACAGCGAACAGAGACAGCAGAATTTTACCGTAAAAATATCCCAAAGTGCAATACTTCTGCAGCCATTTAGCCGCACTGCAACAGGCATTTGGGAATCTGACAATTTTCATCTCGGGGAATGTGCGTCCCATAATTAATTTAGTTCAGGCGCGCACTAAAAGCTGGAGCATACGTAATCCCTTTTACAAGATTTATTGTGATTGATCATTCACGACTTCTAACAGCAGAAAACGATTCCTAAGCGATTTAAGAGATTATGCGAGCTGGGAGACATCTTCTAAGCACACGGAGCGCAGCGTAGCTGTAATTGGATACTACAGAGATTATATTTGCGAATTCCTGAAATATTTCCGAGGTACAGGGAATTTGTTCTCTACTTATCGGTTGCGTTGCTTTGTAGAACGTGAAAAGGTCTTTGATTGCCTGATTTAATATTCTCCAGTGCTTTGTCGTAATGTTTTTGAGACTTTTCTCTGAACTGATGGAATTCTTGCAAATTTTAAAGTGAATTTACGTTGCGGTGATGTGAGTCAGCTTAATTTCTTTTCTTTGAATACTAGTTGCCACATTTTAATCCTTCAAATAATTTCAACGATACATCTATTCATCAAGATACGATAAATTTTAATGCCGTGATTCCTCGTCACCGAAGTATTGTCGATTTTTGAAAGTTGATGAGATCATGATAGTACCAGTTTTTTTCCAATGACAATATATCTCGCCCATCAATATCTGGTAAGATTTCGTTTAACGACCAGATATATTGTTCATCAAGAGCTGGTCTGTTTTGCTAATAATGAGATATTTCATGGAGTCAACTAACAGGAGGGTGAATATATCTAAAATTTTATTTAAAAATGAATACAGTGGTACAGATTTGGTCTGTTTACTTTTAAGTGCGATATCTTTTTGCTGGTCAGAATCGGCAAAACAGTGTTTAATGAAAATAAGTCTTTAGTTGATTAGAAATATTTACCTATTGTCATTTTGTGTTGTCTGCATACTTGGAATATTATTGTTTGGACACAAATCTTGTTCTATACCAACAGCTAAAATGTATTACATTTTGTAAAATTCAAGTTCAAGTCTAAAATTTAAGTCTCTATTTTTAGTCTTACAGTGTTTAAAAAACTGTTTATACCTGACGAAAGTTGATAATATTGGATGCTCTAGAGGAAACGTGGGTTGGTATAAATTCCTTTTGAAACGAAAGAATAAATGTGTTCGGTAGTTTTATACGCATGCTGATTATGCAAACTTTCTGTAGAAAAAGGTGATTTCTTGAGTGGATTTGAAATCCATATAATGCTTAAAAAACTTCTAATGAGGGATTATGTTTAAACATACTTCGTAATGAATGTCGTTTGGTATAAAATCTAAAGATGGGGTGAGTTGTGTACGGAACTCAACTTCAGTCTCTTCACTCGTGAATCCGTGTCAGTGTAATAAGAGGAAGGGTAACGTGGTATCAATAAGTTCTTGGTGGTTATACAAAGCTGGTCCACAAAGTAAGTACCGTTTGCGCATATCTCTCGCGCATCTGACAGAACGAAGGTCGCGCATGCGTACTTACATCTTTCAACTCGAGAACGAATTAGCCTATCCATTTTGTTTGGTTACTTTAACGTTTGAAGTTTATTGTTTGTCGGTAATCATGTTTAAAACAATCGATCGGCTCGCCAGCTGTGAAATAAGAGCCGTTATCAAGTTTTTCAATGCGAGAAATGTTCGACCTTGTGAAATTTATCGTCAGATAAGTGAAACTTACGGAGAGAACGCGATGAGGGAAGGTATGGTGCGAAAGTGAGTTATGATGTTTAACAAAGGAAGGTAAACTGTCCACGACGAGGAGAGCAGTACACGCCCGGCTTGATCCCCGAAGAATTGGTGCGCTGCATCGAAGAAAAAGTTCGTTCCAATAGGCGTTTCTCGATTTTTGATTTGTCAATGAATTTTCAAAACATTTCATGATCTCTATTACACAAAATTGTGACTGAACAGTTGCACAAAAAATTGTGTTCGCGATGGGCCACCGAAAACACTAACGGACGTTCAAAAACGGAAACGCACGGGAGTATCCTTGGAGTTTTTGCAGCGTTATGCGACAGAAGGAAATAATTTTTTGAAAAGGATTGTCACAGGCGATGAAACATGGATTTGTTACGAGACACCTGAAATAAAACGACAGTCACTGGAAAGGCATATACTGGTTCCTCGAAACCTACGAAGGCAAAGCCACCTCTTTCTTCAAGAACAATCATGTGCACCGTGTTTTGGGACTGTCAATGAATTTTGTTAGCTTATTTCACAGTTGGCGTGCCGATCGATTATTTTAAACATGATTACCGACAAACAATGACTTCAAACATTAACGATTATTTTAAACATGATTACCGACAAGCAATGACTTCAAACATTAACGTAAACAAATAAAATGTCTAGGGTGATTCTTTCTCGAGTTCAAGGATGTAACTAGGCATTCACGACCTTCGTACTGTTGGATGCGCTAGAGATATGCGCAAACGGTGCTTACTTTCTGGACCAGCTTTGTATAATTTATTTCCTTTACTATTTTTTCGACATTATGACACTTTTTTCAACACACATCATATCAATGTCTTTGTAATCATAAGTACTCTCTTGTAATGACACGTGATACCCCCATTTGTATAAGAGTGACAAATCTGACCACTTTTGGGACACATAGTTTTTGCAGTATACACTATACCAGGTAAAATACGTATTCACCTAAAAAATCCGTGTAATATGAAAGTGCGGTGTAATTAATAATTTTTAATATATAATCCGCGATAAATCTATATTAAAGAAACGAAGTTATTAATCATTTCAGAAAATCAGAACTCAGAAACCTGAAATTTTGCACAAAAGGAAGATTACGCTTGGATACCAAGGATGTGCACCTTGGGCTTTGCATTTCAAAATTTTGAGTTTTAGATAAAAGTGGAAAAACCTTGTAAACAAAATTGAACCTATTCGGAAGGCCGTATCTGGTCCGCCGTCGTGAAAAAAATATTTGAGGACGGTTAACCCACCTAGTTTTTTTGACGAAATATTTTATCTATCAAGGGCCATTTCAGCTATTTGGAAAATGACAAAATAACTCGCAATAAAGATACTACCGATTTTTCGATGAAGTTATCAAAATCTGGTCATTTTTTTTCTTATAACGAGATGTAAAACAAAATCTTGTAAATATTTGATGATGAAAACACCAAGGTCTTGTCGATTTTTTGATCATGAAGGCATCAAGGTATTGTTGGTTTTTCGGCGATGAAGACATCAAGATGTTGTCAATATTTTGATCAGGAAGACATCAAGGTACTGTTGATTTTTTGACTATGAAGACATCAAGATCTGGTCCGTTTTCTTCTAATAACGAGATATCTCGTTCATCAAGATCTTGTCAGAGGTGCTAATGATGAGATATCGTGTTCATCAAGATCTTGTCAGAGGTGCTACTGATCAGATATCTAGTTCATCAAGATCTTGTCAGAGGTACTATTGATGAGATATCTCGTTTATCAAACTCTTGTCAGAGATGCTTATGATGAGATACCTCGTTCATCAAGCTCATGTCAGAGGCGCTAATGATCAGATATCTCGCTCATCAAGAACTTGTCAGAGAGGCTACTGACGAGATATCTCGTTCATCAAGATCTTGTCAGAGGTGCTAATGATGATATATCTCGGTCATCAAGATCTTCTCAGAGGTACTAATGTCGAGACGACCACCAGGAAGACTAAATATATCCTTAGGTTTGTATATGCATACATAGTGAAATGCAAAATCAAATCTATTAGGAGGGACATATATCGCCTGTGAGCTAGTTAAACCTATACAGAGGACCGTATATGTCCCGTGGGCATGTTAAATATGTTCGGAAGGTCGTATCTAGTCTATGAGCCTCCTGAAGTAAACCTATTCGTTAAGCTTATATATCGAACATGTACATTCTTTTATCTTTCCCTGTTTTTATGGACCCCACCCGACCGGCAAAAATAGCATCCATTACTAAAATTGCTAAAATTACCCACTGAACTAAACAGATTCGACTACTATTTTCAGGTACTTCTTCAAGAGCGGCTGTGCGGATCACCCCGAAGACATCCTGGTAAATGCCTCTGTCCAAGTTCTTCCGGCTGTGACACCCAAGATTCCGGAACTAATTCCTTACCCTAATACATCAGACAGGTTTCTGGTGGTCGGAGGTTTTTCGGATACTTCGGGAGTGGCGGAGGGCTCAATCATTCCTACAGTGGGGCCTGTGAGGATCCTGAGGATTCACATCGACGAAGAAGTGGATCACTGGGTTGCTTTGAGTGAAGTGAGTTCTAGCTCTGTTAATTGTTGTTGCATGAGGCTAAATAAGCAATGCGAGATCATGGATTTCGATTTATGTACTCGGATTCACTATTTTCGCCTTTTTTGATTGCGAATATTTTGAAATAATGAATGTCCATTTTCAAAGGGATTAACATATTAGGTTATTTTACAAATTATCAAAATAATATGAGATGCTTCATGAAGTCACTTAACAGGAGAGTGAATGTATCTAAACTTTTATCTAAAGATAAATGCAGTGGTTCGGGATTTGGTCTGCTTACTTTTAAGTGCGGTATCTTTTTACTGGTCAGATTGGGCAAAACAGTGTTTAATGAAAATAAGTCTTTAATTCATTGCAAATATTTACTTATTGCCATTTTGTGTTGTCTGCATACTTGGAATATTATTGTTTGGATACAAATTTTGTTCTATACCAACAGCTAAAAATGTATTATATTTTGTAAAATTTGATAAAAATGCAGATGATCTTGGACAATTCCACGTTTAGAAAGATCGTTGAACAGCGTTTTTCTATCGCCGGGCCTATGCCCGATTTTGGGTTCCGTCATCAATAATGCTTTAGAATTTGGAATTTTCGAAAGCAATTGTTTTTACGAATGGATATTTTGTAGTGGAAATATCGAGACTAGAATAATATTAGGACGTGTTGAAAACCTCATATCTAAAACACCGAAATAACAACATTGTTGTAAATGTCAGGTACCAGGAAATATTAATAAATTCTACATATATTGAAGATCAAGGCAGTCTCATATGTATCTGGTTCTCAGATATTTTCCCTGAAAGCTATTTCTTCGCAAGTTGGATTTGCTGTGTGTAGATCATTTATCCATTGATTAATAGCTAATTTAAGCGTTATTTTACGTTTGTCACACATGCCATGCCGTATAAATAAATGTTATTATATTCTTTATGATTAGGTCATAATTAATACTTATATCGATGTAATATATGAACTTAAAAAATTGGAAAAGAATTTAAGAGTAAATCTGTCAGATAAGGGCCCTTGTTTTGAATAAAAAAAATAACTAACCAGTCTCACAAATACTGAACATTTATACAAGCTTGCTAAACAATTTAGGACGATGGAGAGGAATTATGATGCTAAAAGCAGCGATGTGTTATCTGAAAATATGTATTTTATATCAACTCAAATTTTTCAATTTTCAAATTCTCAAAAATATTAACTGAAATTTTCGTGCATTTATCAGATTTGATTTAAACTATGAAAATACTTTCACCTTGTAACTGTTATCAGGCACTTTCAAAATAGCACGAGTTTATTAATACGACACTTGACAACTAACACCCTAAAAAATAAAGTCAATAAAAAAAACAGAACAAGGAAAAAATTGACAGGAAGGAATAAAAAAAGGTAAGTCAATCACTTTAAGTCATGCACATCTAACTGCATATCATTATCTTCCACGAAATGCATTGTTAAAACTGCATCATGAGCCCTAAAAATCAATTTTCTTCGTTCTTCTTATATTTCAGTGAAAATCAATATTCCAAAGGAAAGATGAAAGACAATCAAGCTACTTAATTTTTTCAGGAGCTAATTATTTTCGGATTTTTTCCTGGATAAATTTTTGATTTAATTAAGTCTTCCGGAGTCGCCTTTCACAGACCATATTTGATAGCTTCGGGAAAATGTATTTGGCGTGATTTATCTTCAATTACTTCCCCTCTTCAGATTCCGGTCTGTATTGTTTGCAAAATGTGATTGTTTTACAATTTTTAATCCATACTTGTGTGCATAATTAAGTTGCGGTTGTATAATGAATAATTTGGGAAATCTTATGACATTCTCTTTGAGGTAAATGTAAGTTTGAAGGGTAGAACTAATATAATCGGTAGCAAATGTAAATCTGCATGCTACGCGTAGTCAATCACAGGTGGAGTTTATAATTCATAGGGGTTACTATTTAATAAATGGCTTTATTAAACTTGATTTTACTAAGATTTACTTAAATCACCGAACTTGATGACTTGTATTAAAAATGCTGGAACGTGCACGAAGACTACTGTCATATAGTATGTGCGTGCGTTGTATGATGTGTATTGCTAATTAAGATATTAATTTAAGTTAAACATTTTAATTCAGTACCAAGAATGGTACTACTGTTTTGGTACATAGGTATGTAGGAAATTCATTACGCATTTGCATGTTTACAATTCTGGATAATAAACTTCATTTGCCTGTTTATAGTTAAATTCAGCTCCTTCAAAAGATGCGTTTTTAGTATTTTAGTTCGTTAAATTTTTGTATGGGAACAAAGAAAAACTCATGGAAAAATCTTAAGATTTACATACTAGCTTGTACTCTCCGGTCTTTGGGCTAGGATTGGTTGCTGTTACAAGTTATGAAGTTTGTTACTAGGAGGTCTTAAGAGGCATCTGCTTCCATTTTTAGATTTTTTGAGGATATAGTATCTTACACATCCGCACGCTGCAGCAGAAAAGAATTTATTCTATTTAGCTCGGAAAATTACATTTTTCCTCTTTAGCCGACTCCACCCTCATTTAATCCAAGCTTCATAATAAACAGTTTGAAAAATGCTACCAAATCTACGCATCCTGTCAATTTTCTGATTTCTTTTTACCCTTCTCTTTTCTAGCAAACACATGGAGAAACTTTCGAAAGAATAACTTACTAAGCTTTTGCTTAAAGTAACACTGACGCAACGCAAAAGCTATAGACTTATTTCTCACGAGATTTATGCAACAAGTGAAAAGATTGACTGTTTGATGTGAAATCTCCGTGTCTGCTTCATATACTATCTCTTTTAATGTATCTGTATTACATACAGGTTTTAGTAGTGTATTGCTATGAATTCACAATGTAAAAATTGTAGATTTTAGGACTTGCCTTCATTGTTGGACAGACTTTAAAGATGATATTGTATATAACTCGGTACGGTGCTCGATATATGACATGTAATGTATAAAACTTGATAATATGGGTACTCCTATGTATTGAGACATACTGTATAAAATTTGACCAACTACACACTACTGTTTCTCATTTTATGAATGACAAGGGCCACTCTTGAAGGTTCTTGAAGTCCCATCTTTGAATTCGAATTAAACGAGAATTTCAGAGCAAACTACAGGAGTTGGACAAAAATATGGAAACGCCTAAAAAAACATGTAACCTTTGGACGCTGCAGGATTCTTCCTTACCCCCCGTCCAATAGGACAGATAAAAGTAGTTTGTGATGGACATGCTGCGGAAAAAGAGGTTTGAGCCCACTGTGACGGATCGTGACAACTTTAGGCGAACCCTTGACTGTGCGCTTCTGCTCTAGGAGCAACTGAGCCGCTGGTTTTGGGCTTATTGGTTTTACTGCAGTTTAACTGTCAAATTAAGCTTTAGTCAATAGTCATGTGGAGTGATGCCACCTATTGCCGAACACGGGGGACGTGTAATCATTCTTTATCTGTGTTCATGGTGGAAGCTCCTCATGATGAGGGTTCCCGTTAGACATACAGGGGTGGGACAAAATATACATGAGAATAAAAGACTGTAAGTGGACATTGTAACACGTAATGGTTTGGAGTCCCTTCCTGGCCACAGATGCAGTTGCTTGTGGCTGTTATGCGGAATTTGTTGAGGTATCTGGGGAAAGGGCTGTTTCCTGTGTAAAATGCCGTGAGGAATGGTCCGTGTGGATCCTTTTTGGGGTTGACTTTTGGGAAAAATGAATAGGTTCTTCTTCCCGTTTCACCTTCATTCCATTCCTCCTGCCATCTCCTAAGTGCTGCTCTCTTCATTAGTAATTTTGCGTGGCTCTTGGGTAGTTTTGCGGCAATTTGGAAGTTTGTTGCTTCTATTGCAAGCTGGTAGATCCTTTCATTGCCTTGTATACCTATGTGAGCCTTGACCCAGTTGATGTATGTATTGTGGAAATTATTTTTAAGCAGTGCTCGGATTTGTTACGCTGTTGGATCCATTGTTTGGAATTGTTGGAGTGTCTTTATAGTTGATAGACTGTCCGTTACGACAAAACAGCTTACAGTCTTCTCGGAATGGATGAATACAGTTCCTGTATGCTTGCCAAGGGAATCTTGTATCATTCTTCCTGTAAAACGGTGGCAAGTTCAGATAACGAAAATGTCGGTGGATAGCGATCACGCAGCTTCCTCTCCAATGTAAATCATAAAGGTTAAATAGTATTGAAGTCTGGTAACTGTAATGGCCAGAGCAGACGTGACAAATCATCCTCGTGCTCAGAAAATCAGTCATGGACGATGAGAGTTGTGTGAACAGGGGCTCTTTCGTCTTGGAAGACACCATCACCATTGGGGAACAAAGTTTGTACCATGGGATGATCGGCCAAACTGTTCTCATAATCCTTGGTCTTAATGTGCCCTGCAGAGTAATTATGGGGCCCACAGAAAAACACGATATGGCTACCCAGACCATCACAGAACCCCCGCTATGTTTCACTCTTGGCAACAAGCAATCTGTATTATAGGCCTGGGACGGTGTTCGCCAGACGTAAACTTGACCAGATGTGGGAAACAATGTGAAACAAGACTCATCCGACCAAATTACTGTCTTTGCTCCATAGTACAGGCTTAAGGACACATACCACTTTTTCCTGTTACATGCATTAGCATCACTGATGAATGGTTTTTGAATTGCAGCTCGGCCAGAAATACCCTGCTTATGGAGCTCCCTTCTTATTGTTTTGGTACTTCATGGTTTGTGAACACGACATTCAATTCCGCAGTAACTTTTACAGCTATGGTCTTCTTATATTTAGTCACAATCCTCCTTATTGATCGTCTGTCAAGATCATTCAACACACACTTTCGTCCGCGTTGTGATTTATTGGATGATGGTTTTCCGCTTTTCAAATATGAGGAATAAATCTTAGAAACAGTACCTCTTGAAACACTAAACACTTCGGCTACCTTACTTACAGAAGTACCCACCATACGAGCTCCAACAATTTGCCCACGTTCGAAGTGTGTTAGCTCTGACATGATGCAATTACAACTTCACAGAACAGTGCCCCGACAACGACTTACCTACGCAGCGTATTTACGATGTTGTGTACTTGGTGTCAGTAGGCGAAAACACCAGCGCCACCAACACATTTCACTAGAATTTTTTTTTTTCAAGCATGCATTTCATGAGGTGTTTCCATATTTTTGTCCAATCCCTGTATTAAATCAGTTCTTAAGGATTTTGGTTAGATTTAGTATGCAGTGAAACTTTGATTAACCTCCAGGGTCGGGATCGGGATTGCGACTGTTAATCGAATAGAGAGATAGTTAACAGAAATACCTTAAACATCAACCTACTCCCATTCATTGGATAGGACCAAATGGTAAAAAAATGCATGTTTACGAACTGGAAATGCACTGTGCATACATGTATTTTGTTTTACAGGAACAAACAATTCACAATTTAAATTAAGTACAGTATAGTACATATTGATTGTTGCATGACCTTACGGTCTAGACGTATATACATATTCAAATTTTAAAGTAGTCTATCATTTTATGTGTGACGTACATATAATTTTCAATATTTAATGAATTAACTTTAATAACGTGCTGATGGTTAACAGAAACTGACTGTTAAAAGAATGATGGTTAATCGAAGTTTCACTGTATAATCAATTGTTTCAAGAGTAAACGTAATATAAAGGCTGTAATGATATTTTACGTTCTGTACTGTACTGTGCTTTAAAATACTTGTACTGTGTTTTAAAATACCTACTATATTGCAATAAAATAAACAGTGCATCCCTTTACGACTTGAAAAAATCATCATAACTTAGTTATGTGTCATCGAGGTATTTGATACTGTAGTTGAACAATAGTATCTGTCCCCCAGCTAATTTTCTCACTCACAATACTACATAATTCGTTTCTTCCACATTGATTTCCACATTCCTATTCACCCGAATTCAAGACAGATACGATGCCTCTATTTCCCGGATTTCTCCGAACGGCTAATCGACTTTATTGGACACCTCAATCCCGAAATAGCTCCCTAACAAATGCAGAATTTATTGTTGATCTATAAAAGTTGAATCGATTTATCTCATCCCCAGATCATCCTGGAAGCAGCGCCGATGCAGGCCCTCATGGCGTCCGTCTACAACATCAGCTACATATTCGCTCCTCCGCCATCCAGGACGACATCCGGGCTGTCATAAAGACGGGAGACATAAAACTCTATCACTGCAATACATCTGCGAGCGGGAGGCGAAGGCTGCTGCACTACAGTGGGGATGGAGAAGCCGCCTGCTTTATTATTGCAAGGTGAGTTCTGCCTTGTTATTCGAAGTCGAGTCGTAAAGCTTCCCTTAATTGTTATTTTACGGGTTCCTTCTCAATGGGGCGATGGGTTTTCGCCTTGCCATCAAAGGGGGATTTGAAACGACGTAATTGTTTCGTGCCAAGATGAACCCGGGTTCATAATAATAATAATATGAAAACAATATGTTTGAGTTTGGGCTGTTTGGTGAGCCGATGACATTAATTTGCATTTGGGCTCTGTGTACTTATTGGCAGTCCCTCAACAATTCTGATTCGATGAGATTTTCAGGCTGAGGCACTTTAATGGATACTTTTTGTGAAATGGTTTATGGTTTTCAATATAATTTTAACCGCTTGCTTTTTCAACACCGGTTTAGTTGTGTGTGGATGATGTCGTTACTCGAAGTCGAGTAGCAAAGCTTCTCTTAATTGTTATTTTACGGGTTCCTTTTCAATGGGACGTTGGGATTTCGCCTTGCCATCATTGGAGATTTGTCGCGGCGTAATTGTTTCGTGCCAAGCTCAACTCGTCCATAGTACATATACGAAATCGATTTATTTTGTGTTTGGAGTGTTCCGTGAGCGATGCCATTAATCTGAAATTGAACTCTAGTAGTTAAGTTAAAGGTATCCGTGAATAAATGTGACATTATTTTCGGGATGAGACAGTTTAATTAAAACTTTTTTATGAAAGGGTGTATGGTATGTTTTCAAAGTCTCCAATATAATTTTTACTTTCTGCTTTACTATTCAAATGTGAAAAGGAGATGCTTTGTAAATTGAAAAGTACTTTGTGATGCGTTAATGGATTCTCTTCCAGGGAATGCAGACTGATTTGTTCTCACAAAGCTATTTTCCTGAACGCGCTTTAGTAAAGTGGTTTGATAGGAGAGAAAGTTGTTCGACACATCCACAGAAGCAAATTTTTTTGTGATGTGGTGAAATGCTTCTCCTTACACATACAGGCTAGTTAATGTTGACTCGAATCAATTTTTGAAAGTTTAAGAAAAAAAAGACTATGTAGGCGAGAATGTCTTTCAACATGAAAAAATAAACAGTACTTATTTGCTTTGTGAAGTGGTGGTGAGATTATCTTTACCAATACAGGCTAGTTTATGCTGACTAGAATATATTTCGATTTTAATGCTAGAGTTTTAGCAAAATGATAGGTGAGAGTATTGCTCAAAACAAGAAAACACATTGAATTAAAATTGTTCTAAATAATGACTGACAGTATTGTGAACTATAGTAACATATTATGCGCTTGTTTTGAATGCATTTATAACACAAATAAAGATACTAGAGAGCAAACAAAATAAAACATACAATATTAAAAAAAACATCAGGACAGTATTATCGTTCCTTTATTGCACACACGAGTACACCAAATATATCATGGCACGAGTTTATCAAAGTAGACTTTACATGTAGGTCGAACGTTTTCAATCACTTGATATGGGATTCAAGATTCTTGGGTATAACATCGTTGAAAAATTTCATTTAAATGTATTATAATTCATTTAATTATATTAGTAAAAAACAGGTTTGAATACTGAGGAAACTGCAATAATTAATTCGGTAGATAATAAGTGTAGAATCATACATATTTTAAATTAAGTTTACCACTTGAAAATATAGTACTTAAATAAGATAATACTTACATAATATATGCTATATAGTCCGGCTTTGGAGAGATGACCTTTAATTCACGTGGTTTAGGACCAAAATTATGAAATAAATCGTAAAAATCCACTCCTGAAATTGGTGTATTTAATCGGTCTCAGGGCCACTGGCGTAAGTGGTAGCTATGACTGACGTTTGACGAAACAAGTAATCGCCTATGGAGATCTCACTACTTGATTTTGTGTATGGAAACTATTTTCCCTGACGAGCTTACATACTTTGTAGGAATGAACTCCCAAGAAGTCTTCTGCCTTATCATCAGAGCCACACTATAAAACAATTTATATTTATTTGTAATTCAATCATTTATTTGCAATGAGATGTGTAACATCAAGTAACTATTTACAGGTGTACGAAGGCTGTCAGGTATTGATAAGTAGTGAAATGCTCAAACTTCAAAGCAATTGCAAGATGAAGCAAGCGCTACTCATGTACGTACAATATTACTATAATATATCTCCTTTCTTAATATTGAATTCACATCTATATAAATACAGAAGGGAGATAGTGTGTTTTTACATTGAATATGTTCATCGTATTTCAATCTGTTTATCTGTTTCGGGCCCTTTTAATGGTAAATCAGTAGTTTCTTCGTTTCGTGTATGTCTGTATGTGCATGTGTGCCTGCAGTATGTCCAAATGTCTGAATATACTTTCATGAAACTTCGAATACTGTGGTGATTGGTAGTAAACTAATGTCCGAATATCACTGCGCACGCATCAATCTGTTTGTCTCCATTCTTGTTTTATGTCTCTCTGTGTTTGTACACGTATCCAAAATATTATTCTTTAAATAAATTTTCACAAAATCTTATATATTTAATAAAACTTATTTTGTGAATTTGGAAATAAAATGTTTAACATTCTCCAGTTTGCATTTTATGCAAGTTTCTCACTAAAACGTTTTCTTCTCGGCCCTTACCCACCTTACTTACCAGAGGTATACGGCTCTATTGATAGGATTGACATTAAAATGGCTGACTATCCTTTGCGTTTATTATACTTACAGATATCCAAATTTCTAAATAAACGATCTGTTATGTTTTCAATCTCAGAAATAAGATGCCATTGATAAGCTTATGACATCTCTTGAATCTTGGCTATTATATTTCCCACGATTGTTTTCAAGTTCAGTATTTCTATTTAGATCAATGTTCGCGGAGTTCAATCTTAAGATGTCCTCTAACTGCATTCTCTGAGAAGAAAGATCTCGCTTTACTAGCCTAGAAAGCAATGATGTTTCACACAGTTCTAGCCTTAAAATCGCATCGCGCCTGCCATTTACTGCCATTACTGCACGAGATTTACATGAAGGAGTAGCCGTCTGCTATTTGTCCAGATTAATTGATTAAATTTATGTGGGCCACCGCCCTGTACACACTTTTAGATGCGTCAGCGATGGCACCAAGATCTTAAAACATGCTTCCTTGAGAAGCATTTATTTGCTGTTTTCCAAGCTGATGAGTGATATCACTGAGACGACGATTTTCACCCTCTCAAATATTTCCTTGTTGGGAAGAAATCTTGTGTCTGACTCAGCTTGGCCATGCGTGGCCCTTGCGCTATAAAACCCCAATCAACCAACCATCCAATTTTCAGGAGTCATGATTTATGCATAAAATATTGGCCATGGAATTGAGTAGACCCAAGGGATCGAAATTACGAGCAGTTTATGGTAACATTGAATATTTAATAAGTGAGTCCTTAACTTCGACTTGAAGATACAATTTCCTTGGGGGTTTCAAGTGATTACTAGTTTTAATTTCATAAGTGAGGGTAAAAAAAGTCACTACAAACATTCATCGAAATGTTATTTCCAAATCTTACCTTCTGGAACTTAACTTGTTCCAGTTCCCCAAAACGCGTCTTGGTTGAATTTAATCTTTTCCCCACGTAACCACAGTAAACACAATTTTCCTTTTTTTTTTACTGGGGGGGGGGGAATGATGGCGGTGCTACCAATCCAAAAATCGTGAACAGAAAATGTAATTGACTATTTATCACTGTAATTCGATTCAATTTACGATTTTCCAATAAAACTTCGACTCAAAGCAAACTATCCGTTTTTTACGGCTTAAACATCTGGTTACTGAAACGGCCCAAAACAGTCGAGATAATCCTGTCTTTCGTTACGGTGATTCAGATTGTATTGTACTTTAGTATCCTGAAGAATCAACCCGAATCAGTTTGGGCTTCCTTCCCTTTTTGTTTCATATGACCAAGAGATTTGGCACAACTCGAGGGTCCTTTGAGTGCAAAAGGCTCGGCTTTAAAGAGCATCGAGGCCATTTTATTAACTTACAAAGTATCATATACTTCCAGGTAATACCACGATCCCACTTCCTATTCTTTTCCATATGACCAAGATATTTGACACAACTCGAGGGACCTTTGCTTTACAGGCTTGTCGTTTAAGCCTTTGTAGTGATTTAGAAAGTATCATACCTTTCCAGAATCCACGATCACACAATAGAGACTGCAAGATAGGAACATAATGGCGACATAAATTCTCACGCCTCTAGGAGAAAAGCACAGAGATGACCTCCTAGGCCAGCTAGTCGTAATTTTGATGAAAAACTGTGTACCGTTTTGGAAGTCAAGTGACAAACAAAAAACAAAGTTTCTAAATATTCTTCAGTTTTCAACTCTTCGAAGGACAAATATCTGTAATTTTGGAAACCACTATAAATTCTCGAGTTCTAACAAAATATTATTTAATTTAACGCTATTTTGAAGCTCCGTAAGCAGAGGATCTGTCAAAACAAATGTTTCTAGACGAAACAATATTCGACAGTTTTCAACTCTTCGAAGGACATGGAAACCACTATAAATTCGCGAGTTCTAACAAAATATTATTTAAATTTAAAATAGCCTGATTACTTTTGAATGAGAGTTAACAACTTCAATTTTTTATTTTTAAATGCTGAAACGCCAAATGAAAACTTAACTTCCTTATAGAAAGCACCACGGTAAATATTTTAATTGTAACGAACAAATGTTCCCGTTTAAATTTCGTTTTCATATTTATTGCATGCATTCATTTAAGCAAATCTGAAAAACCTTCATGCATATTTTCATGATATAAAAATTGCTTTATTACAGTTAGAATATCCTTGAAGACGATTCTTGAAAAGAAATGATTTGTCGATTCCAGCCATAATCTCCATCTGCTGTTTCACATTATTTACGGCTTTCCAAGATATTTCACCAAGTTAAACGTGGAAGAAGATTCAAGGCACGACGTCTTGTCTTTTCCCATACGAACTGATATTGTGTGATCATACATCTGTGATATATTTGTACACCTGTAAAATAAAATATATTTCATTATCAGCAATAAAAAATGAAAATTTAGGGTATTGTGTTTTTCTTAAAAAGATTAGTAGATTTATTCAACTGAGATAAATGCACTTAAACTTATGTACATTCATTTTTAGTTTTCCAATTATTGCAAAACAAACTTTAAAATTTGAGTTTACTAAAATGGTGGAATGACTATTTTATTCACGTACTCTATAAATAGAGCAGGAAAGAACCTTTCTATTTCTTAAGACTTTCGGTACTGATGAAAACAAAAAGTGGTTGATATTTTAAGGAATTTTTCATTGTAGGTTGAACCCCTCTAAATCGTTTCGACGCGATATTCCTTCTATCGAAATATGACAAAACTTTTATAGTGACAGGATTTCTCGTGATTAAGATACTGTCGATTAATTGATGATGACATGGTCAAGATCTGGTCGGTTTAAATTTAATGATGATATATCCCGTCCATAAAGATCTGGTCAATTTTTTCAATCATGAAATACCTTGTTGAGACAACCCAGAGTGGTTGACAAGACTTGTGAAATACATTGTTTTTACCAAAATGTACTTCCTGGAAGAGATATAAACTAGTGTATCGTTAGTTAATGTTTGGCTAAGTGATGTGAGGACTAAGTTCACCACGATGGTTAAATGTGACAGTGGCTACCTTTAGATGATAAATTGACAATTGCGTGGCAGCTGTATAAGGCCCGGTGCACACATCCAATTTTTCAACGTGCGGCGCAGCTGCCGCAACGCAAGTGCGGTCTGAGATACATTAGACCCAATGGAGTAGTGCACACATGTCTGGCGCAGCTGCTACGACGTACGTCCAACTTGCGTGCAATTTGTGGCGCAGTTCCCCACGACGCCGCAAACGATTCTCTCCGTTCTGAAGTACCTTTTTTTTTAAATATATAAATGGAATATAAATAATAATTAAAAAATGGTTCTATCCAGTAAGGTCTGTTTTGTTACAAAATATACTTTTTTTACATCAAGTATGCGAAACAAACACGTTTTCTTCGATATAATATTTATTGCAAATGGCGCGAAATGAGAACTTGCGTCATTTCACGGTTATGTGTGCGTACTTGGGCTTCGATGCCTCAGTGGCGCTGCACGTTGAAAAACCGGATGTGTGCACTAGGGTGGGCCGAAAAACACTTTTTTTTCGAAATCGATATTCTAATAGTGCGGAAAGGGTTTTCTCTGGGTTCAATAAACATGGTGTAAAATATTTTTTTGATTGGATAATATCTTCTGCCCAATCATCGCACTTGAATTTTGGAAGCGTAGGACATGTAATTATTTTTCAATATTGCTATTCTAATAGTGCGGAAGAGGTGCTCACTGGACTCAACAAGAAATGTGTAAAACATTTTTTCGATCGAATAATATCTTCTGTTCCCACATCGTAATTGAAATTTTGTTATTTTTAAAGAAAAGTGCACTTTTTATGGGTTATAGAAATAAGTCAAACATGAAAAATATATGGGAACAAACGCTGTTAATGGCTTTATTGTATTGTACAATTGATTATATTGCCTGAAAATTATTAAATAATAGCTGAGTCACAATATATTAATATAATATTTGTTAAGAATATTGTAACCATATAAAAGTTTTGACATGCTAATACCAAAAGTTTACTTCCACTTAATCAGCAGGAAGAGGCTTGAAATCAGCCTTATGGTCCAATTCAGGCATAATTGACCGGGAAAAAAATGTGGATCTAATGAACCCGTCTCTACTTCGAAACCCATAAACCTTAGCGGATGCTTCTGTCACTAACTTGACACATCGTTCAACTGCCTGTGTGTGACATGGGAAGTCAACAAAGTCCCATTCTGGATTTTTCTTATCACGCACGATGGAACTAAATATGGTAGTGGATATATCACGGAGGATTGGTGGAGAAGTAATAGTAATTGATGACCAGTCAATCATTTCCGTATAGTCAGCAGCTTCAAAATTCAGTTTTGGTGGGAGAAATACACTTCCTGACTTAACACACATTGGAAGATGACTCTATATACTTAATTATACGTCGTGCAGCAAGTTCTCTGATGTGCGGTCTATCATCCTTCAACATACACAGCAAGATATTCTCAGGATGAGCAATGAACGAATTTCGACAAATTACTCCATCAACAACGTCCTTGAGGTCTTGAGATAAATACCTGTATCTAGAAAAAGTATTCAACACATGCTTAGCTCCATCTTTCAGCGAGTGTATGGACTTTATATTAAACCAGTTGGGAGTGTAAACTTTCATAACAACCTCAGCAATTTGTTTCAACTTCATAGAAGGATCTGGAGAACTAACATATAGTCTTAGAATTCTGTTCGCTGTTGTCAGCCAGCGTGAATGTGATAATGAACCAGGACTGCGTCTAGCCAGTTCATCTGAAGTACTACCCAATCGCACCGCTTGAGATATTCCTAGCAAGTACATTTGATCCTTACTTAAGTCACGTCTATCAGTTGTTGGTAACTCGCCGTTAATAATTTCGAAAGGTGTCACTGGCAAAGTTTCACGTGTAAGGAGCGCCATCCCAATAAAACCAGAATATGATTTTGGACCATTTGTTGGCCCATCCAACGTTTCAAACAGATGCCTCAGAGAGAGTTCATTAAAATGCATAAGACATATTACCCACTGCAGAGGTTTTCCGAGTTTCAATTCTAAACACCGAATTATACCGGACTTCCATCCGGTATTAACAGATGTGCCGTCACAGCCAATTGCCAGAAGCTGAGAAAGATCTCTTGTGATCCCTTCAAAATATCTAGTAATAGTCACGGAAATTTGTTTTGCGGTGCCAAATGATGGACTCAAATGAGTAATGTAACGTGAACCCGGTTCTTCAATAAGAGATAAATGTTCCTCTTTTGCTTTTCTCGTGTATCTGTTAGTATCTACTATCTCCTATATCAATGTAGAATCTTTACGACCATCGAAATGCAGGCCCTTCAACGGTAATGCCCGAGATTCACTTAAAGCTTGACATTTTAAATTGTTTCTAACTGTAGCTTTTTCCCTTCGCAGTTTGTTTTTGTCAACCACCAAATCTGAGTTGTTGATAGTTTTGAGACAGACATCGTGAAGAACACTTGAAACAATTGTAGCCACAGCCCGGTCCGAGACTCCAAACCTGTCGGCAATCACAGCAGTTGAAGGGAGGCCAAGTTGCATTTGTGATGATTTAGATACAATCGGAGTTAATTATTTGTAACTAGGATCAGTATGAGAGATTAAACGGTTCGATGTTGATGGTTTGTAAATGTCCGTTTCTTTCGTAATGTACATACCCTACGTTAGGCGTTGCTTGTGGATGATTTAAATATAAATTGTGAGCCTTTCTATCAGCATTATCAATAATATTTTGAAGTCGTTTTGTTTCTTTAATGTCAAGCAAGCCTATATAAAGAAGTCTCGTTGTCCGTTGATCTTTCAGGAATTTATGCCCATTTCGAGTTAATTTTCTAGTACGTCCGCATGTACAATCTTCAAAAGTAATACATTTGCAGACTGCAATGTCAAATAACCTTGTGCATGCTTCTTGTCGAAATGCTTTGATCTTTGTTTGGGAAGCCTTACTAGTCTTATCTCTTTTGTAAGACCTCTTAAAATTGGTATATTTTCATGGTAGGTATGGATCATTTGCAGTATTCGAGAATGGGTCACAATGGGAATGGCGGTACTTGCTTTTGCCTATACAGACTCAATTTTAGTTGCAACATTTTCCGCAATTCTCGAAAAACTCGGTTCTTTGTTCCCAGTTTTGGGTGCAAGATTAATTATCTCAAAGAAGCAGCAACACAGCATATCTTCGTATGTAGGAAGATTTATTTGAGATATATATTTGGGGCTTCCAAATATTGGACATTTAAATTTGTTCCGCGTACTTATTTTTGATGTCATGTCTATTAACAACTCAATCAAATCAAAAGTACGAAGAACTCAATTTAAAAACTCACACATTTCCGATTTCGTAGCGCGAACTAGTAGTAAAAGGCACCACGATGTCTCTTCCCAGGCGCCAGTCTCAGTAGCAACACGTGTCACGACAGTACGTATAATGAAATTACCAGAACACTGGAAATAAGTGCGGTGGAATGTGAACTGTGAACCCCACTCCCCTCATTTCACTTCCTGTCAGATACATGCAGTATGAAAAAACAAAATAAAGTGCACTTTTCTTCAAAAATAGCAACATTTCAACTGCGATGGGGGAACAGAAGATATTATTCGATCGAAAAAATATTTTACACCTTTCTTGTTGAACCCAGTGGGCTCCTCTTCCGCACTATTACAATAGCAATATTGAACAATAATTATATTTTTTACGCCGAGTAAATATTGCCAATTTTTACCCAAATTTCCAAAATTCAAGTGCGATGCGGGGGCAGAAGATATTATCCAATCAAAAAAATATTTTGCACCGTGTTTATTGTACCCAGAGAGAACCCTTTCCGCACCATTAGAATATCGATTTCGAAAAAAAAGTGTTTTTCGGCCCATCCTAGTGTGCACCCGGGCTCAATATCACGGGTGCATTTCATACCACGTACAGGGAATGTAAGCGATGGACGATTTTTACCTTGAAAAGTCCGCTATTATCTTTAGCAGCAGTATAAAGATAAGACTGAGTGGCAATGAAAAGTGAAGCCGAGAACAGTCGGTTATAGAAAAGTTTCGCACAGTTGATCGAGGTGATGTGCGTTGGATGGACATTTTGACTGTTTACATTGGACCATCGAATGAAGTGCTCGTCAGTGAATGCTAGCATTATTTGGAGTTTGGCATAAACCTCCATGTGACCTTTATTTGAAAGACGCCTAAAAGACAATTCATGATTGACTTTCACAAATTATTTCAGGGAAAAAAGGTTAGAATTCTAAATAGGTGTTTCGACACTATCTGGGCAAAATTGTAAAGGGTGGTAAAGTGGGGGCCAAAATTAACATTTATAGAAAGGCCACGCATGCAATCATGACTGACAAATCTAGTATATGCCTTACCCCGTATTGGAACCAGGAACTTGTGAATACAGAAGTAATATTCCGACGATTGAAGAATCCTTGATTCGTCCGTGTCCATTGGGCAGTCCCATACATCAGATGAAAAATTTTGTATCGATGCATGCCGTTGAAAATCCGAGCAAGGAACGACGTCTTATGCCACAGAAACGTTTTTGGAAACTATACTAAGCACGTTCCTCTACTACCTAAACGCATCATTTCCGGCAAAAAAAATGTTTTATTTGGGTCTCCTCTACCAATCCGTACAATTTCACAAGATATTTTTGAAACACCCTGTATATACTACTGTTCTGTAAGTTAATTTTTGTAGGGGTGGCTAAGTTTACCACAGTAAATATACTTACAGTATCTTTGGAATCTAACAGAAAAATAAAGGTAGAGATTGAAAATTAATTGTCAAATTTTGTCTGTTTAAAAACTGTAAAGTATTATAAGTAGTAGCATTTCTTTTGAAAGTTATAGATTTCAATTTGTTAGTTACGTATTTTAGTTGAATATAAGTACACACAAAATGATAAATTTTGGATTATAATTTTGAAAAATCTGAAACTTATTAATAAAGAGGAATTTTCATAGTAGAGACCTATTCATCCTTGTCATAGCTTATTTTTCGTATTTTAACATTAAAAAGTATCTGCATAAGCTTAAATCTGAAACAGTTATGATAAATGTAGTCAGATATTTTGATAAAACCTATGCAATTAGAAAAAAATATAATATATTATGTGGATTGGACTAATTTGGAGATATTTTAAAACCTTTAAAAGAGATAGAAAAAAATAAAGTTAATTAATCCTAAAATGTCTTTTATGTATGAAAATAAAGATACAAATTTTTAATGAAAGTCTCTTCCTCAAGTGTGGCTTATTAAGTTCAGTTTCTAATTAATTTACTGTCAAATTCATCCTACCAGGAATTCTTCAATAAGAAGTTCCTATAGGAAATATAAGAAGTTCCTATAGGAAATACAAAGAAAATTAAACGTAATCCATAATAATTACATACATGGAAAATAATTAATATTGCTTTTCAAGGCAAGTTTTGATTATTTCTCGAAAATTAATTATTAAACCCCTCATATTTATTTTTCATATACTATTTAAATTTTAACTCTTTTTAAAAAGGTGTAATTTTGAATATTGAAAGAAAAATCATGAAACATTTTAACTATGTCTGGAATGATATCGATAATTTTATTAAAATTTCGTGTCGTTTCATTTTTACCTGGGGAGTTAAAAATAGTTATATACACGTTTAAAACGATGTTGGGTAAAGTGGGGTAAGTGCATTTTCGAAGGGGAGAGTGAATAGGATTTTCAAAATATTAGAGCCGAACTGAGCGGCCATCTTGGGGATTCTACAATATACAATCTGCACTTTCATAATTTTGTCATAAGTATGTCCTGAAACGAGGCATAACTTCCAGGAAAGGTTTCAAAGCACACCTGTCGATTCTACTTGGTGTATCAAATTACAGGGGATCTTTGAAATTCAAGAGCATTCATCAATATTAACCACATGTTTTGATTTTGTCATGTAAGTAACTAGTATCTATCTTTCTGTTTAACCTTTAAGATCTTAGATTTCTTCAATCGTCTCACAGGACGGCTCTTTGTCCTGCACATCCCATGGCCCCTTACCTAACTTGAGCGATAGAGCCTTGAGTGGCATTTACGACTGACGCTTTCCTTTCATAGTTGTGTGTGGCGTGTCGTTTGGCGATAGAGAGATATCACAGGAACGATCATCTGCCTTTCCCAGAAAGCGTTCGCACCTCGACAGGGTAGGGTATCGAACTAAAGGAGGTTTTCTCTAGCAGGTCAGTCGCTGACAACTGGAAAATGGTGATCGATACCAGCGATCACTTAAATAGGGATAACATCAACCGTACACAGATATATACCATACCACTGGTGTAAACGAAATTTTAGTGGTAACAATTCTCTATGCGCCGCAGAGTAAAGGTTAAGAATACCATCAATTGTTTGCCCTTTGTTTTTATAAGTATTAGACCATTGTCTGCACCTACCACAGATTAAAAAAATTACAGGAGGGAGTAGTGCGGATGCTGCCATTGGAGAAAGTTCAAATTAGTCTGCACTTACCCATCTTTTTCTTTTGTGAGGGTAATAGTAGCAGGAGAAGAAGATGGTAACAGATTAAAAACAAAGACGTGTTAGCAATCGGTTATTGGTCCATAGTTAAGTTCTTGGGGAAACCCAGTGTTAAGCACTATGTTGTGTAAATACTATGTTTTGAAAATGGTGATCCTCTTACAAGAGAAAGTTACCGTCGATAATCGGCTCAACTACTTTCAAACCCCCTTACAAAGATGCAAGTTTTGTAGTGACAAATGATATAATTTGCATACTTCCACCTCCAGTAGTGGGAAGACGAGTAGTTTTTGAAATTGAATCCTCAAACTAAAATGAACTATAATTTCTTATACGAGCCGCGGTAGCTCAGTCAGTAGAGCGTCGGGCTCGCATCAGAAGGGTTGTGAGTTTTGTCCTCGTTGGAGCCTACAATTCTGATGATTACGAGATCGGCGCTTCGATCTGGCTAAAGACCGTCGTGTTCACTAATGGTGACTGGGACACGTTAAATAGGTCGTGGTCACAATGTCCCCCATGTTCCCATACCAAATCAATACCTCTGAGGGTACCTGATCAGGGGGTTATCGGCCTCTGATTGGGATCTAAATTACGATATGTGTGAGTGAATGGATGTATGAAAGGGACCTTCCTGTGAAACGGATGTGTCATGTATGTCGAGCAAAGTCGGACTTCCTCCCAATGGGGCTCAATAACATGGAAGGCGCACCCCCCTCGCCTCTTGCCGTCTTCGACGGGCCTGGCACTCCTCTGGTATGCCAGTGTAGGCATAAGAAAAACAACAACAATATTTTCTTATAACTTTCCCGTGAAATTACTTAATTCTTGATTAAGTCTCATATTCTTTTAGAGGGAATAAGAGTTTATTAGATTTCTATACATTTTTTTTCTGATGTTAACAATTTTTTTAAAGTCAATCAGGTTTTACTGTACCAATAATGTTTTTCTATTATTTTATTTATTTATCTCGACTTTTGGATTGTTACTAGTAATACGTATTTTTTTACAACAAATTGATTTGTACCTTTTAGTTTTAAGTACAATAACAGCTATTCTTTTTAATTCCAATCACCTTAGCTTTTGTGAACCTGATATTGTGTTTATAATCTTGTTCTCCAGGTTGTATTGATTAACAGTCTGAAAATTACCGTTTATAATCTAAGAAATAATGGAAAAGACTGTTTTTACATAGCATAGCGTACCAGAACATTGACAGACACAAACAGCTCTATCCCCTCTGCATATCTTAGGAAATCTCGTAAATACCTTTGGTTCAACTAAATTTTTTCAATTTACATGGTACTGTTTTTCTTATTTAAGTATTGCTTTTGGCCACCGTCATCTCATTCTTATTTTGGATCAAGAAAATTGTCGCATACAATTAAGTTATAAGTCACAATGCACATTCAGTGGTTTCAAAATTTGATTATAATATCGTGATTACTTCCACCCAGCCAATTTCACAAATCTTTCAAAGCAACAAAGTAATGTTTTTCATGGAGTTAAGACGTCACCGATTTCCGGTGTTCAGATAATTACCACCTATTTCCTGCAGTGTACAAGGTAGTCTCAACTAACTGAATTTATATTCATGAATTATCACTCCTGAATACTATGCAGAAAGGAATTTTTCTACCATTACAATAACAGGTGAATACTATACAGGTGAATACATTTCCTTCTGTTTTAAAAGGTATTATGTGGTACGTAACAAATGGATTCCTTTGCATATTTTCAGGTACGATTCCTTTCTGGATGTGTGTCTCTTCCGTTAGTAAAACTTTCTTAGTGTGTGTAATGTGTATACGTCCAGTACGTTATGTTGTCTAGCTTGTGTTTGACTCAGAGCAGCCAAATATCGTCCTTGCGCCCAAAAAATCAACCAACCTTCTC
This sequence comes from Metellina segmentata, assembly GCA_947359465.1. Classification (NCBI taxonomy): domain Eukaryota; kingdom Metazoa; phylum Arthropoda; class Arachnida; order Araneae; family Tetragnathidae; genus Metellina; species Metellina segmentata. The sequence goes on from OX375875.1 coordinate 56,078,672, forward strand.
ATGTGGGGATACAGGGTAATGAAACGGAGGTCGAACTTGCAAGAATCGACTTTAACTTACACATGCTCAAGGGAAAGTCACTATGTGTTTTGAAGAAATAGATTTCTTGTATAAAAAGAGAAAAGTCCGAGGTATTACACCACAGTACTATTGGTATGCAGGTCAAAGACCAGGGAAAATAACCAACTTTAAGTAATGTAATAGATTTGAACTAACTTTAGTAATGTAACAGATGAATAACAGATTTTTAAAGGTTTAGAAATAGTCACACCAAAAGAATGAACATGTGGCATGAAAAAAGATGTACTCCGATTGTCACAACCATCAGTGTAACAGCATGGCTAGTTCTGGCCACGTAATACAGCGTTTGAAGGTGTTTGAGAGGACATCCATGAAGATTCAAGATATTTTTTGAACATTTTTAGCAGAAAAAAACATAAAATGGATCTAATTTCGATCTGGGATAAGAAAATTATTTTCTAAATAAGTTTGTCCATATGAATCCATGAAGATTCAAGATATTTTTTAACATTTTTAGCAGAAAAAAACATAAAATGGATCTAATTTCGATCTGGGATAAGAAAATTATTTTCTAAATAAGTTTGTCCATATGAATCCATGAAGATTCAAGATATTTTTTGAACATTTTTAGCCACTCATTCCATATAACCATTATTTAACAACTTTGTTTATTGTTTGTATACTTGATGTTTACTTGTACTTATTATTATTTGCTTTTTGGCATCTATTTATAAGCCAATCTCTGAAGTTCTGAAGTTCTATTTTCTTTCCTAGTTTTAAGGTGCCTTTTGTAAGCCGTTAATTGTAAAGACCTTTCATTTTTGCATCTATTTTAGGGTTCCGGTATTATGGATGCCCTGTTGTTATTGACGGGAGTTGATCTCCTTCGCTTTTTAGGTCGTATGACACTCGGCTTTGAACCCGCTTGCCTATTTTTGATCTTCTGTTTTTGGTCCTTGTTGCCTTTTTTCTTTGTAATCTGTTTTAATTGAAAACTAATGAATGATGGCTTGGATTAAGGGACCGTGGATTCTGGGATCGGGGTGTGCTCTCCTCTTTCTGCTTCCTTCGTGGTAGTGTAAGTCACCTCCACCTTACTCAAGCAAAGCTCTAAACCTTTTCAATATATATATATATATATATATATATATATATATATATATATATATATATATATATATATATATATATATATATAACTTTTATGTGCTAAGAACTAGTAATAAACTTCCATAATTATAAGGGAACGGAAAATAAGTAGCACAACATATATATTAGATTAATTTTAAGTAATTTAATTCATATAAAATAAAAGTAAATTCATTAAACCTCCTTGTAAACTACATTTTTCGTTCGTCCGTCTGGCGCCATAATTACGAGGCTGTCAGGAGACCTTACATGTGAACAGGCTACATATAGCTGGCCATGTGAGAAACAGTCGTTTCATAAATCCACACCAGCCACTTTCAACGATTGCCCCTGAGCTTTGTTTATCGTCATTGCAAAGCATACTTTGACCGGAAATTGCAGTCTTTTGAATTGAAAGTGGTAGTCAGGGGGAATCAAAGGAATGCGGGGTAAGAAAACTGTTTCTCCCGAACAACATCCTGTGAAGATGGTTGCTTCAGTCACGTTGCTCTGTAAAGAGTTAACCTGCAGCCTGGTGCCATTACAAAGCTTAGAAGGTATCAGATTTCGTAGTAGTTTTATTGATGCTCCAACTTTCAGACAGAGATTGTGATGTGGAATCCCTGATGGATTTAAAGAGTGGAGGAACTCCACAGGGTAGTGGACCACGTCCTCTCTCTCCACAACGGAGTCCACAGACTAATATCTCACCATCTCAGTAGGAAGTTTGTCCAATATCGAATCATTAATGCATGCTGCGGAGACGCTCTTAGGCGTGAGAAAAGCTCTCTCCTTAAGACAATTCGGGTTTTAATGTTGAAATTGCTCAAATCAGGGTAAAGCTTGTCACTGAGAGTCTTAAAATCTTTAACAACTTGATAGAGGTTTTCTGGAATGTGGACATTGTTGTCTTCTTCCTTTAATCTTCCATCCTATTTTTGTAGAAGTAAGTTTAAAAACTCTTCAGCCTTCAAATCGTCTTTGTGGTGAACCTTCATATTGATTTTTAAGGATAGGACTTGGACTTTAAGCCACAAGTGGGATGACTTGAGGCAGGCTTTTATCTCATCAGCACGTGTGACTCGAGACACGACAGGTAGTGTCTGCCGGAAGTCCCTGGCTAGTAGTACAGTCATCCCATCCATCATATGTTTACTACTCCGAATGTCCTGGAGAGTTCTATCCAACGCTTCTATTCCTCTTCTGTGAGCCATAGAACCCTCATTGTAAACGATCAACTTGCACTCTTTAAGTACCTGGGCAGTATCGCTTTGTTTTGAAATGTTACACAAAGGAGTTTCAGAGTATTTCATGTTGAGAGGCAATTTGAGGGCAGAATGTGCTGTCTTCCCACTGTCTAACAGAGTCGCAGCGATAACTGATGAAGCTATATAAATCATGGAAGTAGGAAAGATAAGAAAGTGCCCCAACAATGTTTTGCTACCGGTTTAACTGAAGCCGATATTTCCATGGTTTTAAGACACCAAGATGGCAGCCGCGCATGCGCTGTTAAAAACTTTTTATAAGGCGCATTTTTTTTCATATTAAGATGTATTCAATCATTTTGCAATTCCGCTATGCTAAATAAATGAAATTTTACTAATTTTGGCAATATTTTGTTTTTTTAAATGAAATTTAAGTATGATATATAAAAAGAATTTACTACCTTTTCCCGTTTGCTTTTAAATTTTGTGATTGAATATGCTAGAATATAATTACAATAAAGAAGCAAAAAACTAACAATGTTAGTTTTTTGTTTATCATTGGAATGCAAAATGTTTTAAAACAGCTTTTAAATTGGTAAAAACTCAATGATTAGTAAAATTAGTAGTATCCTACAAATACCATTTCTCAGTAATGTTTTAATTTAGATTAGCTGATCCCACTCACAGCTTCTGCCCTCTAGTGCCTAATAGTCTAGTTGCTACTATGTATCCCTCATTTTTGTTTTTATAAATTGTATCCAAATTGGTTTCTACAAATAGGCATTGAAATTCATTTTATTGATTTCCTGCCTACATTGAAATACACACACTTTTGGCCCAATCATCCATTCTAAATACTTATTTTCTTGTGGTATTTTACTTCTTATTATCCACCGCTTTATGATTATACACTGCTTATCCATGCATCTCTACTTTCTGGATCTTTGGAAAACCTGAAATGAAAATTATTTTAGTTAGATACATACAATGAATTGATAGATGCATTGAAACCTATGTAAATTGATCCTGTATAATGATAAACCTGTCTAACCATATTTTTTACAAGTCCCATCTGTATTACAGGTTTTACTGTTTATCTTAGACTATTAAAACAAAAATTTATAAACATAAACTAATTCAATCTAAAAAACTACTAAATCAAACTTCTTTACAATTACTTACTTTGATAATAAAAATAAACATGCTTGATAAATTGAGGACTGATTATTAAATATATTAATGTCTGTTTACACAAATCCACCCAAAAAAGGGTATTTTTTCTTATGAATACTTTCTAAAATTGTAATACATGCAAATACAGTAAAACCTAGGACTGCAAGCATAAATTGTATGAGCTCAAAATATTAACCATTGGCTCAAGAGATGCGTGTTTTCAAAAACTTCATACAGTTACAATGTTTTAAGTATTTGCTTGGCTTCTAAAACGCTCATTAACGAGTTGCTCACAGTGCAAGGATTCAATAGCATTCAAGCAGTTACTTAGTTGATCAACGCAAAAGATCTTAACTAACAAAAACAATTGCGTTTTAGAAAACCAAAAATAATGTTTATAATTCGAATTTTATAACTTAGCTAAAGCTGTTTCATTCTAAATCATGTAACATGAGGTAGTATTTTCAACCATGTACTAAAAATACCGCTACTGTTTATTTGACTGTAATACTTTTCATTAAATAAAAGTTAAACTTTCCTAAAAAGCAGTTTCTAACTCTTATTAAAACCGGTAGGTTAAAAAATCAAAATCATACACTTCTGTTAATTAATAAATAAAATTAATAATTTCTTTGGAAGTTCAAAAATGATATAACCCCGTTGATTAACATGCACGAGCACAATGTTTTAAAAGCACCAAGATGGCGACACGGTTATGGTTTTGGCTTCAACAGTTCAAAGTAAAGGCACTTACATTATCTTTCCTACTTCCATGATATAAATAGCTATTTTCTGGTCTTTCCTTACACTGGCAAGCAACAGATTAATTAAGAACATTTTGCCTGTTCCGCTTGGAGTGTCAAGAAAGAAAAACCGTTCAGAATCTTAAACAACGCTATTAATGATCGCATGGTAGACTTGACTTTGTTCGGTGTTGAGTTTACTTACGTTTTGAGCAACAAATTCAGAAAGTTGGACTACGCAATAAGACATTTCTCTCAGGTATTCTCGATTGACACTAACTTCATTTTGATAATTAGACGGTGAAGGAAGGTCAAGCTGCTGAAGCGTTTGGTTAGACATTGAAAGTACTACGTTTTCTAATAGCACTAAGCATTTCTTGTAAATAATGTCTATACAGTGTTCAATGCTAACCTCTCGAAACTCATTCTCCATCTGCCTTTTTATATCTTCAGAAAGACCGTCTCTGTGATTATCCCAAAGTTTTACAGGATATGACAGTTGACAAAACACCAACATGACAGAACATATTTCCCGGAGCCTGTACGGTGAGTCAGAAAATGACAGCTTCTACCAGAGTGTGGTCCCAGTGAATGTCATCCTCCAAACCACCCCAACGCTTAGCAGAAAGACTGATAAGTAGGATGAACCACACCTGACACTGTCTTAAGGTAATTAAAGCAAGCGGGCCCTCGAACTTAGTGAAGTAGGAGTCGCAAATAATAACATTCAGCATTATTCGGATGTACAGTGTACACTAGACCAAGCACTTGATCTTGTTTGACCCCTTCTTGTCCAGGAACAGCCTTTCCCTGCTTCCTCCGGTTAAACTTATTGTTGTTACAAACATAGTACGCTGAAACTTCACTGTAGAGAAGCCCTCTTGCAAAAGCATCTACTTTGCAAAGTTCGAAAAATGCTAAGAGAGTGGTTTTGGGAGGGTTCTGTACTTTACCTGCGGCATTCTCAGATGTAAACTAAACTCGTTGACCGTTCTCGAGATGGACAGAGAGCTGCATTACGGGTGGATATCTTTCATGAATGGGGAAACATTAAATTCTCCAAGCAGCTTCAGAACTACTAATATAGCGTCCTGTCTCATACTTGGTAACTTCATCCTTTTCGTTCTCTAATCCAAACGCTGACTGATCACTACCCGTATTAACATATTTGCAGATATACTTAATGACCACAGAATTGCACAATTCCACGTTAAAGTGGGTCATGAAGGTTCGAGAGAAGACAGGGTTGTACGGCCACTTATAATCAAGGTCTACTCCTTTTATATTGACTGTAAAACCACCATCAGAAGGAGATAGTCTGATGTATTGGGGATTGCCGTCACCTGCAGCCTGAGTATCCTTGGTCAGTGGACGTGGGTATCTTGCTACTTAAGCCGCCGATCATACATGGTGAATTTCTGTTCCTATTTCCACACGGCTCATGAATCATCGTAGACTTAACAATTTCATGAAGGACGGGATTAAGTTCTATGTCGGGAATCTCAGCGCTTATGGTACTGTCGATTTGGGCAGGCATGATTTGGTCTTGAAGCCATAGCAAAATGTGGGCGTTAGGCATACCACGTTTCTGCCCCTCCACAGTGTACATGTGACACCTACTTAGTCCGAAAATAGAACCTTTTTTCAAGGGATGGATAATTCTTTTACTTTCATATGAAACACCTGAGCAATAATGTCTTGTCTGTCTTGGGGCTTTTATCCGACATTTAATGCCTCTTGTATTTCGGTCCACCTAGGATTACATGTGAATGTGATGAACAGATCAGGACGACCATACTGACGTACATATGTCATAGTGTACTGAGTCCGCTCATGCATGTAACGGGGTCTTCCAGTAAAACTGGAAGGTAACACAAAAACACCTTTCCGAGATCAGAGACTTGACCATCTCCCTTGCACATGGCGTCTCGCAGGTGTAAGTAGTTTACCGTTCGTAATTTATTTTGGTTGTGTTTGATGAAATTCAGTCTTTCCGTTTCTATCTTGGCGTACATGTCAACCAAAAACTTATTAAGAAGACTGCGATAGAGTAAGATGTAGTTTTCTTGACCTTCTCTTTCCATGATTCTGTAAGAATAGAAGTCTGAAGTAGAAACTGTTTTCTTAACAGGGGCTTTGGAATTTGGATCAAGCTGGGGTATGTTAATGGAGTATCCATCTTCTTCACGGCAGAACATACGAGGGTACTGAAGAGCGTCATACTCACTTTGAGTTTCACTGATCTGCACTAACTTAGTATCTCTGCTATGAGGAACGATATACCGCTTTTCAAACTCCTGCCCCACTATTACCAAAGCCACCTCACTCGATATAGGCGCGTTATATCGGTCTCTAGGATCACCTGAAGGTTTTCTATCAGCTTGAATCACAACTTTAAATTCTCTTGACCTTCTGGGACATTCTCCATTGTTTTTTCTAAAATCTCGTATGAATTTATTATGTTCATGCAGAACTTTTTGAAGCTGTCCAACTAGCCCGGGCTTCACAACAGGGAAGATATTGGATCGAATTTCCGCCTCTTTTTCATCATTGCCAACAAAATATAGTTGTAAAAATGAGGGATTTTGTTCTGATGAGGGTAGCAAACTTCCTATCCTGTGGAAAACTTGCGCATGAACTTTAAATCTGGCATAAAATTTCCCTCACGTACCTCCTTAGCTCCAAAAGACGTCATTTGAAAACCTTCATTATACTTCCTAATGTTTGTCAAAAAATGCTGAGAAATGGGATGCTCATTAGTAAGGAGACTGTGGAGAAGTTCATGAAACTGTTCAATCGGAGGAAGATGTACCTTGCCGTTCCTACAACGCAGACCGGGGCTTTCTTCTTTCCACGTTTTTGCGTGATTCCACTTGCATTCGACTTTCTGTCCAATAGCAACAACCTTGTCATTACTGTAGTCTGCATTGCAGTCGTACTTGAATCCTGATAAAGATTTTATTTTTCACGAGACCAATCGTTCATTTTCATTGTATCTCCTAACAGCTTCTTGATTGACTTCGGGATGTTTGTTTGTGTACGGATGTCTGGATACGGAAGCTCTGTTTACATCGGGTAAGGTAATTTTAGTTAACGTCGTACTAGAGCAACACAACGGGCTATTGACGACGGTTCGGGATCAGTCCCTTAAGGGAAAGATTCGAGGACAACACCTCGTAATTTTGAACCACAGTCAGATGACGAAGCAACACCTGAGCTCTGTTTACATCGGGATTTTCTTCGTTGTATCTTCTAACTGCTTCTCCATTTACGTTGGGATTTTCCTCTTTGTATTTCTTAACTGCTACTCTATTTACATTGGGATTTTCCTCGTTGCGTTTCTTAACTGCTGCTCTATGTACATTTGATTTTCATCATTGTATTTGTTAACTTCTGCTCTATTCACATAGGGATTTGCCTCGTTGTATCTTTTAACTGCTGCTCTATTCACATCGAGATTTGCCTTGTATCTTTTAACTGCTGCTCTGTTAACATCGGGATTTTTTTTAGTATATTTTTCACATACTCATTATTTTTTTCTTTTTATTCTATCGATAAATCTAGTGCGACGCTTTTTTCCTATTTTTACCTCATTGGATGGAGTAATTTTGGAACTGTGGTTCGAGACAGAAGGATAATTCAAATCATCATCAGGTACAACAGAAAGATACTGTTTTTTAGAAAGAGTAATGTAAGGTACATCAGTTACAGGAAATTCGTTACCGGTTTCGTCATTGACAGAATGCTGGACGACAATTCTTGCAGGGGCTGGTTACATCTAGTAGTGTATGGATAGGGCGAGTGACCGCAGGTTGTTGTTGAGGAGTAAAAACATATTGAGGTATGAGAGGTTCAAAATGCGATGACATCATGGAACCAGAACACGTAAAATGTAGTATGGGCCTTGTCGGAACAGGCTACCACATCATCAATATCAATTAGCTCTCCTATACATAAGAAAAAGAAAATGGAGGAAGTAAGAATCGGTAAGAAAAGTGTCCAGCTCAGCGACAAAATGTAATAGCAAATAGCAAAACAGTTATAAAACCTGAGACTACTGCACTGTACCGATACTTAATTGAAAATAAAATATAAATTCCTCAACTGGGGAAAAATATTAAACATACCAATGAAATCAAAGAAAACAATTAAAAAAGCAATGCGATCAAAGGACAATTTAAAATAAAAAAACGATGAAATCAAAAAACAGTTTAAAATTAAAAGAACCAATGAAATCAAATACAAAATTGAAAAGAACCCATGAAATCAATGAAAAAAAAAGAATCAATGAAATCAAAAGACAGTTTAACGAATAGAAAAAGAACTTTTTTGTAAATTGAAAATGAAAATTTGCAGTTTCCGCTTACCGAGCTTGCCACAAAAACCTAATATCCGTAAATACCGATGGGTTGCCTTAACCCGCCACAACTCGCTACTAAAAGTGCGCCAAATTTTAAAAAAAAGTTGGTCGAAATATGCAAGCACCGCCAAGAAATTTCCCATGTCTTGAGATATTTTGCAGGAAATAAATAAATCATTAAAACCTAACTCCTAAACAATATTTATGCAATAGGAAATATACCTAAACACATAAATACAAACTGAAATAAAATTAGAATCCTTGAAAAAATGTAGAATGCGGAAAAAAAATTTTCTGTTCAAACGTGTTGAATTTTGACTTTTAGAATATAGTATTCTGAAATAGAACAATGCAACAAAAGACTTTTTAACAATAGAAACGTAAATATTTATAAACCTTTGATTCATGAAGAAATAATATTTAAAACATTTAATTTTGCATAGCTTACATTTTGTATAATACTGGGAAATGCTAAAATATGTTAACTCAAATATGCAAACATAAAGTTCTAAATCAAATTAAAAAATTAAGTATAAAATTGGAAAAAAAAATTACTGTTCAAACGTTTAATTTCGACTCCATGATTATAGTATTCTGAATTAAAACAATTCAACAAGACATTTTTGACAGTATATAGACGTAAATATTTATAAATATTTGATTGATGAAGAAATAATATATTGAAAACATTTAATTTTACAAAACTTACATTTTGTGTGATATTTGGAAAAGCTGAAATATGTCCACTCAAATACGCAAACATGGAATTCTAAATGAAAAAAAAAAAAATTAAACATTTATTCTGGAGTTGCCAGATACCAAGTAGCAAAATTACGCTTTAATGATCAATAAGTTCGTCGTTTGGGTTTTTCGTGTTCCATTATAAAATTTAAATAAACGTAAAATTAAATGGTCTATAAATATTCTTTCTTCACCAATAAAATATTTATAAATTATTTACATCATAGGAAGTAATAAAAAGCTCAAACATAAATTTTAAAATTTAATTTGTTTAAAAAAATTGTTTTTTTTTATCAACACTGGTAAAGTTATCTGAGCTGCGTATAGCAATTGTTTTATACTCAATGTTATTTCTATTACGATTTCGAATTGATTTTGTCTAAGTTCCTAGGTCAATTTTAGGCATCTTAGGAATCGAAATTTTCAAAATCCTTTCTTAGTGCACCCCTTTGGTATAAGAGGAATCACACTGCAAAATTTCAGCTTTCTAGAACTTGTAGTTCTTGAGATACAGTGATGAGAGAGTGAGTGGTATTTGAATTTTATATAAAACTAGGGGGCCCGCCCCATGCTCGCTAACGCTCGCCAACCCCTGGAGGATTGCTTCGCAGTCCTCATTGGTTCGCTGCGCGAACCTATGCTCGTTTCGCTCGCCTCAATGAAGACATGTGTCCTAGCTGAAGAGATTTTTTACAAAATATAATGTTTAAAAAAAAACGTTTTTGAAATCTAAATTTGCTGTATTACAGAAAATATATACAGTACCTCTGAAATCAGAATTCAAATGAAAACTTCGAGTAAATTTTAACTCGAAATGTGAGCTTTGCTTTGGAAATTTAAAACCCAGCATGTTGTTTGTGTGTACATTTCCCCAGCATTCGAAAGACCGACACTTTTTCATTCAGTTTGTTGCCGAAAGTTGTAGTGCAAGCGTCTTGTTGAACTATAATTATTTGCCCTGAAAAGGACCGTTTTTTAAATGGCCCTTGAAATATCCTCTTCTTTTTTTGATTTATATTAAAAACTGACTGCAAAAGCCTAACTAAAATTCTTTTTTTTTCAATAAAATTTCATCCGATAACGCTATAAATTCAATTGATGCAAGAAACTTTGTGGTAGACAAACAATCGTACAGTGTTGCCAAAACGCGATAGCAAATAACGTCTTTTTTGCGTGCCACGTAAGAGAATTATATATATATATAGATCGGCGCAACACGCTATTGAGTAGGTGGTAATATTGTTTTGACTATATGGTCATAACATTATTGCCACCTACTCAATAACGTGTTGCGCCTCCTTGGGCCTGCACAACAGCTACAACTAGCCTGGGCATAGATGCCACAAATTCTTGGTATATGACTGGATACAGGTTGTACCAAATGTCTAAGCAGCGGTCACGCAAAGACGAGATATGCAGACATGGTGGTGTTCGAGCTCTGAGCTGCAGCTCCATGACACCCCAATTGTGTTCTATCGAATTAAGATCTGGCGAGTTAGGTGGCTATGACATTAAGTGGAATTCATCAGTATGCTCCTCAAACCACTCAAAGACAATCCGAGCCTTTTGACATGGGGCGTTATCCTGCTAGAAGATTCCATTTCTTGTTGGGAAGACAGACGCCATGTAAGGGTGCAATTGATCCGCAATGATGTTCAGATAGTTCGAAGCTTTTATGGTCTGTTCTACCACAAATACGGGTCCAACAAAGCAAAATACTGCCACCACCAGCCTGTGTATAACCTGCAGTACAAGATGGGAACAACTGTTCGCTTGGCAGACGGTGTACCCTGACACGACCATCGACGTGATGAATGAGAAATCGAGATTCAATTGACCAGGCAACTCTCCTCCACTCATCCATGGTCCATTCTCGATGCTCCAGGGCCCACTGTAGACGTTGTTGACGATGAAGCTTGGTCAACTGAGGCACATGAGTGGGAGGTCTGTTGCACAGTCCCATATCCAACAGTGTTCGCTGAACTGTGTGTTCCGAAACACTTGCTCTTGGACCTGCATTGTATTGGGCTGTCAGCTGAGCCATTGTCTCGCGCCAATTTTGCTTTACCAAGCGGTACAGTCTCCGACGTTCTTTAGCTTTGATGACGCTTGGACGACCAACACCTTGGCGTCTACTGCTGGTGTCACCGTCATTTATCCACTTTGCATGAATACTAACAACGGCAGATCGTGAACAACCTACCAGTAGTGCAGTTTCGGTGATACTCGTTCCTAGTCTTCGGGCCATTACTATTTGACCTTTATCAAATTCTCTTAGATTATCCCATCACTCGCAAAAGTAAGTGCAAGAATTATTACTTATCTTCTCCAGCAGCATTTAAATACCATTCTCACTTAATCATGTGCCATCCACGTCATCCAGACGAGTTCATTGAAAAATGTTGAGATGGTTAGAATGTTTTGGCTCGTTAGTGTATATACATTCATGAACTGTGCGGCGTTGACCAATATAATACTTCTTTTGATTCTTCTAAACAAGAGACATGATTATTTGCTATTGTTTGGGTTGTCAGAGAAAAGCAATTGTATGCTACTCGGAAATCTCGTGAAACTCAGAGGGTTTTCATTAATTATTGTTTAGTTTCATAAGGTTACATTACAAGAGAAGGTAGGTATGTAATTAAAGTTGTACTAGAGCAAAACAAGGAGCTATTGATGGAGCTACGGGATCAATCCCAGAAAGGAAAGATTCGAAGACAATACCACATAATTTTCAACCGCGGTAAGATGTCGAGGTCACACCTGAGCTGGCATCCCACTTTACACAACACGCTAACGTGAGGCCATTTTTGGCCCTAACAGGTTTAACCTGCACTATACACCTTTGGCATGACTGTCTTTGGTTTGACTCCTACTCACAACCCTCCGGTTGCTAATTCGGTACTCTTCTAAACGGGCTATCATAGCGCCATTATAAGAGAAAACCACGTAGAATGTATTTATTTAGCATCAACCTATCAATTAAAAATCTCTTAAAATGTAACAACAAACATAACGTCGACACCACATAGTACCCTAAAAACGACACAACGCTCCCACAGCTGGTGTGCTGGTATGGGGTGCCATTGCTTACGATACACGGTCATCCCTAATATTAATCCATGGCACAATGACAGCCCAGAGGTACGTCCATGACATCCTTCAGCCACATGTGCTGCCACTCATGGCAGGGCTCCCAGGAGCTATTTTTCAACAAGACAATGCTCGGCCACACACAGCAAGGATGTCACAAGACTGCCTCCGCCATATTACTACCCTTCCCTGGCCGGCTCGATCCCCAGATATGTCACCAATAGAGCATATATTTGATCATTTGGGACGGCAAGTTGGACACCCTCCGAGTTTGGTCGAACTAGAGGCGCGTTTACAGCAACTGTGGAACGAGATGTCTCAGGACATCATACGGAACGTGTATGCCTCAATGCCCGCTCGTATCGCATCGTGCATTCTCTAGAGGGGGTACAACAAAGTACTAAAACTTCCGTTCATTTGTAGTTTTTTCTGCAATAAATGATTCTTTTTCTTTGATTTTCTAATCACTTACTTATATCAAAGTACTTAAGTGTGTAAAATTTCGTATCATTTTGACGACTTTTTCTTGGTGCGCAAATTTTTATGGCAATGAGTGTAATTTGTTTATGAAACAAAGCCTAATGTCTATTATTAGCTATAGTTTATTTTTGGAAAATAAAACCGTGGTTTGGTTATTTGGTTTTTATGGCTCAAGGGTCGTATATGACCGAGCTGCGTCAAGCACAAGACAAACACCATTAAGTAAATGGACTTACACACAATGGCTGACACATAAGAGAGAAATATATGCAATTATAGGAATGGAACCTAGGCGACTAACAAATTACTATTTCAGTGGACAAGTTCTTTGATCCATGGTAACCCCCACCCTTCATATGAGTGTATTTTTCACCTAAGAAAAGTTTAGTTGTTTGGTATGGTTGTACCTATTATATTGCGTTATCATATCTCAAACATTTGTTGATAGCTGAAGGTTGAATGGGAAAGCATTCATGTAAGCAATTGTAATAAACCTAGACTATATATACACTATATGGAAAAAAAAACATTTGGACACTTCAAAAATTCGCAGGAGGATCCATCCTAGTGTGGGGTTGTTTTCCTTGTTAGGACTCCCCATTGCTTTATATACTTGGTACTATGAACTCTGACGGGTTCCTTGACTGGATAATTTGGCTTTGCCTATAATACCTGTATAATTTTCTTCCAACATGATCAAGCTCCATGTCATACTGCAAAACGTGTACTGGACTGGTTTCCTGAAAATGAAGCGAATTTGCTTGACTCGCCTGTTCAGATCCCCGATCTCAATCCGATCGATAACACTTGTGGAACAAATTGTAGCGACAAGTACGACACCGCCACGCACGCCCGTCTTTATAACAATATCTTCTCACAGTCTTGCAAGAGGCATGGCGTACGATTCCTGTCCTGACTTACTACAAAAATGTGGAAAGTATGCCTCGACGTGTTTGCAGCTGTAATACAAGCAAAAGGAAGGCCTACCCATTATTAATAGAATAACAAATTAATAAAAACATGCAATGGAAAAATACATTTGTTCATATAAAGTATATCTATATGCTAGTCTGAACCCTTTGAAAGAGGTGTGATGTCAAACGTCCAATTCCTCTTAAAATGGTAAAATCTATTTTCTTAGTTTTCAACATCACTTTCTTAAACTTTTTTGTGGGTCTACTAATTGACGCTGTCTGTCTTATGATTGGCACAGCTTGGCTAAATATGACTCTTGCACTATCAAACAAACACAACTTTTCCAAACAACATCTTTCTTAACAGAAATAAATTCACCAATGTAATTCTGTATCAATTGGTTGCCCAAGCGGAACTGTTGTCATTTTAATATCCTTCGTAGAACAACAAATATAACATTGTCTAGATAATTCGAAGAATGGTCAGTGAACTAATACACCCCTTACCTTGGGGAAATTAAGATAGGAATTCAGGCATCGGATTAAGCCATCAATGCAAATGATAGAAAAGGAACGCATGACGTTCAGCCAATTAAACGCGGCGATGATTAAACCACATTTTCAAGCCCCATCCCAAGAGGAATAAATCTTTGTCATCAACGTGACTCCCGCCTTCTCGGAAACGATTCATACTTGTCAAATCTGGAGACATTTCACATTAAAACTTATTTTGCGCAATTCATTCTCCCCTCGAATGGGACTGGAGGACTTTCCGGGAACCGATCCAATTCATCTGTGTGAACAAGTCCCATTGATTGGTGTGGACTGGTGATTGTTTCGGGTTCCGTTTTGGGTCGTAAGAATGGTATTGCATATTGATTAACAATTTTTGGAGTGCTTATTTTGCCGGGATCTTCATATCGAGTGGCCCGGGGGTGGATCAGGCATTGATGTGTCCGACATATGTCTTCTGGTGAACTATTTGTTCGGAGGAGTGGAGTTGGATAATTTAGTTTTATCATGGAGCTACCGCTGCTCGAGTTGTTATGTAAATCAATGGGTTCAGATTATCGTACATGCTTCCAGATCTGACTTTGAAGGAAGATGTCGGGACAGTTTGTTTTTAATAACATGGATTTTGTGAGGCGTTATTTGCCACAAGTTTATATGAAAGATAGCAGTTAATTTATTAAGGACACTTTATCAGTAATCGGACTTTTAAGGATTGATATAAATAAATCACTTTTATTGAAAAGTCGTTAAGGTAACAAATTATTTAATTAGAAAATATCTATCAAACGAAAATCAGACAAGACATCATTTATCAGCCCTTTAAAGATATGGATTAGTATGTTGGAAAAATTGTTGAATATATTTATTGAATTTGAAAATGCATAAGAAACAAAAATCAGCCTGATTAAATATTATTTACGGTATTGATGGAAGTTTCAATCGATAAAAGTGGATGTTAAAAGGTGCACAAAGCTATATTTTCCCTAATAGCTGTTTAATTACTTGATTCTTCAATAGACAGTTAAAAATTATGAACTAAACATAAAATTTTGAGGATCTGTTTGAATCAATTTAAATACGCAAGCGCTGTTTGTAATATTTTTATTAGTAGCTGAGTGCTCAATTGTTTGATTCCTCAATAGATATTCAGAAATTATGAATGTGAACCGTATGTATCACAATTAAGAATCTTCTTTTTCACTTCAATTTGTTCATCACTTTTCAGTTTTTTATCGAGACTATAATAAAAATCATTAGTGATTCGCGAAAACTATTCGTTTTGATATTGACATTTACATTGCAGTTAAATATCATCAGCTTACATGTAAACTACATGTGTCTCTAACTGTCAAAACCTTATTTGTCACACGGGTAGGAATTTCACTGAGTGAAGTAAGCCATAGGTTAGTCATGAAGTGAAATAAAGTTAATCTGTATCGAAGTACTTTGATTATAGGCCTTCAAAATGGCAGCGAATTCATATTTTCATCCATCTATATTCAGTTACCGTCGCAAATATTTGGATTGATTAGTATATTCAATTGCAAACTTGTTAACAATACATCTTAAAAAGCCGGAGGGTTACCTAAAGGTCATCAAGCAACTCGTACATATACTAACATTGTACTAATTAAGCATAATCTAATAATTCCTAGATCCCTAGTTAACTTTTCAGAGAGTGATAAGTTGATTCAGTGATCTAGGACGCATACGGAGTCTTATTGCCGTTTAGAATTACCATTATATACTAATAACAATAATAGTACAACTAAGTTTTACAACTTAGGGACAGATGTGAAAAAATCATACCCAACTCCTTTATTCACACTTCATTCCTATTATAAAAAAATCAAAGACCGTTTTTGTGATTAAAATTTGCATTTGGAACATCGTTATATAAAATTAAGCATGAATTCATAATTTATTATAACACCAAATTATAGTTCATAGCTTGTTCAGTTAGAAGTGGACATGACATAAACTAAAAATTGTTAATCTTACTTAAGTTTTGCTCCTTTTATTAAGAAATATTTTACGATCCTTTGTTCCTTTCTTTATAATATTTTATCTTAAAAACAGAGTTAAATAAAATTATAACTAGTTAAAGGTAATATACCGATTTTATGATAAAGCTATATTACATCCTTTGCAGAATTTAACTTTTTGATTTCAATTATGGCATCACCGTAAAATTTTATAGCAATGAAATTTAATTGGAGAGATTTAAAGTGTTTAGAACTTACCAACTGTTTAACATTATTAATGGACAGTATGGCTGTGACACCAACAACAAGAGAGCGATGGATTCCTTGAGCTAGTATCCGACTGGAGAAAGGTCGACAGATCTGTCGTGGTTTAACAACTGAAATGTATTTCGAATTTTTGAAAAGTTAACGGGGGCGTCAGGACTTAAGCTGGAATTTAATGAAATCGGAATGTAGAAAAACATTTTATCAACCTTAGAAATAATAGACAGAAATAACAATTGAGGCATAAGGAATAAAAATTTTATTCAAAACTGAAATGAAAACGCACAGCAAAGTACCCCAATGTGGGACAACCAGTACAATTACCAAGACCAGATGGCATTTGTTAACGTCCATTCCAATGACTTCTATAACGTCCATTGCGGCGCTACGTATTTTACGTTCTGTGTGTTGCAAAGCAAAGGAAGTTTTCATATTTTCTCAGATCAATGTTCATTTGCCTTCTCATAAATTAGGATTAAGTAGTATATTCAACAGCTCAGACTTTTGTGAAGAATACATTTTAAGAAGCCTAAGAGGCACCCAAAGGTTTTAAGTTCAGTAAATAAGAATAATAGTTCACAAAGTAAATGTTCATCCCGAATCAACATAACAATGGCAATGGAAGTTTTTAAAGTATTTGTTTTATTATAGTTCATAAAACTGTTTCGATAAAAAGGTGAAAAATAGTTAACAAGTCAGATTAATATTTAAATATTTTAATATTAATATTAAATATTTGCCTATACAATTCCTAAAATAGTTTGACTAACTGTATATATTGATTCATATACGTTGCTAATACGAGTATACATGAAGAAAGATTTATTCTAAGCTTGTGCGTACAGCACGAAGGCATGTGAAAATTGCTTACTCCGACATAAGAGACTTATTTGATAAGTGACGTTAGGAGATTTGAAATTATTCACTTATTCCCTTAAAATCCTTAAACTACGTCTCAAATGAAAATAATCTGAAAAAAAAAATCCTTTCGAATTAGTTCTGAGTTTCGAG
Source organism: Metellina segmentata (assembly GCA_947359465.1). NCBI lineage: Eukaryota > Metazoa > Arthropoda > Arachnida > Araneae > Tetragnathidae > Metellina > Metellina segmentata. Next base: position 56,096,303 of record OX375875.1, read on the forward strand.
TGAAATCAATTATTTAATGTCAAACATTTTCCCACGTTATAAAGAATCTGGCGGGCATTCGAGATCAGGACTCTTGTAAAATTACTCTGTTTTCTAACAAGTTCCTGCCTACTAGGAGTAAATTTAATTACTTTCGAGGGATTGTATGGACGCCTACTGTGAATTTAATTAATTCTCCATAGACTTCTACTTCCTGTCCCCTAACACCTTCTTCAAGGGATGTTTATGTTTGAGATTAGCTTATTCTTTTCAATAAAAGTGACGAAATAGTTTTATAATTATGTTAGTTTGCTCCTGAGGCTTGAATAATAAAAACTTCAATGTGCCTTAATTACTTTACATTAAGAAATACGAGTGCGTTGACGTTTTTAATTTGACAAATTACTTATGAAGGTGGGATTGAAAAATATGTGCGTGGATAAGACTTACTCGCGAAAATACATTTAAAATACATTATGTGAAAATAAGTTAGATACATTTTATTCAATATTATAAAAGCACGTAATTAAACGACATAGCGGAAGGTTTGAAAAGCAATCTATTCATTTAGCGCTGCAATTATTTGAACTATGTAGTTTATTGGGTTGAATTTCATATGTTTGAAAGTATTTCAAACTATTCAAGTTCACTAGTAAAGAAAAATATGTAATAAATCCTACTGACCATTTTCATAATCACCTCATGACACAAAGTCAGATGCATGCTATAACCCCCATTACACTCTACTTAAAATATTAATGCTTTGAGATGGTGAGAATTAAGATATTTATTGATAATATTCCTGTTTCACTTCTTCAGAAACATTTTTGCTGGAAACAAATGTTATTAGAATTACGTAAAACAAAAAAAGCATTTGGGAGTCACAGGAAAAAATGTGTTAAATGCAATTAAATATTTCTGTAAAAATAGATAGATATGAATATCTTAGTTGCAACAAGCTTTCACTAAACTTTTTTAACTTAAAGAAAAATGCACAGAAAAAATTAATTGAAAACCATATTTGTTTGGTTTAAGAAAATCTAAATTTTGCAGTTCCTCTGATTTATTTTAAATCAGTTTTACGAGAATACGATTAGTTTTAATGACAACATACTTCTTAGAAACAAGTAATATGAATTTTAAATGTTAAGTCCTGTATATAATTAAACTGAATTTTCCATTGAACATACAAAATGTACGTTCGAGGACTAAGCACTAATTTTGTTCAATTAATCATTAAAACCGAGTGTACATGTTCAGAACGGAAAAGGGTTAGTATCTATTGAAGTAAAAATTCTCACTACAGAGAAATCGAGTCTAAAAGTTTTCCATTGGAGCCTCGGAATGCTGTCACGCAGAATTTTCTTTAACGCTTCAAGAAACTTGAATTAAGAAAATATTCTAATCTGGTTGTAAAACCTGCTAATTAGACGGATTCTATTACTCCAGCTCACAAGCGTTAAGATACGACATAAGCTGCTTGGAGATTAAGCACCAGTTGAAAGGGTATTCAAGTAGGATATTCAAATCAACGCAAAGTACAAACAATTAGAACTATAAATAGTATTTAAATCCTTGCAAATTCCTTCCCGAAACTTCCCCTCATACGGCACAAACTTTGAGAAAGGAGTCGGTATTCTTCGAAATTTGCCAAGTGAAAAGAGTTTATCCTATTTGAATGAATTTTCACGCTTCAATGGATTACATTGTTAGAGACTGAACGCTTTGGAAGAATATGTTTATGATAGTACATCATTTTGCAGAAATTTATTGAGATAGTGTTTTAGACTTAGTGATATACAAAAGACATTAGCATACGCAGTGTTTACCTATGAGCATATGTTTATGTAATAATATATCATTGTATCGATTCATATAAACTTCCATTAGTTTTAATCTAATTTTTCCAGTCGGAATTAATCTTAGACCGTCTCCTATATCCCACTGTGTTATTCCAGTGCGAATTAATACGAATAATCAAATACGAATTGCGAATAATCAAATACACCTCTATAATCAGATTTAGTATGAAACCACAAAACTGGAATACAGTTCAGAGGGACCTCTTCCATCCGAAATGTCGTTCGTCTGTCTACATTTAAAAACACCTTACACAAGAAAAGTTTATAAAATATATACTCAGTATAAAGGGAAGTTTCGTTAAAATGGAGTTTTAAAGTACATAAATTGACAAATGCTTTAGACTTAGTGACGTGCAAAAATATTTACCATCCATATTGCTTACCTATGCAAATATTTACGTAATAGAACGGCATTAAATAAAATCCCCTAAACCTCCCTCGGCTGAAGTAAGAAACTGCGAATTTGAATGCAGCTTACGTTATATTCCCCGCATCTATCTCAGAACTGCCCTCCTCTATTTGCATGCATTTAAATACACGCCCAACGCCATGAGCGCAGTTTAAAGACAGTTCCTACAGCGAAGACTTTCATAGAAGCACGAAGCAGAGCGATTTTTGAAAACTGACAATGGAAAAGTCGGTCTCGAAATCCCGTAGGTGGACCATCGGAGAATGATGCATTTTCCATGGCCGCACTTCTGGTCCCAAGGCAGCCTGCGGGAAAGCCCCAGAGATCGGTGGAGGAAAGAAGAATAACTCAGCGAACAAACAAGGAATTGCAGAGAAACCAGATTTACTCTTATTGTTATGCCGTCCCTTTTTCTGTTGCTGTGCCGCGGGAGTCTATTGTCTGTGAAAAGCAATTAAGGTGTTTCTTTTGTTGTGCCATCGCTTTTAGAGACACGCTGAGTGATTGGTGGACTTGGGAGTGATACTACGGAGGAGAGTGCTTTTGTGATGGCGAGAGCTGGTTAATCTTGTAGGGAAATAGGATTTACTTACGGAAGGAAGTAATCTGGAAATACAGTGCAGATAATTAAGCATGTAGGTATATGGACTACTAGAAATAGATAGGTTCCTTGGGAACTATGGCACAGGAAGAACCATATTTTACCATTTTGCGCCCCAAACACAAGAAAGGTAACATTAAAGAACGTTTTATAGACGCTGTGGAGATAAATATACCAGGGTGAGTTTCAGTACTACAACTCACAGATTGCCAGCTGAGTGGGTAGGTAGGTATTTTTTAACTACCTTCGCACAGAAGCAACACAACGGGCTACTGTCGACGGTTGGGGATTCATCCCTCGAGGTAAAGATCAGAGGATAACACAACGTAAATTTGTACCACACCCAGATGACGAGATAATACCTAATCTGGCACACCACCCTACAAACTTCCACATCACCTCAACGTGAGGACAATTGAGGCCACGACAGATTTAGCGCGTGTACCCGTACATTTTGTAAACGACGGTCTTTGGTTGGATTCGAGCTAGCTCAGTGTTAAGATTATTTCGTTTCTTATTATTCAAGGGATTACGTTGGACAAAGTTGTGTCAACTACAATACAACGTCTGGTGTTGGATTCACACAGGTAACGAGTGTGTCTGGGAATTGGACCACGAAATGAACAGTGAATTTATTGATTAAATATATGTGTTTCTGGGTAGTTGTATTACCGCTAGAGCTCGAAAGTCGTTAATGTGCACATAATATAGCTGATCTGCAGATTAACTGATTTGTTCCGTTAACGTGCAGAATCAAGAGTTTTCCGCATTTAACCTAGGTAATGTGAACATTAACGGCTTCCGAATCGCTAAAGTTCAAAAGTTTGTTTCTCTCATTTCCTTTCCCTGCACCTCCCCCTCTCCCTCCACTTTTTTTATGATTCATGTAAGTTTTAGTTTGGTTTCGCCAGCGTCTTGTCGTCGGCGGTTGTTTTTATTTCTAGTATTTCAAATTTTTATTGGTTGTGTGATATGACGAGCGAAGCGAGATACGAAATATGAAAAATGTTATTAGAAATTGCCATGGAAATAACATTGAGTATAAAACGATTGCGAGCGCAATACAGTGGTTTACCAGTGTTGATCAAAAATTAAGTTTGCCAATAATATTGTTTTACCATTATTGCTCAATAAACAACACCGTAAGAAAGCAAGGAAAGTAGACTATAGTGGTGGGAAAAGGTTTATATATGGCCAATGAACAACAAAAGCTGTCAGATATTGATAGAAAAAGGTTTATACACAGTTAATGATCTGTTAGTGTCAGGTTTAAAAAATAAATAAATGAAGTTTCCCCAAAGTGATTAAATTTTGCTACGTACCCGTCGCATGACGGGACATTTATCCGAGTATGTAATAACGTACATACACACAAAATGAAAATTGTACTGATACAGAAGAGATGAATCGAAACTGTGCCGTCTACAACTACTAGGATATTGATAGTACAGTGGAGAAATCCACTGAGTCACGATGATCTTAGAAATAGGTGTGACACCTAAGACCAAAAAAACGCATCTTTGAAATTTTAAGTATTTTCATCTAAATATGTATTGTATTATTATTCAGTGTATCCCAAATACGTGAGTATTAAATCGTAGCCTAATAACACACTTAATATCTCAGCATTTACCATGCCACACAACGAAGCACGTTATTCTCGAAACTAAGATTTTTGTAGAACGCCATTGTCGTTGTGCAGAAGATAAAAGCCATGCGCCTCAACTTATGCTTGACGTGGTGTAGAAGTTTGTAGAGTTGGTACCAGTCCAGGTTTTGACCTCGTCTTTAGAACGCGGCTAAAAATTACCTCGTGTTGTCCTCGAATCTTTCACATCTGAAATGATTCCGCACCGTTTCCAATAGTCTGTGTGCTATTCTAAGTGCGAAGAAGTAACTATCTAATCTGGCTTTTCGTCATAACCTATTATTGCTCATCCATAGCGAAATGTGTTCATTCGTAAAGCAGAAATGACTATTAGGAAGCTGATAATTGATTAACGTCACACTAGAGCAACACAACGTGACATTGGCGACCGTCCGGGTAAGATTGGATCTACATGGGTAAGATCCAATCCATCACGTAATTTTGAACCACGGTCAGATGACGATACAACACCTAACCCGGAACCCCCCTCTCCGAACTTCACCCTCAGGTTGTTAATCTGCTGGTCTTCACATTGGACTACCGCTGCTCCTATAAGGCTGAGATGAAAGTTTATAAATAATGGATATATATTCATTAGTCAAGCATAATTACACGACCTTACTCGTATTGAATTGGTTAAGGGAGACCCGTAAGGAAAAACCCAAAATTCTTATTATTCGTTTTACATAACCTGTTTTTTTTAGTGATAATTAAGCACATATTTTAAAGCAATAATAAATAAAAAAATTTTGTTTTTATTTGCAATTATATATTTTCTGTTACGATTTTAATATGTTTTTTCAGCCAATATACACACTTTTTATAAACCCTACTCCTCTGTCAATTTTCAATATTTGTGTATGAAATAAATTTGTGTAATATTTCTATAGTATATGCAAAAGATATAGGGAGATATTTTTTTTAATTTATTTACGAGTTTTCATAAAAAAAAAATATTTTACTCGTTATGAGTTAAATTTCTATAAAAATATCCAATTTTTTATGTTTATTAATTTTTATAAATTTATCATAACTTTTCATTGAAAAAAAGCTCTCATTGTGTATAGTAAACAGTTTTTCAAAACCTAAAAAATGTAAGCAGTTTAACTCTAAGTGCATTTATTAAAAAGCCTTAGTACTTTAAACTTTGACAAAATTGCAAAAAAACTGATTTTGAGATGATCGCATTTTAAGTACAAAATACAACAAAATGTAACGAAAACAACTTACTTTTAGCAAGTACTATTTTTTTAGTAATTTCTATTACATTAAGACTCTTATTAAAACAAGAGTTTTTTCCATCAGCTCGTATATATTTTTTAAAGCCAGTTTTATCTCTGATGACAACCGAGTGATTTGTGATAATTCACTGAAAAATTATTAATTTCTTTTACTGAATGGAAAAAAATATTTTATTGGATCATTACTATTTTTAAATAAACCACCACTAGAAAACCACACCTACTTTTTTCTACAGCTACTATTTTCTGTAAACGAATCTTTTTCGTATTGATACGCATGCGACGAAATTTAGCGCTGTTTTTTCAATGCGTTTCCTTCACTGTCGTCACCACATGTTTTACATGAGGACCTGGATTTTGTCCTTTAGCCTTCACCGATTGATAGAAAAACCAGGAGCCTACACCTTAAGGATATTTAAAATGTTTGGGATAGTCGTCGGTAGATACACTATGATATAATGTTGCATAAATAGAGGTTTTCATGGAAACCGAAGCCAATGGTTGGCAGTCGATTATGTAGTTGAAGGTCAAATAAAAGTTAAAAAGCAGCTGTTAGCAATTTCCTTCGACTGAAATTTTGTCCATTTGTTCTTGAATATCTGATGCATCGTTTTATCCAATAAACCAAAAAACACTTTTTGAAAATTTTTTTTCTCGAAATTTGGGGTTTGGGTCTCTCTTAACTACAGAGAGAATACAAAAAATGATCAGAATATACATTCACTTTTGTCTTTCATGGAGTAAAATATATTAACACATTTTTTTGACATCTATAATTTGTACAACTTACTTTGGACACAAATCCTGCACATGTATATCAATCCATGTAATACATTTTACATACATCGCACCCATGACATAGCTACAAAATGATGAAAGTTGACACTAAGGTTGCTACTGTACTTCAAATTCTTATATTGCAATGTTTTAAAATATGATAAAAACTATATAATTGTGTACTCTTAATAGAGTGCAGGTAGGGAGTTTTATAAAACACTAGTAAACAATCAAAAGCGCGCAGATGCGCTGCTTTTTGTCTCATCTTATCTGAAATCTTCAGAACGGTTTTAGTTAAATTCTATGATTGATTTGAAAACGATCAGATTTGTGCTGAATTTAGGGGATGCCCCCCTACTCTTATCTATCATTTTCGACTGCAAATATTGTAATTATAGCAGTTAAAATAGTAGATTATTAAACCTGCTCCTCCTCAAATTATTTATTGCCCATGTATTTCAAAATCACTGAACCATCTCAATGAAGAATAATCCAAAAACTTTAAAAGACGATTTTGAATAGATTTGGAACTTCCTTTCTAAAGTTATTTTTTAATGTAAAATTGCTCAACTCAATTCATTAAAATGGCGCATCTACGATGAGTGCTATCGCACTCATATTCAACAAAACAATATTATTTTATTTGTGGTACTCCTGAATCAGACAAGCGATATTGTCGAATTTCGCCATCTTTAAGGGAAGAAGGACAAATTTATTTTTGATAAGATATTCATTACTTAGGTTTTTATGGTAAATACATTGGTTTTTGAAAATTAAATTTTATGACACGTCTAATAATACAGGAACTTGTTTTAAAATTGATTAAATAATTCTGTCTTCAGTACAGAACTGCAAAGATAACCTATTATCATTTAAAAAAAATGGTAAATCGATTTGTTTCGATACTTAAAAAAAAGAAAATCATTGTTTTCAATAAACTTTTAACCTATAGAATAAATTGCTTAAATATAGCATCAATTCGTATAATAATTCACATTGACTTGCTGTCATTATGACAAATAAGTTTTTAATGTTTACAAGTTCTAATGTGTTGTGATTTTTAAACGTTATTACTATTTCAATAAAGGCAAAGTTACACTTAAAAATTGCTTTATTCTGACTTACCGGCCACTTTAAATTGAATACTTTATGGTGGAGTTCGTGTGATGAAAAATAAATGCCAATTTATTTAAATAATAAATATTTGAAACAGAAAACAAAAGAGAAAACAGCGAAATAAAACAAAATAAAAGTCGAGAATAAAGTTGTTCTAAAGATATTAATTCTTGATTCTTTTTTATCTCTTGATCTCGCACAGTTACCACAACTTACATCTAAAAATTGCATAAAATTTAGAAATGCGAACTTTATTCATAACGTAAGAAACAGAAAATATCACTGCATGCGTTATCAATCAACACGAGTTTACCTTTCGTTCCCGTTACTTAAAAAATATCGTCTGTCTAAAATATTCGGAAACCTCTTATGTTAGCAAAGAACAAAGAACTCAAAATAAATAAAGTATCATAGCTCAAATTCCGAAAAATAATTTTATCAAAAATAATTGCTTTTTCAGCAGTACTGGCAAAACAATCCATATAATTGTAATACTCAATATCCATTCCATATTTTCCAAAACTATTAAATTATGGTTGATTTAAATATACTTACTCAGATGGTTTTAGCATGAAACTTACTTAAATATGGAAACAAAAAACAGACTCTCAATATTTACGTTTTATGTCAATACGAATCCATATTTGGATTAGTCGAATCAATACTAAGCGAAATGAACAAGATCGATTAAACCTGTCGTCATTTCCGTTCTCGTCTCTCATTGATCAGACAGATCCAGATAAGGATAGTGGATTCAGATTGTCAGACAAATGTAAATAATACTTTAATTGCAACCTATACAACAAATGAGTTTACACTAACTAAGCGCATTTAGTATCAAAATAAAATAGCTGTTTTACAACTAAAATGGATGTTTACTAGTGATGGTGGTTTCAAAATCAAACAAAAGCAATAAATACGTCAGCAAAAGATAAGCTTTTGCATTTAAAATATTGATTTAATGTCGCAGAGCCGGTTTTGGATGCTTCATTAAACAATTAAATTGCTCTCTTGCAAAGTGGGTTGGAAGAAGAGTTACATGAATTACGGATAAGACATATTTATACATCACCTTCGTCTAGTGGGAAATTTGAAAATGCGTGTGTGTGAATCTTGTTTCTATTTAGGTGTAATGTTTACTCCTTAGAATCAAATAAAGGAAACTAAAGTTAAAAGTAAGAAATATCAAAGAAAAGAAATTATTCCATTTAATAATGGAATACAAAAATTATTATATACATAAATACCTATGAGAAATTAAAGAATATACCAAAATAATGAGGTATAAGACTAAAATATAATTGAGATCCAAAGAGTAATATAACATTTTAATGGAACATTTGAATAATTGCTTTGATCGTAAACACGAAAAACCAAACTTTTCTGGTGATATTAACAAAGCCTTTTCGGAATATTATTGATCAATCCTATGTATGGTTGTTTTATAAATAAGCAAGAAAATATAAAAACAATTTACATACATTGGGTAATACGGAAAGTTCTGCGCGTTTTTTAAGATAGATTTCAACGAAGCAGTACAGAAACGTAAAAAAAATATTTAAGAATCACATAAGCACATCTATGACTTTTTGTCTTCTTTCCAGCAGATGGAAAATTCTATTAAAAAAATTCATTAGGCTTATTTCTGAAGAAATTGTCGAAGTGCATTTGACAGTCTCCAAAGAATTGGAACTCTAGGCCGTTCAGAGAATTTTGAAGTGACCTGAAGAGGTGAAAATCTGAGGGACAAGGTCTGGTGAATATACAATACATTTTACATACATGAATACACAACATTTCAACTATACTCAATAAGTCTTTGACATTCAGTGAAATGTGGGGCAGCACATTGTCATGCTGAAAGAAAACACCTTGGTCAGTTCTGGCCGTTTTACTTCTATTTTTGCTTTTAATATTGTCATTTGAGAACTGTTTTCTTTTTTCAAATTTAGTGTCTAATTTTGTGGCAACAATTCATAAATAACAATTCCTTTGTAGTCCAACCATACCGAAAGCCGTTTACAGAAGATGGTCGTCCAGAGCGGGCATCATTTTCGAGGCTGAAATTCCCCGTTTAAATTTATCAAACAACCTTCGAACTATGACCTCAGTAACAGCAATATGTCCAAATACAACACACATTTTACGAGCAGTCTGACTAGCATTTTTTCCTTTCTTAAAATAAAAGAGCATAATATGACAAAAAGGAACTTTCTGGTACTCCATTCTTAGCACTGCAATGAAACAAAAATTATGCCACAAAACCTGCTATAATTATGCAGTGTAAGAAGAAAGTGCAGCGTGACTGTAATTATGCAGTGTAAGCAGAAATAAAATAACTAGTGTAAACAAGCAGTTCCAACCGAATTTAAACAACTGTTTCAATCAAGGTCACTCCTTATCAGCTGTAGAAAAACAATAATAACAAAGCTAGCTTCGATTAGAAAACGCGCAGAACTCTGAATGACCCAATATATTACCCATTGAAAAGATTAATTTTCGAGATCATAGTGTCTCTTAAACACTTCTAAAACAAATATCCAGAAAATTAGGAAGCAACTAAACTTTCCCATTTCTCGTGTTTGATGTCGCACATTTTACACTACATAATTTTCTTTTGACGAAACTATTTCCAAGTCACTTTCCCATATTTCTCAATACCCAATTACAAAACTGATTTAATATTGCTACATGCATACATTATTGTCAAGAAGGAAGAGATAATATCACCCATTTGATTGATTTCCTATGATTTATTATCCACGGAACTAATCTAATTTCTTCTCCAATTATATTTTCCAAACAGGAATATTATTTTAGTTCATATTTCTACACAATGATATAACCGGATCGTTTTTATCGATCTCTTCTTGATAAAAAGTGAAACGGGAAAAAATAACATTCTTCCCACCTGGATTGCATTATCATATGAGATCATTATTATTAGAAAGAAAGTAAAGAAGGAAGAAAGTCATTATTCCTTCATCGAAAAATCTTTATCAGAGAACTTTATAATAAAAGAGGAAGGTGCGGGAATAATTTTAAAGTTTTTTATTCAGGGATATCGTTGTGGAAGTAATTTTTCTTACATAAAATAATGATAATAATTATCAGGTTTCACTGTTTTCTCTTCTTTTAAAGAACGCTGTACTTTTTATGTTTCATCATTGCTTCAAGAATCGCTGATATGTTCTGACACCTTAAAAAGTGTGACCTGTACTTTAATTGCTTATTCTAATCATGGGAAGTAATTTTTATGTTCTTTTGTGTTGTTGTACTTTAATGGCTTTAAATATTTCAAACGCGAATGTGCTGAATAGGGTGTTTCTAAATTGAATAGAATCCACCACGAGAATTTTTTCATTTAGTGCCGCTCTTTTTAGTTCATTATTTTCTTTTTCAATTTTTACGTTTGAGACAACATTATTATTCATTTTTCATCAGATTCTAAGTAGCGACTTTTAACGTTTAGAAGGCTAAAAATATCTTCGCAGGAAAAGTGAATTAAATGAATAATTATCACAAAGAGATCATATAAAATATCTGTCTTATATCTATTAGTCCATATTATATTGCAGATTTATAATATTTCAGCAATTACTAACCATATACTTAGCCGACTTATGCATTTAGTGATCAGCTACTGACTTTTTCCAATTAAAGTTCGTACTTGAGTCAGGGTAATGTATGAATATTTGTGGGTTCCAATGAACGTGTAGCCTCTCTACAAATAGGCTGTGCCCAAAATACGTGATATGTATGTGGAGGTACAATCTGAACTCCAGTGTTGCAGAAGGGAAACTCAAGACACCAATAGACTGTAGAGGGCGTGAAGGAGGTGGGCCATAGACAATTTGGATACTTCCTTTCTTTCTTGGAAATAATGTATCTTGCATGTCAGCGTCTATCTTGCCACAGAAGTGAGATGCCAGACTTGGACCTTTAAAACACAATTGTAGTTCTGGGTGCTTCTTGGGATACTACCAGTTAAATACTAATAGGCAATTTATAATGTTGAATCAGATAGTACCTATCTAAAATGAAGTTGCGATCGTATTATTCCATTAACAAGAAGCTTTCTTTCCATATTGCAGCATCTGTCATACAGTTACAAGACACATTCATATCAGTTTTTTGGATATCTTTCTGTAAAGATTCATACACTCTGCACAATCAGTAAATTGCTAAATCATTTATTCAATACTCAATCTAGTCCAATTTGCAGACTTACTGATTTTTCTTCAGTTGACAGTAATGCAATTGTGTCCAGTACATAGTTTTTACTCTGAAAGATTATCTTAGGAATTAGTTAAAACGTCCCTAGATAAAAAAAAAAAAACTGTTATTAACTCATTCTTTTAAAATGCATTACTGTAGCCTAATTTTAGCATATAAAACCTGTATTCGTTTTAATACTAGGCTTAATTCAATCGTTATTTTGAAGAATTTATTTCATAAATCGTAATAAAATTAGCAAAGCTTAAATGTTAATTGGGTTAATCAAATTTAATTGAATCAAACTAAAACATAAATTCTTGATCAGGATTCTCATTAAAAATTGTCAATATTTTAATTTATATATATTATAATAGTAATACAATTTACGTACCTAAGTGAGACTTTCAACAGTTTAATCCTCAATTAAATGAAATGCACTAATTAAAATTTTTATACTTTGCACATTTATTTATATTTTTAATCAAGGGACCGTATAGAAATTAATTTTAAAACAACACCGTTCAGAACATTGACATTCATTATCAGTATCATCGTAACCAAAAGTGAAACAAAACTCAGACCATTTATCTGTTTAATCGACAGGTTAATCATTTTTATTGATATTCAGTTGTTAAACTCATATACATTAGTGCATTTCTGGGAAAAACAATCGATTTCTCCTTTCCAAAATGCTGTAAAAGAATCTGTATCTTTAAAAGAAGGTTCCTACTATCAAAGATTTTTTTTTTACTCCAGATGTTATGTCTTTGCTTTTTTTCTTTTCAAGAATGTATTTAGATTATTCCAATACTACACGTCATTCAGTTAGTTGGAAAAATTGGGTCCACATATAAGAAGGAAGAACATTTTAAGATCAGTGCACTTAAGAGCCATCGGAAACTGTTTCATACTATGTATTTCCCACTTCTAAATATCTGGAGTAAAAAGGGAGCTCAGTTTTGAGTTAATTTCAAGACATAATTTTCGCATACTCCTTATTAATTTAGAGACATTTTTGTATGTATTTGTAGGTGATCTGATTGTATTAAATTTCGACTGCTAAAACCATTTAATTGATTTCTGGAAGGTTTGTGTGGACTAAAAACGTCAACTTCGTCAATTAAAAGCTTTTCTTCATATGAAGTCTTCTGTAATAAACACAATTAGAATCCCAGTCCTTTTGCACCAGTTCCAATACACTTTAGTACTTTGTTTTTCAAACATATTTTGATTACTTCATGCTGACACTTCATTCTTATTCAACATTAAAACAAAAAGGCACATAAATAAAAAATAAAGAATATTCTCAAGTCATTGCCTTTAAAATCCTTCATAAACTGTTTCATTAACATGTGTATCCTTTTTTAATCAAAACCCCTGTGGTAGGTTGACACTTTTGTTCTATTCATTACTTTCAAGATAATCTATTCGTTTAGCTTTGCTTTCATTCAAACAGATGCTTATCAGTACGTCAAATAATTTTTTTAAATTAACGTCCTACTAGAGCAACACAACAGGCTATTGACGACGGTCTGGGGATCAAACAGCTAAGGGAAAGATTCGAGGACAACACCACGTAATTTTGAGCCACGGTCAGATGACGAGGCAATACCTGAATTGGCACCCTACTCTACAAACTTCCACGCCAACCCAACGTGAGGACTTTCTGCCACGACAGATTCAAGGTGCACCAGCTGACTCTACACCATACGCTACAAACATCGATGCACTTACTCGGATTCGAACCAGGAACCTTCCGATCTAGATGTAAACACTTTAACCACTAGACAGGTTGGCCGGTGTATGTCAAATAAAGTAATACAAACTAATCAAATTTCGCTGTTAATTCTATTCACATTCATTCTTATGTATCTCTAAATTCCTTCTATTTCTTTCTGTTCAAGAGCATTTCGATGCTTCCAAGGTAGTCCTTCATTCGTTATTCAACTGAAAAAACAAACAAGGCCAATAATTTAAAAGAAAGAAAATTTCACCAAGTTACTGACTTTTAAAGCCATTATAAACTGTATCCTACCAATCCCGTTCCCTTTTTATTGAAACACCTGGGATAGGAATAATAAGCTAATTTCAAGTTCCCAAGCTGTTTTCAAGTTTTTTTTTATTCCTTTTAATTTAAAGAGATGCTTTTTTGTTTGTTGAATACAAAAGTGATTCAATCAAATCCTTAAGGTTACATTCTGTATCCCTTGTGTATCGGTTTATAAAAGGGCATTTCGATTCTTCTAAGACCATAACTTCTTTCTGCGTTTATCAGAAAAAACAAACCCATGAGACTGACTGACATTTTACAGATGATTGACCTTAAAGGCCCTTATAAACTATCCTCACCACTCATATAATCAGATTAAAACAACCGGGGCTGGGTGATAAACGTATAAGAACTTGTTTGCAAGAAATTCTATTCGTGTGGCTCCGTTTTAATTTATAAATATATAGTTGACACCACGCTTAGGGCATGAATCTACAAAATTGACGTTTCTACAAAAGAAGAAGGTATGATCTTCCAGGAAACATCGAGTTACGACTCAAAGGTTATTTTCTCATAAAAATCGACTTTTCCACTAAGAATCACGATGATTCGGGGCTTTGCCATAGTATAAAACATGATATGATGTCTCGAAAATGCAGTCAGTTGACTATCACCGAAATGCAGATTCGTATCTTTGGTGTGGTACGAGCAACGGTATATTTCGATTGTTGAATCTAAGAGGGATCCAAACAATTTCTTCTGATATTTCTTGTGATGTTTTCTGTTTTCGTATTTTCAAGAACATTTCGATTCTTTCCAGGTTAAGCTTGATGTTTTATTTAACTGAACGATCAAATGCTATCTATCTGTTACGAAAAGTAGTGAAATTTCAGAAGTCTTCTCTTACAAGTAATAATAATCTGCATCATATCATTCCTGTCTTCTTTGATTAAACACTTGGAGCAGGGTGACACCAGTTTAGTGAGTAAATTCCAAAGGTTTTATTCGTTTTATTCCTTTTTAACTTAAAGATATGCTTTTTTTGAATGGTTAATCAAAAAGCTATACGATACCATGAAATGTCCAGGTTAAAATCGTTCGAATTCCGTTTAGATTCTTTTCGTTTCAGTGTTTCCTAGAATATTTTGATTGTTTTGACTTCCTGAATCGTTTCATCTCCGGTCATTACAAAAAATCACTTTACTTTCCTTATCCCAAAAAAATGTGTATACAATAATACCTTTTTATCGTTTTTTAGAAGCTCTTTCTTTGTTAAACTAATTCTGCTACAGCACATTGGTGTCATTCTTAAAAACACGAATCATGAAAATTTGCAACAAAATAACAAAAATGCAATAATTATGATTAATTTTACCTTTAACATCCTCCCAATGTTTGATTTTCGGTGATAAAAATATCAAAACAAATGAAAACACAAAATTAAGAAATTATCGCAGTAGTTTTCAATACAACACACAGAAACAACTATCCAGTAATCAATCTTAATATAGTCAGTACCTATTATATGGTCACCCTCTTATAAGATCACCCCGCTTATATGGCCGGTTTTCTGAAGTACCGTCTAACTTAATAGGGGGCATGTGTTAAGCGCACAGCTAAGATAGTCATTTTATTTTCCTGGTAATTGGTTATATGGTCGATTTGTTATTTTTTCAAAGAGGTTATCGATATTTTTTTGTTGAAAAATAGTAATTGTTGTAACATTTCTTGAGGCGGGGAGCAACACAGGGTATGACCAGAAGAAAAAAAAAGTCTTTGCGACCCCTGAGAGGACCTGAATTTACGCCTTCTCTTCCCTCCCCATCCCACCCATTTCTCTTTTGCGTTGAATCATTGTCTGCGTAACCCCCCCCCCACAATTATCTTCCTCCTCAAGCACAATAGGTGGTCATCTGTCTGTTTTTTGGTTGAAGTTATCACTTCCTGTTTGAAAAGTACGTTGAAATTGAGACGAAAAGAGCAAAGGAAAATTTTGTTTCATTTGGATCTTACGTGACGAATGAGAACGTTCATTTATGTTAAACATTTTTATTTGTTTTTGTTAATCCGTTGACAAACTGTTCCTCTGCTCAAAATGAAAACAGAAACGAAAATATAACTTTTGAATCTGCGATCTTTTATACTTTTGCACCATTCCAAAAAAAAAAAAAAAAATTTTTTTTTATTAAATTCCATTAAATTAATTAAAAAATGTTCTAGATTGAATTTTAAAATTCACCGCGACCTAAAATTTGGAAAAAATTCGGACTACCTGTGTGCTTTATCCCATTATTGTAAGTGCCGTAGATTCGCCAGTACTGGGATAACGAAAAACAAAAAAACAAACTTCCTTTTATAATAGTAGAGATAAGTGCATTGAATATGGATGTATGTAAGTACTGTAAGGATGTATGTAAGTACTGTAAGGATGTATGTAAGACTGTACTTAGATTGGTAAAGTAAGCTAAAAAGTTCACTAAAAAAATATTGCATAGTTCTTACTGTAGTTTTTAAAATGTTCTAAAGGGGGTCCGGGACACATCAGAAAAAATTTTTTATTAATTAATTTAGAATTTTGAATTTTTTTTGTACTGATTTCCCATCTAACTAAAAAGCGAAATCACAACACAAAAGTTTTCAGAAATTTTTAAAAAAATTTAAAATTAAAATTTTTTGAAAAAAAGAGGGGTCTTTTCAAATTGCTAAAACTCAAAATATTTTTGGTCAATTTTCAAAATTCTTGCAGTAAATTATTCACAAATTTATAAACTTTAATTCTGATTCAGCAAATTTAAAAATATTAATTCAATAAAAAATAAAAAATATTTGAATGAAAACTTCTAAAAATTTTAAGGTCCTTTTTTTTTAAAGTTATATTTTCAAAAGTAAGTATTTTTTTCAAATTTGCTGAATCAAAATTAAAGTATAATATTTGAAAAAGATGTATTCCAAATTTCAACAATAAAACTTTATCGGTTCTTGACTTATAAGAATTTGAATACAGGAAATCTTGAAAAATTGCATCATGGAAAAAAACGCATTTAAAGTTTTAAAGACAGATTTACAATTAATTAAATGTTTAACGACCCTTTGAGAGTATCCAGATGAGTATCTAACTCCTTCTTTCCTCTTAAATCTTCGGTTTAGTTTGATTTTTGCAAGTTCTACCTTTTTTCTGCACAGTTTAAAGGTCTCCGTAGACTTAAAAAACGTCTTTCACATATGTTGTTGCCATGACAACAGCTGTCCGAGTGTTAGGTTTTTAAAAGAACGAACCACAAAATTAATTTATCTCTCGTTCTAATTTAGATAGAAACACGATTCAGACGTCATTTTAAGCAGAAAAACACAAATAATTATTTAATACAAATTTTTTTTTTTCGAAAATTTGACGATTTTTGTGTCCCGGACCCCCTTAAAAGTTTGATTATTTGTTTATGATCTATATATTCTAATAGATGAATAAACCTGCCATGATTAAATAGTGTAGTATTGTTCCGCATATATGGTCATCCCGCTTATAGGGTCTGATTTTTCTGGACCGCTGAGCTGACCATATAACCGATACTGACTGTAATAATATTAAGTTATCAAAATACACATATTTTATCACCGGTTTGGAAAACAGCTTCCCTTCTCTTTGTTTTTATGTACCTCAGAAACTCAAAACCTGGACCTTTTATGCTCTTTATTCTGTTTTTAACCATTGTGTACCAATAATCCAATTCTGACTTTTATCTTGAATTTACTCAGGTAGTCTTATGTCTCAACCAATTTCGAGTTTTGTACAGCAATATTGAGGAATAACCCTAACAAGACACAAAACCCCTAGAAGAACAGATATCTTACTGACTGCAGATAAGATATATCTTCCAGTATTCCATTTCACCTTCTTGCTCACATAATATATTACCCTTGATTTTATCCCACAGTAATCCAAGAACTGGAAGGGAAGCTTCTGAGTTATCTTAAAAATCTGAAAACCATTGAGCTTTCACTCTTGAATGTGGAAGCATGTAGCTCGATTCTAACAGTATGGGATCCTTTTCAATACAATCGTTAAATGAAGATGCTATTTGTTCCCAACATGAAGAATCGCACACGAGTCTGAATTTTATTAGGGAATTATCATTGAATAAACCTCAGTGCCTTTTTTTCCGAATTCTTCGGCAAGCTCCTCTTCTGTAATGCCCTATTTCATCTACTCTTTGCAAACCTCGTTATCCTTACTGCTTATTTGTGTGTGTTGAAGGCTTATTACAGTAGAACCATATCACTATCTTTGTTAGATTTAATGTTTTCTTTATTTTGTAAACACGGTTAGCGGATTTCGTAACTCCCAACTTTATGGATAGATACGGTGTTCTTAAAATAAACTGTTTCCAACTCTTGATTATATTTTGATTCTATATGATCTTTAATAAGTAATGTATTACAAAAATCCGCTATACAGGAATTTTATGATAAAAGGGATTTACTATTAGGTATGAAATGCCATGAGTAATTTTACTGGTTACTTTTCCCTAAAGTAACCAACCCAGTGTAGTTTCAATGGTTATTAGTCCACATTTGACTTTGGACCTCTTTTCAGTAACGATTTCTCCATAAATATCAACTCTAATTGGAAATTCGATGTCTAGACTATTCACTTTACCATAATACACTATCCATATTTTATTTTCTATTAGTTTCTTTTCCCATGGTACTTTTGGATAATTTTCCACACACAACAGTTTGATCCATAACGAGAATGGTACAGTTGTAGAGTAATTTTTGAAAGATCTCAAATTGATCATGAAAAATGATGCTCCTTTTACAGTGTTGTACCTCCAAGAAGAGGATGTCTCAAATCCTCATTCCGTATTGGCTGTAATTCCATCTTACTAGCAGTTTTATTCAAGGTATAAATACGCCGTGAACCTATGTCTCGCATCACTAGCAGGCCGACATCTTTTGCTTGAGTTTAGCTTTAATTGTAAAGTCTGAAGTACAACTGTAGATCAACTATGATTTGGACAAAGAATTTCGAATTTCCTTTACTTTTTCTATGTGTTCAGAACTTTTATTATAGTTTACTGGTATTTTCGGACATATGACAGTATAATGGTCTTGACCCATAAACCATGTACCTAACTCTCGATTTACAAACTATTTAACCCTCTGGTTACGGCTTACGGCCGAGATATCGCTGTCCTTTCGTTACGGAGCAGACGGTCGAAATCTATTACGATTTCCTACCCCCTTTTTCTAAGCAACAAATTGGTTAAAGGGGCCTCCTTGTTAATAACCACTTTACTGATGACAGGGGGATACCGGGGGACCGCTTAACCTCAAGCAATTACGATTCGTGAGAGGGAATTTCTCGCGCGCATTTACGAATGAAGATTGAATAATCTACGAAAGAAATATACACTGTAAATTGTGTCTTATTAACTATTAAAATATGTCCATGCAAACTTTTTTTAAATCATATTCTTAAAAGTTTAGAAAACAATGGTTTTTGTCCAACAAGGAAATAGTGAATGTCGTGTAGTACTGCATCGTAAACGTCAGGTAAATAAAAAAAATCAGAAAAAAACATTTTTTTTTGTATGGAATTAATACAACCTCCAGAAATAAAGAAAATTTATCAATATCCAAAAATAAATAACATTGCAAGTATCTAAAATAATATACATAATTTAAAATATATAATTCTCAATGAACAATAGGAATTTTTTAAAGGTATATAGAAATGTGCAGTTAAATTTATTATTATTAACTTCAAGCGCTCTTAAGAATTGGAAATCTAAAAAAATTGTATGACCTTATATTATTTCTTTAAAAAACAGTTTGTTAAATATTATGTCGGTACTCTTAAAATCCGTAAGTATTTTACAGAACATTAGCATTTTCATTTTATTATTTACTAGCAAAATACCCGACCTTACTCGGTTTGAATTGCTTTACTCTAGATTGAAGAGATAATCAGAATATATAAGGACTTACGTTTTTTGTAGAATAAAAATTTATTTTAACACCCTTCGCCATCTTTATATTTTCTACAACTTACTTTGGACACAAATCCTACACATGCATATCCATTCATGTAATACATTTCACATACATCGCACAATTGCTGTATGACAAAGCTACAAAATGACGAAAGGTGATACTAAGGTTACTACTATAAAAGACGATTTTGAGGGAGATTTGAAATTCCCTTTCTTAAGTTCTTTTCATGTTCAACTCAATTAAAATTACGATTTACGGCGAGTGCTCTCGCACTCATAGTCAACAAAACAATATTTTTTTTCTTGTGGCACTCTTGCCTCCGGTATGCGACATTGTGAAATTTTGCAATCTTCTGCTTTCATTATGACAACGAATTTTTTAATGTTGGAAAAAGTTCTAGTTTAGATTTTTAAACATTACTATTCTTTCAATAACGGAATTATTCTTTAAATAACGGCATTATTCTTTCAATAATGGCATAACTACACTTAAAATTTACTGAAAATTTATACTGACTTACCTAACATTTTTAAGTCTAATACTTTGTAGTGCTGTTGCGTGTGATGAGAAGGAAAACACATTTATTAAAATAATAAATATTTAAAACAGGAAACAGCGAAATAAAACAAAATAAAAGATGTCGCAAAAAATTGTTCTAAAGATATTAATTTGTGATTCAATTTTATCTCTTGATCTCGCACAGTTGCCACAACTTACAACTAAAAGTGCACAAAATTTAGAAATGTGAAATTAATTCGGAGCGAAAGAACCAGAATAAATATCACTGCTCGCGCGATCTTGTTCATTCTAGTTTCGTTGAAAAATATCGTCTGTCCCAAATATTCGGAAATCGTTTTCATTGCGCAAAGAATAAAAATAAGACTCGAAATAAATAAAGTATCACAGCTAAAATTTCACCATAAAAATTTTTTTTGAAAAATAATTGGTTTTCAGCATTACTGGGGTAAAGCAAATGAAAGTAATCGTAATACTCAAACTATATTCCAATTTTTCGAAAACTATCAAATTGTGGCTGATTTAAGTGTACTTACTCAGGTGTTTTAGCATGAAACTCTTCTAAATATAACAATCAAAAAATGTTTAATATTGCATTCACTAAACTAATAAATAATGTATAAAATAAAACGCATTGTAATCAAATATCTGGAATACAATTCATGTGATGTTTACACAAACACACAAACACAAAATCGAGCATAGAACAGAAAGACGGACAGACAGACTTTCGCAACCAATGCCACTCACTAAATGAAGATAAGTTCTCACTGTATGCAAATTTCCATGAAAATATCTTAAACCACGTGGACGTGTATAGGGCACAACATACAGACAGATAGACAGACAGACAGACAGACGGACAGACAGACAGACAGACAGACAGACATCAAACGAGAAAAGGGCGGATTCGGCTTCAGAAGGGTCCAAAACGGATAGAAAACTTGAAATGGGTCGAAAATATTGAATGTACAAACAAACACTCCATTCTTATTTATATAGATAAGCAATTATACCAGGCCGAGCATGTATAACTTAGATCGATAGTTTACTATACAACGCATGTTTTCAGTAGAAAAACTCCATAAAATTAGTGTAGTATTTTCAATTGAATTTTATTTTTCTCATTGCGCTCATTTGGTAAGAACAAATCGCAGAAAAAGATTTTTCATTTCTTATAATTTTCATAATTTTTTAGATTATTTTCAAAATAAAAAAAAAATCTTTTACTGATAAAAATGGGGGAATTTGCAATACATAATCATATTGTTTGTTCTTAAGAATAAAGAAATTATAATTTTATTTCCGTTAACAACTTGGGAAAATAGAATATATGCGGAATGACGAAGCTCAGATGGTTGATGGAGGAGGAAATGGTCAGAGATAGCATTATTTATGCAACCTGATATAAAACATTAGTTTTTCTTCGAAATAGAATACTACTCCTCCAGATCGGAAGACTTCTGGTTCGAACCCGGGTCTGGGCATGTATGTTTGTAAGCGTATGGTGTAGAGGCGGCTGGTGCACCTTAAATATGTCGTGGCCGAAAGTCCTCACGTTCGGTTGGTGTGGGAGTTTGGAGAGTGGGGTTCCAGCTCAGGTGTTGCTTCGTCATCTGACCGTGGTTCAAAATTACGAGGTGTTGTCCTCGTATCTTTCTCTTAAGGGACTGATCCCGGACCGTCGTCAAAAGCCCGTTGTGTTGCTCTAGTACGACGTTCATTCCAAAATAAAAATTACAAATATATAGAATTAGATCAATTCTATACAGCCAGAATATTTAATCAATAATTTCAATGGATTACCATCTTAATAATGTACATGATAAAATAATATTATTTCAGCTCTTTTATCTGTGAATAGTTTATTAATGATGAATGCATTTCGAAAAATGTATGTCTCGAAATTAATTTGGGCTTATTTTAAGCTAGTGCTAAAAGTATGACGGATTAATGTAAACTTTTTAAAGCTAAAACAATTAATTATTATTTTTAAAATTTATTTCATCTATGATTTAGTTACTCGCATTTTTTGGAATTATTATGTTATATTTATATTGGAAAACAGTGTGTTAAACCAATTTCCACATCACCCAAGGGGTATGGTTTATTGATGCATTACCCTTATTGCAATAAGCTAGGCGGATTAACCAGGAGGCATATTTACTTTCATTTAATTGTGCATTGGAAAGGGAATAAGTGAGGAATATATTTATTCTTGGAAGGCAGGTCTTGCAAAGGCATACTGAACACATTTCACACTCCCACGAACTCTCTACTCTCCCATTGGTAAGAGTTTTAATTCCGTTTTCGTGGCATTTTACACAAGTTCTTTTCCTACCATCTATTTTTCTTCTTTTGTGGCTATGTGGAGAGGTGGATGGACTCAAAATACTTTGCCTCTTTTTATTTGAATATTTTTTCTCGATATCTGAAATTACTTCGAGCTTGAAGTCATAGAGAGACTTGCATTTCTTAAGGGCAGGCATGTTTGCTAAAAGCTGTATTATATATGCGTTGTTCACTGCTGTGTCAAGAAGAAGGAGAACAAGTATTTCCACGATTTCGAGGATTTTATAGCATTTGAATAATACCTTCTTCTTTGGTCAGCCAGATCAACTCCACACATATACTTATTATATTTGATTACAGAGAAAGGACATACAACGAGTTTTTTTTATAGATCCTTGTTTTCTTTGTACATTCACTGCTTCATTTTTAATGCCAGTTGACAGCACGAATAAGTTTTTTTTTATCCTTCCATGCTGAGCATAGTAAATTCGGTTGATTGATGCATTGATAAGTCTTAATAATATTTTTCCTGTTAGTTTGACAGTTTTTATATTAGGTGGTAAATGCTTTCGGTTTGTGTTTACAGTATTATAACTGTGTTGTCCCATTTTCCACAATTCCAGCATGAGTGGAACACTCGTAAAAAATTGATCCAAAATAAATTTCGTTCCCTATTTTTTCTAAAGATTTAGCTAAATGACACACAACATGAAAACCAGATTTCTGAATACTACTTCTCTTTCCAGCGTATAGTTCAAAATTTTGAACATACCCAGAATGTGAAGAGCAAAGAAGCCACATTTTTAAATCCTCTTTAGAAGGCTTCATTGGCATATACTGCACAATTCCAACTCTGCCCTTGAATTTGATCATTGCCTCATCAATACAAACTTTTTTAAACGAGTTAAAATGTCTGGTGCAATTTTTTTTCAGTAAGGAAGAAAGTGGCTCAACTTTCTGCACTTAAGAATAGTCCGGATGTTCTCGTGTTACTTCCAACTCTCTGTCTGAGACATGAAAGTAATGTAAAATTTTAAAAAACCTAGCTCGAGGCATAAGTTTTTTTATCATAGCATTTCCCAAAATAGGATTTTGGGACCAATAATCTGTTAGCCTTGGTAAATGAGCCATACTCATTACAAATAACACAGCAAAGAATGTCAATATTTCAATAAAGCTAGAAATTGGTTACCAATGAGCATCCTCTGACTCTAGCACAACGAGCAGCGTACTTATTTGTGTTCTCCTGAACACTTTTAATTAATTGATTAGGATTCAACAATTTTAGGTAATCCAGTGCAGAAGAACCAGTAGGCAAATTACGCACGGGTCCCGAGGAATACTGAAACGACGACGAATTTTGAATTTGTTCTTTGTCTGTGTCTTATGCCCAGTCAATAAAATTAAGTGATGAATCATCACCATATTCTTCACCATCATAAACATCATCATCATCTCTCCTATTAGTCACGTCGCAAATACTGGTTTCTAAATCAGCCATTGTTTGATTTGCAGTATTTGGCCATCCATCGTCATCAGAATCTACAAAATCGGATTCATCTGTTTCTTGAAACATAATTTCATTAATTTCTGCTTGCGTTAAGGATCGGGGACGAGGTATTTTAAGTTGGGTTTATAAATCAAAAGAAGAAAGAGTCTTGAAAAAGGCTTTTTTTTAAAGATGGAAATAAATTCACTTGAGTAGAAAGAGCACGGTCTGAAATCAGGGAGAAGAGGTAAAGCTTGTCTAATCGGTGTGGGAAAACTGTGTAAAATGCTGAATGCAGCTATGGGTAAGCAATCTTTATTTTTGAGTCGATTTTTCATACAAAGCATCAGTGCTTGAAGGTACAAGAGAGGAATGTTCAAATAAAAATTATCACTTTCTGCAACTCTTATAAAGATTTCCCACGGTATAAACGACGCCGAGGACAAGTCAAAAATCCTTTGAGTTCAAGTGACCATGTCTTAGTTGTTGCCGCCTTTTCAGTGACTCGGGGAAATCATTGCGTCTTACAGGCATAACCCCGACGCAACAAAATGGATCCCCAACACTAGATGATAATAATTGACACACTCTCCACCTCTCCTGGGGGACAGCACTATGTCGGCCGGTTCGGCCGTCTTCCCGTAACCAAGTATGAAAACGGTATTTCGACCTTCCGTATGTAGAGGGTAAATGATATCAAAACTCAAAACTCGTAAAGCACGTTACCTTTGTATTAATTATATTCTGCTTCTTTCCCATACATCTGTAGAGCTTGAAAACATTCTGTGCTCATATGCAGTTTGCAGCAAAAAATTATAATTTTAAAACTCGGAATAAATCTATTGCCATTGATCCTTATTACACGTTATTCTGAAGCGACCAATTTTTAGTCATTGATAATAAAAAACCTCAGTTGCCATTGAGATACATTCTTCTCTCTCTGGAATTTATTTAGAATTATTTTCAAATTCCTCAACACGTTTACGAAAAGTGGCCTTAATTTTAAAGCTAATTTGACATTGGTCAGTGGACTCTCCTTCATTTCTACGCCCCTCATCTGTGATTTTCTAAGTTTCTAGTAAGTTACATTGTTTCGTGTTCAAATTTTCCATTACCACATTATTTCCACAACAACCCGTTTTTAAATTTTGTTCTTACTTTCAAACGTGATTCTTTTTCCTTCCAGATAAATACCTGCCACTTCGTTACACAGCCTTCTAAGTGAACTTCTCACCACATTACGAAGTCTATGTTCGAGTAATTTCCAAAATAAAATTGAGTCACATCGAGAGTACCGTATTTTTAAAAATCCGTTCGTTGTCACTACTTGTTAGAGACTCCCAGAATCGGCAATGGAAAACTTCCTTTTATATACAAATACAAATACAAATATTGACGACCAGCTACAGGCTCAAGCCCAACAAGGCTGGTCCTTTGTTTATGAATTCTCCAATTCCCACTGACTATCCAATTGTGTCTTAAATTCGTACACTCCCTTTGCATTAACTATATTTTCTGACAACGCGTTCCAACTGTCTATTACCCTATTAAGTAGTAGTTTTTCCTTAAATCCCGATTGAAATGTGTCTTATTCAATTTATACCCATGACCCCTTGTTCTGTTATCCCTATTGAAATTTAAGCCCTCTGTGTCCCCTTGTTTTACAAACTTGAAAAGCTGAATCAAATCCCCCCTTCTTCTTCTTCTTTCCAGTGTTCTATATAATCTGTAATTGCAATAAAAATGTTTCTCACTGCTACTCTTAACATCTTTTACATAATATATTTTTTTATACATATAATTGTACTACAATACATTGTTGCAGTTCTTAGAAAACAAAATATTTCATAACTAAAATGTAAATGCTAATTAACAAGTATTTCTGTTTCGACCTTTTCAAGAATATATTTCAATTCGTACAAGGGTATACTTCATTCTTTATTCAACAGACAGTAAAACACGTCCAATATAAGAAGAAAGAACATTTCATAGGACATTGGCCTTCAAAAAGCCAACTGTAACTGATACATACCACTCATGTTTGATTAAAATCTAGAGTAGATACATAGCTTAGAGTAACCAGTTTAAGGAGCTAATTTCAAGAAATTCAACTATTATTGGTTCCTTTTAATTAAGAAATAGTTTTTCGTATGTTGTAATTAAAAGTGATACATTCGCATTAAATTTCAGTTTCAAAACAGTTGAAATTCCTTCTGAATAATTCTTGTTTTCACCTTTTCAAGAATATGTCGATTATTTCAAGGATGCACTTGATTACTTGATTTCTCATTCGCGAAATAAACAGGTCATACATAAAACCCACGAAAATTTCACAGATCTCTGGCTTTTAATGTCTTCATAAACTACGTCATACCACTCACATTTGATTGAAACATCTAGAATATAGTAACACCCCCGCTTAATGAGCCAATTTAAAGAAATTCTATTCACAGTGCTTCATTTTACGTAAAACATATTTCTTCGTATATCGAACCTAAGAGGTGATACAATCTTATTTAGTTTTGGTGTTAAAATAGTTCAAATTCTTTCTGGATTTTTTCTGTTTTTATCTTTTTACGTATATGTCAAAAAATTCCTCTTAGGCTCATATCCATTCTTTATTGGCCAGGAAAAACGCGTCCATATACAAAACCTAAGAACGTTTCTCAGGTCTTTGCCCTTAAAAGCCATCATAAACTATATCCTGCCTCTCACCTTTGATTGAAACATTTAGAGTAGAGTAACAACCCCGTTTAAATAGCTAATTTCAATAACTTCTATTCACATTGCTTCTTTTTAATTAAGACTTTAATTACTTCTTCGTAGGTCGAACCTAAAAAGTGATACAATCTTATTTAATTTTTATGTAAAAATAATTCAAATTTTTTCTGGATTGTTTTTTTTTAACTTTTTACGTATATGCCAATTCTTCTTAGGCTCTAATTCATTCTTTATTGGCCAGACAAAACGCGTCCAAATATAAAACTTAAGAAAGTTTCTCAGGTCTCTGCCCTTAAAAGCCTTCATAAACAATATCCTGCCTCTCACCTTTGATTGAAACATTTAGAGTAGAGTAACAACCCCGTTTAAATAGCTAATTTCAATAACTTCTATTCACATTGCTTCCTTTTAATTAAGACTTTAATTACTTCTTCGTAGGTTGAACCTAAAAAGTGATACAATCTTATTTAATTTTTATGTAAAAAAATAATTCAAATTCTTTCTGGATTTTTTTTCTGTTTTTTTTATGTATATGTCAATTCTTCTTAGACTCTAATTCATTCTTTATTGGCCAGAAAAAAGGCGTCCATATATAAAACCCAAGAAAATTTCACAGGTCTCTGCCCTTAAAAGCCTTCATAAACTGTCCCTCGCTACGCATGTTCCATCTTCCTTCTGATTAAAATACCTGGAGCAGAGTGGCAACTCCGTTTTATGGTCCCACAAAGCAGGACACGGGGCTGAAAGGCACGCAGCACCCCAAGAAAAGCCTAGTTTCTGATGGAAACCATTAAGTTTGAGAAGCCCGGCAGAGAATCCCTGGCCCCGTGCATTCGCATATTTCATTACCGCGTATCGCCCCGCTGTAACCAAGTTCCGCTTTATGCCCAGACGTTAAAACGCGGCTCGGTAATCTGGATCGAGGAAGGAAAAGGATCCGGACAGGGTAAAGTGCCTCTTTTGTTTAATACAGGAAAAGTCGGTGTTGGATGTATCCCTCTACCGACGCGGTTTACTACGCAATCGGCGGCATTTATCTGCTGGACCATCTTTTCCTGCATGAAGTTGCTCCCTGTTTCACGGGAGTTTAATTTTAATGGGTTTCGTGAACTGGGTTGAGTGCACGTGAATGCATTGATCTCTAAAATTTCAGTTGCTTGTTTTAATAAATAAGGTCGTTAGAAGTTGTGTTTAGTATGTGGAATGGAATTAGCGGCTGTGGTTATTGGAGGTAATAATTAATCGAATGAAAGTATCTTAATTTTTTTTCTGGTTTTGATATTTTAGTTTTGGGGTTAGGCTTTCAATTTTAATATACCACGATAGAATTAGGACTTTATGGCTGATCAAAAGTAAGATGCAAAGAAATGGTTGAAGTAACCTCTCTTTAATCCAAGAAATCTAAGTGTAGGATAACTCTCTGTTAACATTGTATACGACGCAATTGGTCACCTTTATTGGATCATCTTACCTGCATGAAGTTGCTCCATGGAAATTCAATTTTAATGGGTTTCGTGAATGTGTGCAACGCATTTATCTCTCTATATTAAAAAAATGTTTCCGCCGCCGCCGCCGCAGCCGCAGGATTGAAAACTGTGTTGTTTAGCTCGATTCTTAGACGGTTTCCCGAGAAAGTACTGATCGGAAAAAAATGAAATTAACATGCTTTGTTCTTCATCGTATTCCCTGGATAATTATTAAGATTTTTTTCCGATGCGGCTATTAGTTTAGGTTTTATTAAGTGTTAAAGTTGAAGAAGTGAAATTTCTTCCGCGAGTGAGCAAAACACATTCAAATTTTAGTCTTTTAAATTTAGGTTACTTGTTTTAAAATTCAGTTTTTAGAAATTGCTTGTAATGTATGTGTTACCTCTAAAGCTCGACAGACTTTAATGTGCACATTATATAGCTAATCTTCAGATTAACTGATTTGCTCCGTTAACGTGCGGAATCAAGAGTTTTCCCGTATTTAACTTAGGTAATGTGCACATTAACGGCTTCGTTATCGTTAAAGTTCAAAAGTTTGTTTCTCTCATTTCCTTTTACTACACCTTCTCTTTTTTCTTAATTGTAATAATATTTTATTCTTTCTATTATTGTTTTTTAATTGATTGATTCTATCAACTAATTTGTTGAGTGTTAGATTGTATTAACTTGATTCTTTACATATCGAAAAATAAATAAATAACAAGTTAATTTAAGGGTACAGAATCATTGTTGTTCCAGCAAAGATCTTATTTTCACTGTAACGAGTGCCTAGTAGGTAATGTGCATATTATCTAGGTAATTTTCAGATTACCTAGGTAATTTTAGAAACGAAACAATTTTCGACACTTTAACGGTTCACCCTACATAATCTGCACATTACCTAGATAATCTGTAGAATAACGGATTACTGTAATTTAGCGGTATCATACGCAAAAAAATGAGAGCTTTATGAGGATAATAACTAAGAAGGTAAACATATCTAAATGTTTTGGCTTTGAAATCTTAGTTATGTAATAAAGCTTTCAATTTGTAATAAACAGTCCAGAATTTGAGTATTTTATAGTTATCACGATGCAATATTTGAAGAAATGGATAGTGTATATATTGTTTAACACAAGAAAACTAGGTGTAGGATATTTCCCTGCTTATATGGGGCACTACGCAATTGGTGGCGCTTATCGGCTGGACCACCTTTTCCTGCATAAAAATTGTTCTCTGTTTCACTGGAGTTTAATTTTAATCGTTTGTGTGAACTTACTGTTTTAATACATACGGTGGTTAGAAGATTCTATTAGTATCTGGAATGAGAAGAGAGGTAGTAATTGGAGGTAATAATAAAAGAGTGGAAGAGGATATCCATATTTTCTGGTTTTGAAACCCTAGTTTAGTGGAAAAGTTTTCAATTTCAGGTAAATACGACAGAAATAGACAATTTTATTTTTTATTTCGACGCAACATTTGAAAAAAAAAATTCCCAAAGTTTCTTGCCAAACTTCAATTACCCCGGTCATAACCTAAAGATTCCATTCCTGCATAATTTCTCTACTGAAGTAATGAACGCAATGCGCAAATGCATTGTTCAATGAGAAATTTGAATTGATTTAATTACGATAGTTCGAAGTTTCGTTGAGCATTCAATTTAAGGAGAGGGGAGATAATTATAGAGCACATTAAGAATCTAAATTCCCTGGTATTGGGATAGTAAATTTTGGGTAAACCCCTATTCGTACGTAAATGCGACATTATGCCATAACACAAGAGATGTTATGGAATATCCTGTAAAAGTATCGCTCTTTTATGTAAATGCAACTGACCAATTTATTTCTATTTTATACTAACATCAACAAAATAATTCACTGCATTAGTTAGAGAAATTTCATTCCAAACTTGTTTTGATTAATATGGTCACCTAAAATCTGAAATAAGATAGCAGCCTAGCAGTTAATATATAGAGCGAGCAAATAGTCGACATAAGAATAAAATGGTAGTTTTGAACATCATTTTTATTCTTTAATGGAATGGACATATATGGTACTACAGTTAATTTAAGAAGACACGATACTTGGTTCATAGGTTTATTTCATAAGTTAATTTTAAAATAATGAGTTGATATTAATTCTTCTAGTAGACTTACATACAACAATGCAATTTTTATCGACATGAATTGTAGTAATTTGATAGCACAAAGTATAAAATATAAAACAATTTTAATAATTCTCAATTTAACCCTTATGGAGGTTAAGGACTACATAAAATGTCATTACATTAAAAAGCATTGGGTATGAAATTTGACTTTAATTTTGTTTGTATGTGGAGCTGCCAGGAAACGACTAACAGCATATGGCAAAGGGTAGAAGCTTGAAATTTCTCGGGGAGGACATAAATCCTGAGAGTACGTCAAAAATGAAGAGAATGCTTCTTGACAACTTTAGAAGTTAATCCTAAGCTTAATCAAGTTTCCACCTTTTCCTGAATCAGTGTTAGACCAATGTTAAATGCCAGAAACCACACACATTTACTTATTCACAAATAAATCAGTTAATTGTTTAATTGTTTTTTTGTGGTAAATCACCTCTTTTTTAAATTGAGATTGAAGCTTTATCAACAACATTTTGTCACAGTGGCCACGGATAATCGGAAGTTTACTGTATGTATATAAATTTCCTAGGTTTTAAAGTATTTACTTCATCAATGAATGATATTACTCGCATTGTTAGGAATAAGAATCGATTTGTTCAGGTTTTATAACTTCAAAAATACTTTTATGTGAAAATCAAATCCTGAAATTACAGAAAAAACGATAGAACGTAACAGCAAATGAATGAATTGACCTATACAGCAAAATTCAATATCGATTCGCTGTAAAACTTTTGTGATTCGATTTGTGCCCCGGAACTTTCTGAAAAACAAAAACCCGGTTCCTTTCTACTTTTTCGTGTTCTTTTCTACTGGGCGATTACAACAAGGTCTATAGGCTACAAAATCCCATTACTCGTGGAATTTCCGCACCAGCTCCAGAAATGGAACAATAACTTCAGGAAAAGAAGATCTCAGGGACAGGATACAGACATCTCGCTCTCTCTCCCGAGGGTGTCATTGACAAGGTGCATAAAAATTCCATGAAATTTCTCGCTTTCTGCTGAAGAAGTTCAATCTCTTGGGCCGAAAACCGTTAAAAGATGTTGGTTTTGGCTTTCTTCTTCGTCACTAGGCGTAAAACTGCTTCCGGAACTCCCTACTTTTTCTTTATGTGTTTTGTGGTTTTTTGCTTGCCTGTCTAGGGACCTCCGATGGAAATGGATTCCTCAGGACTTCATTGTAGTCACAAGGAGTTGGCTTTGAAAGTTTGAATGAATATGTGAATACTGCCTGGATAAAGTATTAATCATCCATAAAGCATTCACATTCTATCCTACGCGATTCTAAACATTCCGCGATATAGCTCTCGCTACTAAAAAGTACCATTCATTTTTAATATCGCAATTTCCAGTGTACTAGTCATTTTTTGTCTACTAAAAAATATTATAAAATCGTTTCAGTGGGTAACTAGATATTCACAAATCTTGTAGATTTACAGCTTCTTTATTATTTCAAATATATCCAAAGTTGTCTCCATGTTAAGAGATGTGTAATGACACACAATAATGCTTATTAATTTTTAGATTGACTTTAATTTAATAGTTGCCTCCAATTATAAAATTAATCCAGATATTTTTTATGTACTAATTTAAAACTCGATTAGCATGAGAGATTATTTAATTGTGTTTCATGGCACAAGTGTTATATTTGGAGAAATTGCGCCAAACAATGTTAATTAAATATACATGCACACGAGGAAAGTTTTGATGATACATAATCATACGTCTGTGTGACATATACATGTATTTCTATTATTCCGTTAATTATTTTTTGATTACACGACCACTGACTACTAATCTTAGGATTTACAAAAGGAGTACTAGCTGCTATTTGGGATGGAGCATCCATTTAATGAGTTACTTCTGACAAGGACAATCTACAACATCCATGAACTTAGAAATCGGCATTCGATCCCGAGACCTACTGGGTTGCAGACAAATGCTATGACCCTTATACCAGGTAAAACACTTTTATTAGTATCCTGCTTCTTAAAAATCATTATTTATGTGATGGGGTTATCATAGCGTGTTTTTATTAGATCAAAAATTCACCTGAAACATCCAAATTAAGACAACTTACAGAATTATTGCATTGTATGTTTGCATTTGACCTATGGTTTGGAGTATGCACCAGAAAGAAAAAAAATAACAAATTGCAGAGAAGTATTATCAGTAATTGGATCACAATAGTAACATATATAGTAGTTTATTATTAACTATAATAAATGGTCCTTCATACGACGGATGTATAGCAAAATGTATTCATTTTGGTCAAACTTCATAAAAATTTTTTTTTTAACCTGACGATGGCGTGATCACTGGCAATCTATTAACCTTTTTTATTACTATCTGAAAAATTTGTTGATAACTGGTAATCAGCAAACCTTTTCCCATCTCAATCTGTCGACTTGCTTTGCCTTCTCACTGTGTTGTTATTTTTATCAATACTTGTAAAACAATATTATTGGAAAACTTAATTTTTGATCAACACTGTCACAAAAATGAGCTGCGTATGACAATGGTTTTATACTCAATTTTATTTCCATGGAGATTTCGAATGTAAGGATTTTTGATATTTCGTATCTCATTTCGCTCGTGACATCACATACTTAATCAAAATAATTTGAAACTCTGCCTACTTAAGACGTGACACATTCAATCAAAACTTTAATATCCACTAAAAACACATAAGAATCAAGAAATTTATATAATGACTGATAAATGGCCCTTCATACAACGGGAGCATATCAAAAATTTATTTATTTTGGTCAAACTTCATTTACTTTTTTTTAAATCGGACCGTTTGTGATCAATGGCTTGTGAATATACCTTTTCTCACCACTATCTGGTAACTTGCCTTGCTTTTGCATGGTATTGTTTATGAGCAATACTGGTAAAACAATATTATTGGAAAACTTAATTTTTGATCAACACTGGTAAAACAATGAGCTGAGAAAGTTAATCGTTTTATACTCAATGTTATTTCCATGGCAATTTCAAATGTAATGTTTTTTGATATTTCATATCTCGTTTCGCTTAACCAATCAAAACAATTAGATACTCTACTCGTGACATCACGCACCCAATACTCAATCACAACTTAAATATAATAAGATTCAGTAGCATAACAATTTACGTCCTATGGCGTTTTAATTTAAAGCTCTGAATACGCGCTATGTAAAAATGTGTTTTATGATATTGATGTATCTATTTTTTTACTAAAGTTAGTTTGAATAAAATTATTGTTTCAAATTAAATAAAGTAAAATTGATCTGTGTTAAATTTTGAACTGATTGCATTTGCATAGACAAATAACAGATGAAAACAATAAATATTAAACATATGAAAACCTGTCAAATCGATTGTAAAACTGATGAAAACTTCAAAACAAAACTAATAAATATAAAAAATTAGAAATGATCATGAATGGCTATTTCTGTGAAACAAAAACGCCACCACCATCAGTTTCGAAGTAAGTCACAAGTAGTGAAAAAATAAATGTGTATGCGAGTTTAAATATATTGCTCTAAGATAGCAAAAAAGTGAGTTGTAGCAATACTATTCTAGAATTTAAACTTGCTTTCCTTTGTGATTTATTTCTGTCTTCATGATACTAAACTTCACCGAAATGACCATTGAAAATTTTTTGGATTTTGAAGATTATTTTATGATAATATTTGTTTGCTTAAGAACATCAAAACCGTTATTGGGACAGCATCAAATTTTTATTTTTGAAAAGTTTTTTTATCGAAAACACCAAAAGATTGCCCCTATTCCAAAAGAAAAAAATAGTACCAGGAACTCTCAAAGGATCTGCGACAATCTCTCCTCCAGTGTTGCTCATTTTAGAACAAGTTCTGAAACTATGCGCTACTTTTCCAATAGTCCTGACTGTTCCTTACACAAGCGAAACAATTCATCACGGACTTCATTCCAACGGGGCTCACGTCTCAAATCTCTACCTTTGTTCTTACTTTGAAAACCCCTTTCGCTTTCTTTTGTCCTAGTTTGGATCGCCAACTGCTAAGGGACAGACGAGAATGGCGGGGAAAAAAGAACTTCTACTGCGAACAATGACCAAGCAACCGATCAATGTCCGATACTCGACGATAAGCCTCTGGGTGGGACAGTTTGGACACACCGCACGCGTTCTCGGTCCGAACGTGATCCGTTTGCTACCGTTGTTCCCTTCTCTTTTAAAGATATCCAAAGGAACAACAGTGGGGAGACCTTAGATGGCTGGAATTGTTGAATTGCTGGTGAATGGCGATTGAGTTTGGATGGAAATTTTTAGCTTTTTAATCTAAGGAGAGATTTCTTATCTTAGCTTTTAGTAAAAACGCCAAAGAATCTACATAAATATTTCATTAATATGCAATTATACCGAAATCAACCTATATTAATCTATTAAAAAATGGTAAAATAGAGTGTAAGCGAAATAATAATTAACCTCAAAGGGATTCGTTGTCGAATTTTGCCTCTTCGTTTAAATATACATGTTTCGATCAGTGATCTCTTTGCAACCGATATTCCTTCCCATTCAAATCTATCCACAGGAATAAAGGTAGCGAGACCATAAGTGGTTTGAATTGATAGTGAATGGTGACTGACTTAGGTAGGAAATTGGAAGGTTTTAATGCAAGAAGAGATTTGTTATTTTAGTTTTTAGTATAAAAGCTTAAGAATCTACATTAATATTTCATTAACGAGCAATCAAAGCGAAATCAACATTTTTTGTACATTGGAAAATAGAAAAAAAAGAGTGCGAGCGAAATAAAAATAAACCTTAACGGAACTCGTTCTCAAATTTTGCCTCTTCGTTTAAATATGCCTGTTTCGATAAGTGATCTGTTTGAAA
Source organism: Metellina segmentata (assembly GCA_947359465.1). Taxonomy (NCBI): domain Eukaryota; kingdom Metazoa; phylum Arthropoda; class Arachnida; order Araneae; family Tetragnathidae; genus Metellina; species Metellina segmentata. The sequence goes on from OX375875.1 coordinate 56,131,639, forward strand.
CCGATATTCCTTCTCATTGAAATCTATCCACAGGAAAAACTGTGAAGATATCATACGTGGTTTGAATTGGTGAAGGATGGTGAATGATAACCGAGTTGGGTAGCAAATTTCAAGGTTTTAATGTAAGGAGAGATTTGTCATTTTAACTTTTAGTAAAAAGACTAGATAATTATTTACATAAATATTTCACGAACGTACTTGGGATAGAAATGAACATTGTTTGTATGCTGTCAAATGATAAGAAATGGATATAAAAAAAACAAGATCAACCACGGGTTTATTATTCCAATTTTGTCTCTTCGTTTAAGTATGCTTGTTTTAAGCTATGGAGTTGTATAATAAGGTTAAACATACATGCATGAGATCGCCGCTTTAATAAATATTTTCTGTAGTCATGACCTAAGTCAATGCTTATATATTGAAGACAAAAATTTGAGCAGTAAAAGAAAATGTGAGCGAGCTAGAAAATACGTTTAGGTATAAACAATACCAAATTGCATTTAATAAGAGAATAGGATGAAACTGAAGTGGACATTCAAAAGCTAATTGTTGTAACATGGCTGACGAGTGAACTTTTATCATCACTTTATTGGAAATAGGAATTAACACCTGTAAGAATACATTTGAAAAATACCCAAAGATGTCATTTCATATTTCTGACTTATTTTATTTCATCTTGACGCATTAAATACACATATTGATGCAAGTATTCATTATAATTACTTTTAAATAATATTGAAGTGGTAAATAATGACACTGTCTTCAATATACAATGTAAGTAATCCAGACACTTAAACGCAGATGCTATGCGCCTGTCTGCTAGTATTATATAATTTAAAGAATGACTTATGAAAGTTGTTCATAAAACATATTTCAGACCCCATAGGGCTCTTCAATAGATATTAAGTTCCTGCCACAAATTCCAAACAAAATAATTTAATTTTATGGTATCTGTGACTATGTTATATAATTGTGTCAGATTACATAGCTATGTTTCTATAGTCTTTTTCTGTGGTCTTATGAGAGTTTTTCGTTAGAATATACAACTGTAGTTCTGCATATTTTTCAATATATTATAAAAATTAAAGTGGGTATTCTCATGAATTGAAAAATTGTTTCGGTTTCATAACTTTAAAACTTCGTAGACATAGTTTTAGAAAAGTTTCTAAAACCTCCAATATGACAGACATGTTTCGCCATTTTTAGATCCGTTTATTGATTTTAAGTCCCCAGATATTTTATCAGAAACTATAAATTAATTTTTGTCAAACCTTTCATGATATATGCGTAAATTTTTCTACAGATAGATTTTAAACTGTATAGATCGTTCAATTGATTGATGTAGTTTTTAATAATTTTGCTTAAATTATCAATTTATTGAAGAAGGTTACTTGTTAAATCTGCTTCAATAAATTATTTAGTTGTGCTCATTTGTGTCTTTTATTGCATTTTTTTTATGTTCTTTTGTTCTTTGTAAATTTATATCATTTGTGGTAGAGAAACAAAAATTTAATTAAAAATATATAATGCTTTTTTTAAGGAACCATGGGTGATCTACAAGGACAAACTCTGTTACTTAGGTAGGTAGGCCATTAGCTGATGGCCATAAACTGATTTATTTTTTACTTTGTAAAAGGCATTATTGTGGGTAAAACTAAGCATCATACGCAAGTATTTAGACCCTCGATTAAAGTAACGCAATTAAAAGAAGTAAATGTAGCATAACTGACAGAAGATATAATATTTTTTGAAGCATGTTATGCTTAAAAGTTTTAAATTTGCGAATTTCTTAATATGATTTAAAAGATGTACCATTCCTCGATTCAATTTTCGTAGTTTATTTGAGTTTAATAGAATCGCTTTTAAATTGAAAAGAAAGACAAATAACAATAGCAACATAGAGAATTAGAATAAAATTACAGCAAAGACAAGTAGCTTATATACATTTCCTAAAATTAAAGTTTCAGCTAAGTACTCATAAATATCTTGCAATACAAAATTACTTTAAGACTTTAGTAATGCTAACTTTCCAAAGTCCCCCAATTTTTCTTTTAGCTTAAGAGTGAGGCTGGAAAATTATAATTTATTATAAGTGAAATTATCAAAAAGAATTATCAATGAGTCAGATGCCAGACTGTAAACACTGCAGAAAAATAAAATTCAAATGTTTTTGAAGGCATCTTACACATTGAAAAACAATGTCAGATAATACTCATATTTCATATACGTGTGTGATTTTGCATTATGAGTTTAAGCTGTTTCCGCTTTTGTTTTTTAAATTACTTTTTAAGGAATTTTAATTTTTGTATTAACGCCCCCTTTTTTTTCAAACGAATTTCTGAATTACTTGAATGGAGACAATTTTTCTCTATTCCTTGTATTTGCTATTAATAGCTATTTCTCTTACATGATATTAGTTTATTTTCTTGCAAGCTTCTGCACGTATTTTTCATTTGGAGAATATAAATCATCATATGACTGAACAAAGGAATATTTCCCTCTGAGGTATTCAAACGGATAACAGCATCAAACATCTTATTCTTCTCCAAAGACTTATAACCAGTTATGACCTTCCTAGACAATATAATCTTCTCTTGTGGATTCTTTCAACCAATATATTTTATTGTTTAGTCATTATGCGCGTTGAGGGGGAAAGCGATACTATACCATAGAGGGGCTCCAACGAGAAGGCAAACGACCTTGGGTTAGTCCACTTTATAGCAGGTATAGAAACTTGTTATATATAGAAGACTTACCAAAAGTGCGAATGGCGATAACTGCGGATGGTTTTCCACTGCGAAACTCCTTAGAACTGCTATCGCTTTCAGCTCCGAGAAATAAACTTAGAACTAAATACTTCGTCACGTCTTTATGGAAGTTATTTGTTTATGTACCAACATGTCACTTAATTTATAGAATTCACGCATTCAAAACCACGTGACTTGATTATGAACTTGCTGAAGTCGAACTTTATTCGGAAATCTCATGACGCACAAATGGTTACTGTTTTCCCCATAGAATTGTGTGTTAGATGTAGACTGTTCCTTCCCTAAGATTGTGTGTTAGATGTATACTGTTGTTCCCCTAAGATTGTGTGTTAGATGTAGACTGTTGTTCTCTTAGGATAGTATGCTGATCCAATTCAACGTTAATTGGCCACTACCTACCTCCTAAGTTAAATATAAAAAGGAATTGAAAAATACAAGGGAAACGACAGAACTGAGAAACAGACTGAACTTGATGGACTTTTTAAATAAGAATACTGCTACGTTATGTATACACTTACTTATTTTACATCAAAAGAACTTCACTGTTCATTCACCATTCCTTGCAAAATAAAGCCATTCCACTCAAGATAATTAAAGGTTAATTTGACACGACAAAGTGCTTACAATCTCTATAGGAATATAAATAAAACTAATTTTCTCCAGTATTAGTCGGCAATACTTTTGACATTTAAATTATAGAAGATAAACGTATAAGAGGAAAGGGATTGTCTATTAAAATGCGTTTTTTATTTCACCAACCTTTCATTCAAAGGCAAGTCATTAAAATTAAGCGTCATTTTAAATTTATAAGCTTCGCTAAATTTGCTATTCATTACAGTTCTTTGTTTAATGTTCCCTTAAGATAAATATAATTAATTAAAAAATGAAAGGCAACATTTATTGCGAGTTATTTTAGTTTTTGGGCTTTTTGCAATCATTCTTGACAAAATAGGATTCTAAATCTGTGAAATCTAGCAGAAAATTAAAATTTCGGCAATAAGTATAATGGTTTTTAAATTTCGTGTTGTCATAAGCTTAAAAGCTGAGATATCAGAAGATTTACTTGAAAGTATTGTTGCGTTTTGTCGAAATGTTAAACTGTGGAATTGAATTGACACTAAGCACTTGAAATAATCAAGATGCCTCTAGTAGTTTTATAATTTGTTTCTTTAGACATTTTTTACTTTTTTACAGAGAGAGAGAGAGAATAACATAATTTTCTGATCTAGTTTGTGATTAAGCAATGAGGAAGTTAGAGTATACTTAATTTTTAAAAATGTCGTATAATACTTTTGCATTGCTTTGTTTTTCTTTATTGTACTGTCGAATAAAGTAAATAGGTATGTAGTTAATTAACCTTGAACAGAAGCAACACAACGGGCAATTGCTTCGAAGTAAATACGAGTACCTTAAAAATAAAATAGGATTGAAGAAGTAAATATTGTAAGTTTTAAGGGAAAATTTGATACAAACGGTAAATTAAAAACTTACATAATTTTAAGTAATTAAAAACTTTTGAAAATTTAATTATATATATATATAATTAAATTTTATAAAAAAATGCAACACCATGAAGGAATCATCCGAATGAAATTAAATTTGCAGCAAATGTCAATTATAGGATGTTATGCAAAGTAGTAAAGTTTCAGAGCCACCACGCATGAGTGGTGTGAGCAGCGCCCTCTGAACGGATCCTAAAAGCGTATAAATAGAGGGCTCTCACGGGTCGTTGAAAATAGTGCATGGTTATGTTTTAGATGTTTTAGTGGCGAACGTTTAGTGAGACCTAAGTATGCCTCCATAGGGTGAAATTTCAACAACTTACGGAGTTTTAACGGATATGAATCATCGGCCTTCGTTAAGGAGGATTTTCCGATCGCGCAATAGCAGCTTGTGTGCAGCGGAACAGTTCCGCAGTGATGCGAGTTTGGAAGTAGTGGACCGACGAGCACCGGACTACTCGAAAAACTGGGAGTAGACGACGGAAGGTGACGTCAGCGCACGATGACAGACACCTGGTCCACATGACGGTGAATGACCAGCTTCGTCCAGGCAGTTTGCAGCACTTTGGTCTACTGCTACAGGTATATTAATGCCGGCTTCGTCAATTCGCTGGAGTCTGTTGCACCGTGTACTGCGTCCAAGGATTTCTGTATGTAAGATCCTTCTCACGCCAAACCATCGACGGCTACGTCTGCAATGGGCTTATGAGCACAGAGCCCGGCGGGCTGATCGGCAACAAGTTGTCTTTTCTGACGAATCCCGCTTTAATTTGTGGAACCATAATGATTGCATTTGTGTTAGACGCTATGCCGGTGAACACTGCCTTACAGAGTGCGTTATCGAACGTCATTGTGGCCGAACACCCGGAGTTATAGCCTGGGGTGCGATTTCGTATCATGGATGATCTCAACTGCTACGAATTGAGGGTAATCTGAATAGCAACAGGTACGTCCGTGAAGTGCTAGAGCCCGAAGTGGTTCTCTACCTTCAAGGCATCCCTGGAGCTATCTTTCAACATGATAATGCACGCACACATGTTGCAAGGAATGTTGGACACTTCTTTTCAGCCCAACAAATGCAACTTCTTCCTTGGTCTGCTTATTCGCCGGATATTTCGTCTATTGAGCGCGTGTGGGATTTGGTTGGTTGGCGTCTCGTTCATGATCCGCGTCCTACAGCTTCAAAAGACGAACTTTGGTTGCGCATACAAACAATGTGGAATTCTCTTCCAGACATTCAGCATCTGTTTCACTCCATGCCACGTCGTGTAGCAGCACTTATTGCAACGCGCGGTGGCTAGACCAAATACTGATTTCGAACACTTAATATCGTTTTTTTTTTGCTTTAAAAATTTATTCATTTATTTGTACTAATACAAGTCGTTTGTGTATTAAATTTCATTTAATTCTGATGACTCCTTCATGGGGTTTCATTTCTTACAAACAGCAGTATATAAATTTTTATCGAGCTATGTCAGATTTAGTACAGTGGTACAGAATGAAATGGGGTACACTGTTAAATAATTTAAACAAGCATATTTTACAATGTAATTTTTATTACTCTTATAGGTCTGCATTTTTCATTTAAAGATTTTTATTTATAAATATGAATGATAACACAAATACACAGGTTTATTATTTCAAAACCTTTTCTCCATATAGGTTTGCATATCTTTTTATGTGATGTTTACAATCTTCTTTTACATTATTAGCAGGTTTGTTTAGTTAATTCATTTTCCACATTCATAAACTAACGAAATTATTTCTCCGCAAGAAGTAAGGTCTTTCCCAAAAGCCTCTCACACCGAAAAACTGCACAAAATAGATGACGGGTTACATGTTTTATCATGACTAATACGCCAGTTAGAAATATCACTACAGAGGAAATATTGAAGAGGAAAAAATTACCAAACCCTAAAAAGAACTAAATTCCCACGAGGCGAGCCAAAGTGAACCTGGAGCATAAATCTTCCGATATATCATCAACACAAGATGAAGATTCATCATTTTATGCTGATAGAGTGATGATAACATATCTTTTTCAGAATGGCAATCACACATTGCTACATATCCTGATTCGTTAACAATATATTAACAATAGTGATTATTTTATAGTTGAAGACGTATATACAGGGTGGAGCGCGGTAAATTGCTTTTTTAGAATTCACGCTGGGGCGGCGCTGTTGGTCGAAGAGAGGGGAGAGTGGGCATGGTTTATAGTGACCGACGGAAGGTTTGTATTCATCTGCTGTACAGTTGCCATAATGCAGTGGACACGTGAGGAGCACTCATTTTGAGTTGAAGTGTATTTCTCGAATTCCCATTCGATCATTGCAGCGCAGCGTGATTTTCGTTTGCGATTTGCAGTTCCCCCACGCGGACGTGTTCCTGGACGTTTTTTCTTTGGGGTTACCAGAAGTCGAAGGTGTATTGCAACCGTCCCAACACCCTGGAAGACCTACAGAACAATATTGAGGCTGAAATTGCAAGAATACCAGAAGACATGCTTGAAAGAGTGCAAGAGAATGTCAGAAAACGACTGCAGCAGCGTGTGGATTGTGAAGGTTGACATTTGCCAGATGCTCTGTTTAAAACCATGTAACTAGAAACTTCAATTATTGTCCAATATGATAAAAATAAAAATGCAAGTTTCTAAGTGTTCATTATTTTTTTATTTCATTCCCAAATCAGCAAATTACCGTGCTCCACCCTGTAGAATCAGACATTGCTGCAGTTGACAACAATTAACAATTTTGTACGTTATTGTTGAAGTAGGACATCTTAAAGAACACAAAATTCACTCTATTGGGGAAGTTGCGAATCAGAACAATGTTGATTTTGAAGTGTTTTACGTCAAAATAATTTTTTATCTTAGAAATTTTCACAAACAAATGAAGTTTATTTATTTCAAAAATCAAAAATCATTGTTAAACGTCCTCTTCCAATTCCATCAGGAGGAACAACAAGAAAAGCAGAAATGCTGGTTTTCCCTGTGGATTTAACTTTTTATCAAAATCTAATATAAGTTTACAATTTCTTCAATCTTATTTTATCATCTACTCTGTAACTGTTGGCTGCAATCATTTCTAATTTTTTATTTTCTAAACTGTGTAGGTTATAACAATAAAGATTGTTTTACAATTTTATTATTTGTTCACTATTTCACCTCATATTTAAAGCTGTTCAATTATGCATAAACTTATTAAATGTGGTATTTTATTTTAAGCATGCGTAAAGAATCTCATTAGATACATGTATATTTCAACTCAAATGAATCTTAACCAAAGCCCATTTTTTATATTAACTGTTGCTACAATAACGTAATACTGCATCCCACAGTGTGTAACACTGTACTCCGACAGTGGGGCCCAGTGTTACCATGTACATCACTTCTAAAAACATTAAATACTGAAAATAAATGTTATTATTTTTAACTTTAATTTATGTAAGAGATCAAAGTTCATTTTAAGGGCTTTTTTTCCTTTATATAGATGCATAGCTTGATGTCACAGCTGAAAATAAAATATGTGTTACACTGCCCCACATTCCCCTACTTACTGCTGGAAAATCTTGTGACACTGAGAGGGTTAATGTACAGTTCTACCTAACTATCTAACACTCATTTCATGGTAATACTTTTTAATTCCAGTTTATAACTAAAATACAATTTGATGCGTCTGTTTGGGAGTATTATAATGATGAACATTCGAACACACATAACATGTCATTATTATCAGACTACCTTTTCCTCTTTCAAGAACACCGTTCTGTAATGAAATATACTTGAACTTTTGATTTATATATTTTAAATTTATATTAGTTTCGATGGTGTTTTAACTTTCTATATTTTTCAGAAGAACCTTGATTATCCAAAGTCACTTCGGATAACCAAAACTTAGATTATACAGACGTGGTAACAAAACAGTTTATATGTTTTGCAAGTACTTTAAGTTTATGCGAAAACATTTACTGTAGTAGGTGTTACTACTATTGCTACTGAAATATTCATGAAGTAATGACTATTATTAAAAATAATTTTTATTTGGATTTGGGTCATAGCATGTATTTGTTTTGACACTCGTACAAAACCTCTAGACTTGAGTTATGCATCGCTTAAATTCTATTAACGGTATTCTATTTAGCAGTACTTTCACACACTTAAATTGCACAATTACTTATTTCACCACCAATGCATTTAAACTATATTTTAATTTTCATGTTGATAATGGCAAATTTTTATTATTTTTCTCTTTTCTCATTTTTAATTGTTTATTTGTTTTTATATTAGTTAATTAAATGTTGTGTCGAGCTTTTAAGGTTGATCTGTTTGCTAATATGGCTTTTTAAAATATGCTCTTTGCATTTTATTTTGCCTTGTGCTTGGAGTAGCTTATCCTTGTTTTGATTTTGCACTACAAGACCCGAATCAGCCAATTAACCATCTGCCAGCTAAAACAGACTAGCCAAGGACAAAATGCTTAACATTTGGGCTCAAAGGTTTATTCCCAGTTACAAAAATCTCGGCACCAAATTTATTCTAGGATAATGCGGACATTCAGTTAATCGGATCTCGATTAATCAAGGTTCTATTCAACTCAGGACTTCTAAATGGATCTACATCTTTTACTGGATACAAAACCATATCTTCCATTATTGAACAACATACTTCAACATTGTGATCTCTCAGAGAAATAGTAAGTCGAAATCTGAAAAAATTAAATTTAAACAAATTGCACTCTATTTGGAATTCAATTTCCTATGGTGCTCATTCTTTACTTAAATATTCTATCGTGCTTTTAATGATGGCCTGGTTGTTAAAATGATATTTAAAAAATTTATTTTTAATGAATTTTATTTTATCTTGGTATTAGAGAAATTAATCCACATTTTTTGACCTTGGATATTAAACCCCACCAACGACCAATCCACAGAACTAGACTAATCAAGGACAAAGTGTGAGCACTCGTGTTCAAAGCTTTGTTTAATCTTTTGACTACGACCAGTACAGCAATTGTATCATGTTAAAGCCTAAAAAGAATTTAGACAACGGACATTACATCAGTCGTATCTTGAAAGTTGTAAGAATCGCACCAAGAAAGAATTTAGACACAGGCCGTTGCAGCAGTTGTACCTTGAAAGTTATAAAAATCGCGCCAAGAACGAATCGTGCTTGTTATATCTATAGCCGTAATCAAAAGGTTAAAGCATAAGATACGTCGGAATTTAAGGCTGATCGTAAACCAGGACACTAAGTAAATCGGAGCTCAAATAATCAAGGTGCTAGTTTATTTCTAAATCTATTGATATATGTTCCTGGTTGATTTGTTGGTTGAGGCTGGTTTTTATGGCACAAGCCCCATATTTGACAAAACCGCCAAATCCACTTAAATGGTTATATATACAAAAGTAAAACTTTTCAGACACAGAGAAGATAGAAATAGTCTCAGGAAAGAGAATCACCTTTTGCTGGAAATCATTACTCGATAAAAACCCATGCTTTCCGTTCTTTAACCACATGCTTCAAAGTTACAGATCTCTTAGAGAAATAGTAAACTAGAATCTGAGATCCGAAAAAATGTAAACAAATTGCACCGTGGGAGGAATTCAATCCCTGTTCCGGCCTTTAAATTGCGCCTTCTAATATTACAGGATGTATTGCGCCCACGAACCGCGTAATCGCAACATGCTCCTGGCCAAAACCACATTAACTTTGAGTGCTGTGTAAGTCTGCCGAAACCATCGATTCCAAGGTACGGAGGATTCGGTTTCTTCTCAAGCAAAAAGGGAGAAACAAAATTACAAAATGAAAGGAAACAAACTCTAAAATATAGCCTCCCCTGGCGAATAAGCAATTCCAATCGTTTGAAGTAGCCTTTAGTTGGAAACGATGGAAGAAAAATAAAAATCTAGTTCAGGTGGTAGCTGATGTCATTGGTGTTATGGACGCCATTTGTCAAGAAGCGCTTCACAAACAAGAATCCTAGATCCAAATGTCTTTTTTTTTCTGCTTTGGGTACGGTTTTATTTTTTCTTCCTAAAAGGAACTCTCTTAGAGTAGTTTAGTGAATTTAAAGTTGCATTAAAATGATTAGAAAGACTCGGCTCGATTTTTTAAACGTAACGTTCGGAATGCGGTGGATTGCTTTGAACATTTATGTGTAGCATTACATTTCAGTCACATAGTCGTGGATCTTTTTCTTGTTAAAAAACATTACTGTAGTTGAATTCTTGTAAATTTAATTTGTATTTAAAATTTTGGAATTTAAATATTCGGTGTAAGTTGTGTTCATGCTTGTAAGAGATGTATTTGTCTCCTGCTAAATGTAGAATGTGGTTGGGACGTATTTCCTGTGCTTATTATGAATGTGAAGTCATTTAGACTATTTTCCGAATACAATTTCAGCACTTCACTAGTAAAAATTACAAACAATGAATTCCGGATTGATTTAATATATTTGATTGGTCAACGTCAGTTAGATTCATAATACAAATACAAATAATACAAATTACGAATCATTAAATTACGATCATTAAGGTAACCTCGGTATGTATCACGCGAGAATATTTGGTAGCGGTAAGTAAAATTGCTTCCCGTTTGTTTGCTCAAACTGAAAATCAATCATAAATACGATTAGGATGTTATATATTATAAAATACCTGCTAAAATCAGAACCAAGTTTAATAACATTATAAACAAACTAGGATACATGCCCCGTCAAACGACGGGTACATAAAAAAATGTATTATTACAATTGTTTCTTTGCTAACTGGCAAGCATGCCAATGTGACACTTAAAGAATCAAAATTTAGCACCAAATTGACTGACTTATTCTAAACATCATGTTCACATATATAATTACATATATTGTCAATAAAATGTATAATATCTCTAATATTCCATTATGTGTACTCTGGAATTTACCAGCAATCAGGTTTCTAATTATCTATTTGAGCCCTACACCGTGGAAACTAAAATAACTTAATTATTGATAAGCATATAATCATCAGATAAGATTCGAGTTAGCTAGTTACAGTTAATGCTTATAGCTGAACTACGATAAATGGTTCGTCATACAACGGGTGCATAACAAAATGTATTTATTTTCGTCAAACTTCATTTATATATTTTTTAAACCTGACGGTGTGGGACCACTGGCTATGTATAAACCTTTTTTCACCACTATCTGTCAACTTTTGTTGATGACAGGCAATCTATAAACCTTTTTCCCACCAATTGTTCTGTCAACCTGCTTGGTGCATGGTGTTTTAAAGCAATATAATTGTAAAACTTAATTTTTAATCAACCTTTGTAAAACAAAATGAGTTACATACGGCAATCGTTTTATATTCAATGTCATTTCTATGGCGATTTCGAATGTAGTAATTTTCGATAGTTCGAATCTCGTTTCACTCGTGACATCACACATCCAATCAAAACAATTTGAAACTCCGCCTACTCGTGATTTCACAAAAACAGCGGAATCTAGCATTTTATAAAAAAAACTAGGCTACATGTCTCGCCATGCGATGGGTGCATAACAAAATTTATTTATTTCAGTCAAACTTTTATTTATATATTTTTTAAAACCAGACGGTACGTGATAACGGGCTATGTAAAAACCTTTCTTCACTACTATCTGTCAACTTTTGTTGATCATTGGCTATGTATAAACCTTTCACACTACTATCTGTCAACTTGACTTGCTTTCGCTAGTGTTGATTTTTGTGCAATACTAGTAAAACAAAATTATTGAAAACTCAATTTTTGATCAATGCTAGTAAATCAATTAGTTGTGTATGGGGAAATCGTTTTATTTCAATGCTATTTCCATCTCGATTTCGAATACAATGATTTTGATTCTTCGTATCTCGTTTCGCTCATAACATCACACAACAAATCAAAGCAATTGAAGCTTCTCCTATTAGTAACATCACACAACCAATCATAACTACAATAGTCACGGAAACATATGAGAGTCTAGCATTTATATAATAAGATATGTGTAATTCTTACCGTACTACTTATTAAAAAAAACAGGAATTGAAAGAGCATTGAATTTCTTATTAACACAATGGAAATTTATTTCTATTAAAACTTTTATTTATTAAATTTTTAACACAAACTTACTAAAGTATTTCTTTACAAAAAGTAACATCTTGATACACTTTTAAATAGGATTCTGCATAAATTCTATATATTGTACGATAATTTAGGATTCCTTCTAAAACTATTTCGCAAATATGCCGTTCTGAGTTACATAATTTAAGATTGCATACTAGTAAAAATGATTCGTGTGATAGCTATGTTTAAGCAATTTTGGACGTTATTTTCAATTTAAAGCTGAAATACTTCATAATACCTAAAAAATAGAATACAAAACACAATTTTCCTAACAAATATGTTGAATGCTCTCTTTAAAATTAAAAGCGGGAGCATAAATGGATTTTAGTGTTGTTAATGTTTAGGGTTTATTTGCATTTTTAGTTTGTGGATGCATGTTACTAAACAAATTTTATAAAATTTATCACAATAAAGTTTTTATCTTCGAGTTCAAAATTTACTGAAAATCAAACTAAATAAGATGACTCGTTAAAATAAACACCTTCACCTATCTCATCCCTGAAGACAGAAATGAGGGAAATTTGATAAACGAATTAAATATTTATTTTGGTTTTGAATTGAATTTTAGTTAGATGCCCTGGGGATTACTAATATAACAATTTATTTTATGCCAGTGGAAACTTAAATATATGAAACTATTATTAGGATTATCCATATTAGCTTAAGGACTTTGATAGAACAATTGTAAGTGTATGCATTATAAATCTTGAATTCAAGCATATAGCACAATATTTATTTTATTACTATGATGCTTATAATAACAACATTTCATTTGTTTACAAATTTATGTTGTAGATAAACTCTCATTGGAAATGCATTTACATAAATTTTAAATAAGAAAAGCACAAGATATGTTAGGCATTGTAGTAACACAATTTAATTTTGGTAATTACAATTAACGAAGCAACTAGTGTAGCTTAATTATATTTAAGTAAACCTTAACATCTTTCATGAAAATAATTATTCAAACAACCCAATTTTTATCCATTAGGTTTTAAATCTTCACAAGATTAATGCAATATCCTAATCATTGCTTTCCATGTATGAGCAGTGTAACGTACATTTAATTATGACATATGATTTAATAACGTACATTTATTTAATTATGTACCATATACTTAGAAAATAAATACTTCCAATGTACTTGGAAAATAAAGAGTGGTCAGAATAGAACGGCAGAAGTAGTATCTTTTAATTCCTTGTCGATAATCAATGCGAAAAAAACGTTTTTATTGAATGTGGTATTTTTAAGACAATTGCTTTTAAAGGTTTTGACGTCACTTCGAGCTCTGTAAACATTCAATTTTTAAATATGAAGATTAAAGCAGAATACTAATCATTGCTTTCTACATAAGAACAGTGCGACGTAAATTTAATTACCCACCATATACGTACTCTAAAATACTTGGAAAATAAAGAGTGGTCATAATTGACTTGAGCAAGTCGTATCAATCAATTCCTTGTCGATGATCAATCAGAAAAAAATACTTTCGTTTATGATTGGACATGGAATTTTTAAGACAGTTGTTTCTAAAGATTTTGACGTCACTTCCAGCCCTGTAAACACTCAATTTTTATCCATTAGGTTTTAAAATTTTCATAAGATTAATTAGATGAAGATAAAGCAGGATCCTAATCATTGCATTCCATATATGAGCAGCGCGACGTAAATTTAATTACCTACCATATACGTACTCTAAAATACTTGGAAAATAAAGAGTGGTCAGAATTGACTGGAGCAAGTCGTATCAACCAATTCCTTGTCGATGATCAATCAACAAAACACGTTCGTTTATGATGGAACATGGAATTTTTAAGACAATCGCTTCTAAAGTTTGGACGTTATTTCCAGCTCTGTAATCACTCAGGAAACTATATACTTTTGGCATCAATCGGCTGTCGGTACCTGAGAGTAAATTAAAACACATATGAATGGAGATAAAGCATCTCCCTCAGATGTATTAAACTTCCAGTTGTAGGTACTCCTACACCTAAACTACTAATGCGGTACTAATAAATGGTCGAAAAAAATTTACACCAACAGCTTAGATCATGCTGCTTTTGTTAAACAAATTTATTTCACCTGAGTGCTGTGGCTCTTAGGAGCAAATCTACCTACTTTAGGTGCATATGAGCTTCACTTGCTTGTGGTGCTCTGGTGATTTTTTTCTTTTTCTCATGGGGTTTCTGTCTCCAGTAAAAATATGTTCAAGTTGGCAGAACACCCAAGTGATATGTTTCTGCATCATCATTCTACTCTATACCTCATTCCCTCTTTTTCCTCTTCCACTACATTCTTTACTCAACGTTCTCTTGTGTTTGGCTCAGCTTGGTCATGTATGGCATTAACGCCGTAAAACCTAAATACGACCACCAAACGCATTGCTTAGTGATACTTCTTTTTCGATTGATTTTTTATTTGTCGTACAGTACTATGAAATGTACCTTCTGCTGGGTAATTTCATGGATCAGCAAGAGTATGTATTCAGCAAGGCAATTCACCAGGATTCCCGTATCATCCAATGTCATCAGGATTACCGTGCCATCCAACGTCTTGACCGTCGAATGCGTGAAATACAAAGGTTCATTCCACTACCAAAGGTAGACAGTGAAGATGTGTATTCTGTGAGAACATCAGCTGCCTAGTCTATCATACAAGTTACCAGAAGGATATAATGACCCACATACGTACATTTGGTGTCACTTAAATATGCATCTTACTATCGTCCTATCCATTCTGTACGAATATGATTTGCATCTTTATCGGTCCACGAGACTTCGAGGTCTTTTTAGAAGGATTATCAGTGAATATAGGAATACTGTAACTTTTATAAACCGAGTCAAAAAAATCAATGTTTACAAATTAAGGTGTCTATAATTGCCATAACAGTAAAGATTGGGCATAGTAAGATCCCCATTCTACACTTTCACACGAGTACCAACTATGTTGGTATGTCAATATTTGGTGCAATAAGGTGTGCGATATAGGACCATTTGTAGGTGTAGGACCATTTGTCTCGATTGTCTGACAACTGAAAACTAACTGGGTTTGATGCATGGGATTCTGTATGTTGTATTAGATGACATATATTTGATCTTCACAGTTTATTGTTTCAACGCGATGCACCCGGCGCATTCCTCAGTTGTTTACTACTAGTTGAATAGGGAGTATTGCGTTCCAGGATTGATCGTGATAATCCAGTCACATGGTTTGCCAGATCATTCGATTTGAATCCTGAAGACTTCTGAGATGGCAACACAGAGCACTTGCTTATAAAGCACTTAAGTTTAAACTAGCACCAATAGAGTTTCTGGAATACCTAATGGTGAGCTTGCACTCGGATGTCTTAAAAATTACACCTGACTTGTGCAAGTATGATAATGTTATCTACTATGCTACAAGTTAATATATAATTTGGTTATGTAAGCTTGACTTCTGATTTGTCCATTGACACTACAAAAGACATCATAAATCCAGAATGCCACGTACAATCGAAAATTGAATTTTGCGAAATTGTAAATGCTTTTTCTAGTTGGTTTTTGACAAGAAATACATTGGTATGATTATTATGCCGGTGATTTCCGTCACCCTGCATAAAATAGGGCGACATTAAAACCGTTTAGGGGGTACGCAAATAAAATACTACTAATCACTGAGACTTTCGAAAGCTTTATATCATCTGACTAACATTGCATATGATGTAAAAAAATTCAATGGACAATAACGTAAATAAATACTGAGGAAACGTATAGATAATCAGTATATGTATTTGTAAAATACATGAATTATAAATTAATTAATGTGCTCCATTTAAAAAATCCGTGACTGAAATAGGGTAGCAGCCAGTATTAACCAACACCAGTACAATATAAAATAGGTAATAATAAAATTTTATTAGGATTTGCATAACATGTGCTTCTATATTGAACAAAGGCCTCTGTATAATAAATTGAAGGTCAGTCGACATAACGATGTGAAAACATTTTAGAACAAACTTACTTTTAAGAATTCTGTAATGAGGTTTTGAACCCATATGAAGTTAATAGTATGAAGAATCTAGAATTTGTGCATCGTTTTCTCAAGTTAGATCTGTATTTTTTTACTAAGTTCACAGTATGAAAATGGTTAATTAAAATTAGTATTATAGTTTTCTTCATGCAATATCTCAACACACCGCAATATCTCAAGGAAGGACATAAATAGCACGATAAGCTTCAATGTAAGGAAGGTCTGATTCAATTACTTCATTCCCATTAAGACATCGTAGTTTACCACAAAAGCATCACAATGAAAATGAACATCCTCAGATACATCCCAGAAGATCTGCGCAACAAATACCTCATGTATTCGGTCGACGAAGCATCAAACAGATTGGTGCTAACCTACCTTCCCCATTCAAGCAATCAATAGTATAGATTCCCTTTCTATCTCTGGACACAAGAATTCAGTCCCGAGTTCTGGTCTTATCTCGGCAAGCACGAAAAAAAAATGCTGCATCTGTCTTCGGTCAATCTAATTTCTCATAAATCCAATAATTGCATCGCTACACTCAACAATTGCCGACCACAAGAAAATCTGGTTTTCACCTAGACTCTGCTATTTGTTCTGGAACGTCTTGTTCTTTCCATCCCCGGGGTGATCCTGTCTTCCGTGACTTCCTTAAGACTTTATTGTTCTCAAGAACAATGATGCTGGAGTTTCTTTTGCTCGTGGGCTTCGAACGTCGACAACATGTGCGAGAGCCTCTCTATTGCCTACCCGAGGGAGTTTCCGGAGAAAAACTTTGGGTCTGCGCTTTCGTCTTTGCCCTTTCTCTTATCGAATAATATAAATAACGAAATATGTACCAGCTCGTTAAGGGGGATCGAATTCTCAATGATGAAGGAATGTGTTTCAGTCCACTTTTCTTCTCCGTGTTTCATTTTTTTTTCTATTTTGTCTGTGTCAACAGATAAGATAAATATTTATGAATATTGAAGTATGCTGTTTGGGGGAATTAGCATATGAAATACAGCGTAGTTCTGAGTTAAGGCATTGGGGACTGTGGAATTTGTACATATATGAGTTTTCGATGAAAAGTAGATGGGGTATA
Source organism: Metellina segmentata (assembly GCA_947359465.1). Lineage (NCBI taxonomy): Eukaryota > Metazoa > Arthropoda > Arachnida > Araneae > Tetragnathidae > Metellina > Metellina segmentata. The sequence goes on from OX375875.1 coordinate 56,149,124, forward strand.
GGTATGGATTAATACTTTTTATTTCAAGGAAATGGTGTGGACAGTAACTGTTTGGTCAGTGTTGCGATATTGATCAATAATCTATAATTATATACATAAAATGTTCTCCTATTTTTAGCAGACAAGCTGAGACCAGCGTGAAATTTGCATGCATTCAGCTATGGATGAATGTATAACTTCTGGTATTTCTATGTATGCATTTGACTGTGTATGAATGCACACATAGAATTATAAAGAGCAAACTTTCGTAAAAATAACAATTTAAAATTTAAAAAATAATGTATATCAAAATATTGTTAGTTTGCTAATATACATTGCTTAACAAGACTTAAGCGCTTGATGCAAATTCTGAACTGCAAAATGTGTGCTTCAATTTCATTGAAAGAAACTCACTATGGTTGAAGAAAGGAATATGCAAACATAATGTGACGGGTTAAATCAGAACGACTCTCCATAAATATGTAAATTACATATCGGTAGAAGACGATGCGTTTTTGAAGCCTTTCAGTAGAGGATTTTAAAATGTTAATGACAGAAAATTTTCGAAATACCATTTTATTGTTATTATTATTTGCGAATTATAGTAATTTGTGCATTATATTAGGTCATTGTGGATTCTGATCGTTCACGTGGTGTGGGGTGTCTTGAAGCAGGACAGTCAAGTAAAGTCGTCTATATTTTTATTGATTCTGACCACTCAGAGATTTCTGTTCTATGGAAACAATTTGAAACGAGTGGGTCAGTACTGATCTCGGTTGGCAACGGTTGCCACACCATGCCATGATAGTATGCATTATTTATTGGCTAAGCACAATCAACAAGCGACCACTTCAACTGTAAGAGCAATTATTAATATAACAATTGGAAGTACCTGTAACTTCTGTGGGGCGAAGGCTACATATATAAAGTTCATACGCATAGGTATGCTGAGTTTGTTTCCCTCTAAGTGTCAAAGCCATCGAAGTGCTGATAAGAGCATACGACCAACGTGATGTGAGCAATTGTCCAACGTAGTGATCACGGATAAGTAAAGATTTGCCTTAAAATAGTTAGTATAATAGTAATAGGCCTGAGTGGAGCTGGAGAGAACACGAAACAAGCCAAACAGTCAATGGACATCACGCCTTATATTGGCGTGGGTTGGATTTAATTTGAGTTATCGAACAGACCTACCCGTCTTCACCAGAGGTACTGAAAAGGCTGAAAGATATCGGATGATGTGTTCGACTTCACTGTGAAATTGTAACAATTAATCTGACATATCATCAAATGAAAGGTAAATCATGTTCATATAGAGGAAACTAGATTCTTGATTCTTTTTGAATGAAAGCATTGCTTGTATGTAGTGGCCTCCATACTCTCCCTACCTCAAACACTTCGAGAATCTTTGGGAGGACCTCGGATGATCTGTGTCTTTGCCCATGTAATCCTTTGAATTTCTCCAAAAGAACCAGAATCTGTTCTATTAGAGAAATGGCAGTTATTGTCATCTGGTGAGCCTGACCACCTTGATTGATGGTATGAAATATGTCATAATAAGATATGTTTCGTTTGTGTTCGTGCAGCTTCCCCTTGTTTTTAAATGTATAAATGAGAGTATATATATTAGGGTGGAGCGAAAAACGCGAATTTCGTAAATTGAAAACGCCTATGGTGGGAATAGTTGGGGGGCTACCATGCTTATTAATAATACAAAATATGAGCTAAATCAATTAATATCTTCAGGTGCCAAAATCGCTTTGAAATTTCGAAATTTTGCTAATTTTTCCACAAAAATAATAATAACGCATTACAAAAATTTAATACATCTTATTTAAAGCATGGGTGATTGAAATTAACTTCCCTGCGTGTAAAAAAAAGTTTTTCACCTAACATTATCCCAGAAAAAAAAATTATCTTTTTTTAGAGCGCCATCACGCGCGTCTCCACACCTCTCAATAGATTCTTCATTGCGACCACGCGTTTACGCGAGCGCTTCCCCTTGCAGATCTTCGCTGTTTTTGCATTATGAAAACAACCCAGAATTCAGCACAAGGAGTTGGCTGCATAACCCTTAAAAATTTCAATTTAAGTTACTAGCTTACCCTAAAAAATTAAACTGAAGTTACTGGCAAGTGGTTTAGCTTAAAAGTGGTTGATATTGGCTTTTGGTTTCAAATCTGGGTAAAGCAAGTCTAGAAGCAATCCTTGACCGAATAAATCCATCTCAAGCCTCTGTACCACATACTGTACTATATGCTTCAGTTACTAATTTAACGCAACGTTCTACTGCTTGTGAATGTCATGGAAAGTTAAACATGTTACTATTGGTTGGAGCATCTAGAATCATAGACTTGAGTTGATCATCAGAAAGAGATACTGTAAGTGATGGATCTGTAATGGAGTCTGATTGCCATTCAATTAGATTTATGTAATCGTCTGTTTCAAAGTTTAACTTGGGAATTTTGAACTCTCGAATATTCTTTTTTACATTCTTTTCTGTGTCTTAATTTTAAATTCTTCTAAAGCTCAATTCTATGACGTGTTTTCGATCATCAGCTAACATCAACAAAATAATATTTTCTGGATGGGCATAATAAGCATTTCTTTGCAAAGCTATATCTACTACAATTTTTAAATCAACAGGCAAAATTCTCGATTTATTTAAAATATTTGAAAAATGAAGACTCCCGTACCGACATGATGACTGACTTTTAATTTTAAACCAAACATGTGAGTGTACCTTCACAACATACTTTGTTAATATTTTCACGTTATCTGTTGGATCTTCTGTTGAAACATATAACCTTAAATTTCTATTTGTCGTAGTAAACCATTTTTCACAAGATTCTAACATTTTTCCAATTTCTCCGCTGTATTCTTTGGGTCCAGTGGTTTTCCCTTCTAAATGTTGCAACAACTAACGCAAAGGCAGCTGGGTAGCTCATTTGTTTGTAATAAACAAATAAATCAATGCACAGGACGTCCTAAAAAGAGCTCGATATGTCGAATGACTCCATTTTTCAAACCTGTATTTACCACTGTACCATCACAACCAACCACTTGCATCTTAGAAAGATTGATATTTTCTCCAAAAAAGTTGAAATACTTGTTTTAATATTTTGAGAAGAGCCAGTTGGGTAAGAGTGACGTGTCCCATATATTTTGATCCTGGTTCTAGTATTAGCACGATATGTTCTTCTGTTACCGTCTTTCTAGCAATCCTTTCTCTTTCTTTAATCATTACTAAAGTTTATTCCTTTCGCTCATCTAAGTATATTCCATATTCTGATAAACCTCATTTTTCCTTTTCAGGTAGTTGCGGGTCTTTGTCTTTTCTCTTCTAATTTTACTACGATCAACTAAGCTTGAAGAATGATCCTTGTAAATTTTTCCCATATCCTTCAAAGCAGCATTTATTAGAATTGCTACCGATCTATCGGAAACAACAGTTCTGTGAAAAGCCTGAGCTACATTTGGAAGTTTAGTTCTCGTTTGTGAAGTTGTTGGTGAATTATTATCAATGAATGTGTTTATAGTGTCATTGGAATTCTTAAGCAAATTAAAACTCAAAGTAGCTCCCGTAATAGAGGGCGAGGGTATTTTGGATTGGTTTCCTTTACAATCTTTGAGCTGAACGTTTTGGCTCTCTGCTTCTCTTTCTTTGCACTGCAATCTTTTCTTCAAGCATTCTGCTGGTTTTAATGTCAACATTTCCAATAACCATTTTTCGAAATGTCCTTTGAACTGTTAAAAAAGCTCTTTCAGCAATAGGTACTTTCATTTTGAAAGTACAACTGAGAAAGTTCTTACATTTACTTATGGTAATATCAAATAGATATTTTTCTGCTGATTCCCTGAAGGACACAACCTTTTTCGAGAAATCTAGTTTGCAAGTATTTTTTAATAGTTTCTTAATATTTCTATATGTGCTTTATGGTATTTTTTCAGCATACATATTATTTGTTTGTTTTTTACAGTTGCAATCAAACTTTTCCCCCACAATCCTTTAAGCTCTTTAATTAAAATTGAACATACATCAGCCACATTCTAGCATCTCTTTTATAATCTTTCTGTATGCAAAGATAATACTTCATAACATCTGCATATGTTGGAAGCATGTTAGGCTTCATTATTTCAGCCATTCCCAACACGGGACATACATCTACTGATAGTGTCCTAGGCATTCCGACTTACTCACAGAAGAGTGTATCCTTAAAAAACAAAACAAACGAAACTGAACTAAAAGATTAAAATTCGATACAAAAAATACCTAAAATAAGTAAAAATACACAGTAAAATACGCACCAACAAATGAAAGCGAATCAATTTGAGCAAAGGACTTAGTTTTCTTCGATAGACTAGATCAGTATGGCATTTGCAGGAGCATACACCTACTAGGTATTTACAAAGTGGGCGGGTATTTAAAGAAACCCAGACACCTCCACTCCATGAGATGAAATAAAAGTGATTTACCTCTTATAAAAAGCGAAGAAAGAGAAGCGCCCGTTCACACTGGTAGCGAGGAATGCAATGATGAGTCTATTGAGAAGAGTGGAGACGTGCGTGATATAGCGCTCTAAAAAAAAAGGGGAAAAATTTTAATTTCCGGGATAGTGTTAGGTGTAACACTTTTTTTTACAAGCAGGGAAGTTCATTTCACCCACCCATGGCTTTAAATAAGTTGTATTAAATTTTTTAAATGCTTTATTATTATTTTTGTGAAGAAATTGGCAAAATTTCGAAATTTCAAAGGGATTTTGGCACCTGAAGATATTAATTGATTTAGCTCATATTTTGTATTATTAATAAGCATGGTAGTCCCCAACTATTCCCACCATAGGCGTTTTCAATTTCCGAAATTTGTGTTTTTCGCTCCACCCTAATGTATATATTGCATATTCTGCCCTACATGGACCTGACAGCAAGATGTGATGGTATAAGTGAAAGTATACATGCTTTAATAAGTGGATGGTTACCCACTTACTGCAACTACACTATAAACCCTTCTGGGCATATTTTCAACAGGGTTTTGGATATACAGCTATGAGTATTTGTGTCCATTCCTTTTGCAAGAATGTTACCAGCTCAGCTGTAGATTTCGGACGTGGTTCCCTGGTCCGTAATCGTCAAACTCGTCCCACCAATGTTCTATGGGGTTTAGGTCGGGACTCTGAGCAGGCCAGGGAAGACGTTTTACATTCATATCTTGATGCCCCTTATCGACAGAGGATATAACATGACATGGAATGTTGTTGTCCTGGAAGTAACATTCGTCCGTTCCATAAAATTGTCAAAGCGTAGGAAGAACCTGATTGTCCAAAATGTTCATGTAGGCGTCGGCGTTTAATTTACCACGAACAGCATGTATATATCCCAGGCTATACTGCGAAAAACACCCCTAAACAAATAGTTGGATTTTATGCAAATCCGCCGGCGTCCGGTCCATTATTGTAGGGGAGTGTATATATGTGTATATACACACAGTGAAAGTTTTACGGACACAGAATAAATACTCCCTGGTTGGAATGCACTTGATAGCAATCGAACCTGCTCCCCTATAACTCGAAGATTGCTAGCAAAATGGACATACCCATTGAGACATGAAAGACCTCTGCAATATGTGGAAACTGGTTTACGTATAAATGCAAGGAACTTTCATTGCAAAAAATAAATTTTTTTTCTCATATTTTTTTGTGACAATAGACAACCTAGAAATACTGCCAAATTTTGAAAGAATCTATTTGAAATGTAATTTTTTACTGGATAAGGGGCATTAGAAAAAGGAGAATTCATGTTTAGAATAGTTTTTGATGTAAATATATATTACATTTTACGGTTACTGATTAATACTATTCGTGACCGACAAGGTATACATCCGAATGCGCTTAAATGGACCTTGATCCTCTTAGTAAGGATGAAAGCTCTGCATTTGAAGATACGTACTGTTTGATATTTGTATGCTTATGACGTATAAAGAAACTAATTTCTTCAACTAATACGGGGAAGGAATAATTTTATATATTTTTGATATACGAAGAATTTATCAGATAGTATCTAATGTATAATATAATTGTATCTTCAAATATATTTCTGTGTGAAGAAATAATTTGAATGTCATTTTTAACGCGAATTGTTTTCCTTTTTTGACTTTAAATAATCGTTTTTAAATGTTAGGTTGTAGCTACAATCCAATACAGTTGAAATATTTTGCAGAAATAATCTTTTATATGTTTTTGTAAATTAATGTAACGAGTCTATTCATTTCATCACTCGTAGTTTTTATTACAATACAAGTATTATAGTTTATGTTCGAGGAGGTTGTAGCTAGGAGGAACTATTTCTAAATAGAAGCGAAAGTATGCATTTTACAAAGGGGAGATGTTTTATTACATGCTTAAAGTTAAACAATTAATCTGTATACTTCGACAAATTTATACCTCCTGATCTCTTGACATATAACTTAAAAATCTTCATATAATGTTTTGATTTTACCTTTAAACTCACTACATCAAAAACTTTTAATTTTTTTGAAGACCAGTTTAAAAGGTTAGGTATTAAAATGTTTTCGAGGTAAATATAAATACATTTGCATGATTCTCTAATTTACATTTTCTGAGTTCATAAATTAATTGCTATCGAGCTATTAATGTTAGCGAGTTTTTGATTTCATTAATAATTAGTCATTTCATGTCATCCAGACTATCCCAATTTTATTAAACTCGGCTCATTGGTTACCCAGGTTAAGAGGTTTAGAAATTTTTAGCTTTCAACTTGTAATATTATTTTATGTATATTAATTCTAAATTTGAAAAAGTGGGTAATTTTTCATGATTTTAGACTGACTAAATCTCCTGTACTTCTGAACCTATCTGTCCAATCATACTAAATAAAAGCTTATTTTGTTGAAAAATGCACAATCTGATTAACGACGTATCATAAGGTCTTTTAAGTGAACTTTTTAATTTAAAGATAATTCAATTTGACTTTTGTCCCACAATTACAAAAAAAAGTATATTTCTTATTTTTCTAAAAGATATATGTTGAAAGTATACTAATTATCTTTTCTTTCTGAAAGTTTCATAGTGGGGCATGCATAGGCTCATAGTTAAAGAATATGCGAAGTGAATAGAAATATGTATTTTGTACACATAAACATCTGCACCTGACCTGTCTGGCCAATCAAAATGAAAGGTAGTCCATTTTATAGAAAAAGTATACACGTTCTGATGGTATATTAGATGATACTATAGTTGCATTTTCTGATTTCAAGATAATTTCATTTGACCTCTACATTACATAAACTGCATTTTTTTTTTCTTTTTCTTCTTAAAAATATATTTTAAAGGTAAATTATTTTTGTTTTCTGAATGTTTCAAGTTAAGACACGCATAGATTGAAACAATAAATTTTGTAATTTCCTTTAGATATCCAAAAAGGTAATACATTTAATTAGAACACATATATTAAAAAAATCTGAAAGGTAACAAAAATGTGTTAACTGACTACTTAAACGATTCTTGCCTTATTTTGATCACAGCAAAAAAATGTTCCAATATCCTGTCGAGTACTAAAATTACTTCCGATTGGAGTGAACCACGGCAAGAATCATAAATGTGATGAAGCGTTCTACAAAAACAAATGTTTTTCAACACCTCACCGAAATTGCTCGGAGAGGTCTTGGGGAAGTTTGACGCCTATTTCCAAAAACTTTCACCACACAAGTTGGTAATTTAAATTGAATGCATCCTGCGATTGATAATTGTAATTAAGTGAAAGCGCAGTTTTCGATGTATGAGTTTTATATCTTTTATTTGGAATATTGCTTACCCTATAAACCCATGCGTATCACAACTTAAAAATTTCATAAAACAAAGTTAAACAATGCACTTTCAACGAAATTTGTTTTTTAGCGAAAAAATGATATATTTGTCTGAAATTTAAGGTGAAAGCCTTGAGTTTCAAAACATTTAAGGTAACTTTTCTTATGATACTCTGAATAATCTTAAAATCAGAATGTTCGATCATGTTATACCATCCACTTCCTCATATCGTGAGATCGTGATATCTTCGATATCGTGAACCTGCTGTTCTTTCACAGCGTGTTTTACAATGACTTGAGAAGAACAGGTGAAATAGAGCGTCCTATGCAGGTGGTGTTCATCCAGATGATCTCTGATTGGTTTTTGACTTTTACCATTGGGTTATTTTTTACTTTTACCGTTGGGTTATTTTTCACTTTTACCGTAGGATTATTTTGACTTTTACCATAGGATTATTTTTAGACTGCTGGGAGACGATTTGATACGACACTAGAGACAAGGAGAGAGAGATAGAAAGACATAAGCAGCGGGAGAGGCTTGTTAACCGCGCTCGACTGTGATATATTTACTTTTATGTATTGGTGTAATCCTACTTTTATGTATTGGTGTAATCGTACTTTTATATATTGGTGTAATCGTACTTTTATGTATTGATGTAATGATGTAATTACTCGTACATAATATTTTTCTTAATCTTCTTTTGTAATAGTAATAACTTAAATATCTTAGCTGTTGGTTTCCTTCTTCCTGTGTACGAGTCGTACTATCGCGCTACCGTTTTGTGGCGAAGATAAAACAACTTCTTCATAACTCTTTAGTTTTTGCTTTTACTAGTTCAGCCTCACTAGGGTCAATAAAAGGCTAATCTGTATTTACGTTGTGTTAGTAAAGATTTTCATGTGTACAAGGCCAGTCAAAATTAAAATTTAAAATGTAAGACACGCTGAAATTATATTATATTTATCATAGTGTTATTGACTCTTATAACGTTTGCAAATTATATAATTATAAAAAGAACTCAATTAATTATCATGTAAATTATACTATTTAGATTCATTAGCTAAATGTTTATGCTTAAGGCAATAATTGATAATTTTTAAGTTACGTCGTACTAGAGCAAAACGACGGGCTATTGACGGCGTTCCGGGTTTAATTCCCTAAAGGAAAGATCCGAGGACAACACCACGTCAGATGACGGGACAACACTTGAGCTGGCAACTCACGCAAACTTTCCCACCAACAAAACGTTAGTACTTTTGGCCACGACAGATTTCAGGTGCACCAGCCACCTCTACACCATACGCTTACAAACAACCATGCTCTAATCGGGATTCGAACTAGGAACCTTCTGATCTAGAGGCAAACATCTTAACCACCAGACCGGTTGATTGTCATGTTTAAGGTATAAAAAATTATAATTTATGCATAGAAATGAAATAACAATATTTAAGGTTATGAATATAGAATTTAAAAAGTAACATTAAGTGCCAATAACCAAAAACTAAAAATTAATGTACGTAGCACTAGATAAATAAATCGTAATTTAGATAATGAAGGCACTTCTATAGAGTTCTAAAATCAATATTATGTTTATTAAGATGGATTTACGTGGGATCTATGAAAACCATTTATTCATTGTAAATACAATCATATTGTGCTTTTTATTAAATGAATGTTTAATGTTTTTCATGCGATGTAAAAAATTAATTTACTTTTGAAAGATGAAAGCAGTAAATGGATCAGGATTGGTAAATTCATATATCATACTTTTTGGGAAGTTGTTTAAGCGACCAACATTTTATTTTTATACCTAGCATTAGACTGGACTGTAATAGTATATGCATTGATAGAATAGTCTGCAAAATTAAGTTGCTGTCTAACGTAAAAAGCAAAGGTTTAAATTGGCATGCTGCCATGTAAAAGTCTGAAACTCCGTCAAACATTAAAGTAGATCTCTTCTGACCACGAAGTCCAATATTTTAATAATAGGTTATTTGGTGCGGAATAGACATAGTGCTTAATTTTTCACTTCCAGACAGAAATATTGGTATTTTATCATCTCTTTGCTTTCAGATGATGTGAGTTGCTCTTATTTTGAAAAGTGATTTATTGCACTGTAATATAAGTTCTGACTGGAACTATATTCATCATCTGCAAAGAATATGATCAAAAAGAGTTATTACCTATACTTTTTCAAATATATTAGACATCATTTTCCAGATAAACCAAAATCATTAGCATACCGATTTCAAGAAATAAGTTCAGAGTAAGAACTCACGATAAAATTCTGAAAGACAATGATAGTAGTTTCCCATAAGTGATATTTTTTAATTTGCTTCTTTGTTATAGATTTTGTGTATTTTGGTATTATCTTTATGAATAAATTTCTGAATGGCAGCTATATAATTTCGTATAAGCGCATTTGCAAGGAAGTTAAAGGAACAATCTCTTTACATTTAAGATTAAGATGAATGACTGATAGTTAAAATTTTAAGTTGCAAGCTCACTTTAGATATTCTAATTTTTAACATCTTCACGTATAATTGTGGGATCATAATAGGTGCTTGAAGAACTTTTGCTACTAGTTTTAACGAACATGATTATTATTCTGACTCCTTTTAATTGTTTCTAAAAAATAATAAATTTCTTTATACAGAAAATAAAAGAATTCACATGGAGTTGCTTGTTTTTAATTGGTTAAGGCATTGATTGAAAATGGTTATAAAAATCACTTTTCTCTATTATATAAATTTGTAAATTTTACAATAAATGTAAACAAAAACAAATAAGTTAACGGAAAAGTTTTTACAAACTCCCCAATTTGACATTTTTGTAGCATCTACAATTTACTTTGAACTAATACGTATACTTGTTTCATCCATTCAAATAAACACTTCACATGCATGACAGTGTACTGTAAAACAGAACTAAAAAGGAGATATTAAGATAGCTATAAAAAAGTCAATTTTGAGTTTTGGAGTGATTATGAATGCCCCAATTCATTTAAAGTAAAAATTACTAACTTGTTGCGGATTTTTGCAGCACATTTTCCTATAAATATTTTTGGACATACATATTTCCGAATTCCGACCTCATTACGTAAGTTTTGAAGCGTTTAGAATTTGTTTAGAAGCGTTTAGAATTCGTTTAGAAGGTTTTTCTATAAAATTTCATTCTGAATGTGAAATAAGTGTTTGTTTTAAAATTAAATGTATTCAGTATATACGAAAAAAAGTTAATCGATTGCATTTAAAATAACAAAAAGTAAACTTTACAACTTATAAAAATAAATTCAATGTTTTTGAATGAATGCTTACGATAACAAAGTCGCAAAAGAATAAATTAAACTCACAAAATAAGCAACCTCAATTTTCTGTCATTTAAAACCAAACTTTTATCTTTTCAAAAGTTTAAGTATTTTGTAAATGTGATATTATTTGAAGATCAGTAAAATTTTATTTTTAAAACTTGCTTTACTCCAAACAAATAGATTTTTCGTGGTACTTTTTTTATCCCTACTGTTCGGCAATTCCATATGTCACGGACGTATCATTGGAGGATAAAAGAAACTATCACAATTACATAATTCACACATGTGAATTTATTTTTTGGTATTTATATAGAGGATAACTATTTCTAAAAGCATCACTAATAAATAGTTTTATTTAAAAAACAGAAATAGAGTTAATACTTTCTTTGGAGGTGTAATGGACATATCCCTTTAGGAAAAAATTATGTCACTCTGAACACAAATGACAAATCGCCTGATATTTACAAAGGAAACTAATGAAAAAAATTTACGAATGAAGAAGATTTAAAGATTTTAAAAATATATAGATTATCTAATTTGTAAAAAATGTGAATTTTTAATAATTATTTCAAATTGTAACGGACGTATTATGTAGTGTAACGGACGTACCTGCTTTTGTAGTGTAACGGACGTAAGATCTTCTCCATAATTTTATTCAAACGATTGGAGACCTACGCTTCAAAAATCATTGGAAGTTACCAATGCGGATTCCAGAAAGGGAAAACAACGACTGATCAATTACACACAATTAGGCAGATTTTGGAGAAAACCAAGGAGTATAACATTGAGACCTACCACTTATTTATTGATAATGTTTAAAGCTGCTTACGACAGCGTCAACCGAGAAAAACTACTGGAGGCCATGTTGGCGTTTAACATCCCAAAGAAGCTGATCAGCCTCACAAGAATGACTCTCAAAAGAGTTTCGTGTAGAGTAAAAATCTCGTCGTCTCTGAACCATTCTTCACCAAAAAAGGCATTAGACAAGGCGATTCTCTTTCTTGTCTGTTATTTACCATAGCTCTGGAAAAGGCCATTAGAGACTCTGGTATCAACACAAATGGAACGATCCTGCAAAGAACTATCCAACTACTCGCTTTTGCCGATGATATTGACATAATTGGAAGAACGAAACGCTCAGTTATCGACGCTTTTGTAGCGATTGAGAGTGCAGCGAAGGAGATGGGGCTCGTGATAAACGCAGACAAAACAAAGTTTTTGATAGCAACAAATAAAACTCCTGATCTATCCCCTTTAAAGATAATGACCTACTCCTTTGAAACTGTAACCCACTTCAAGTATTTAGGAACCTTAATCTCAAGCCACAACGACCTAAAAATTGAAATAAATAGCAGAATTTTCATGGCTAGCAGAAGTTTGTACGGCCTCAGAAACCAACTAAAATCCAGGTTCATCAGCGTGAAGACTAAACTAACCATTTATAAGACTTTAACCAAACCCATAGTCATGTATGGGAGTGAATGTTGGACCGTCAATAAAACTCAGGAGGAAAAACTACTAATTTTTGAAAGGGAGATCTTAAGAAAAATATTTGGACCTACTCAAGAAAATAACCTGAGAAGGATCCTTTACAAACACGAAATATACAAAAACTATGATAAATTCGGCGGGACCGACATATTGAGAACAATTAAAGCGTCACGCATCAGATGGCTGGGTCATCTCTTTAGAAATCCCGATGCTGACCCTACCAAAAAAGTGACTTTTTCCAAAATTGAAGGGACAAGAAGAAAGGGACGACCACCTACAAGATGGATTGATAATGTGGAAAGAGGTCTCAAGTTTTTGGGAGTCAACCGATGGCGGTCGGTCGCACCAGACAGGGCCAGATGGAGGAGGATCTGCGAGTCAGCCTTGGCCTGTAAAAGGCTGCTGTGCTCCTGAAGAAGAAGAAGGAGAACGGACGTACCATCTTCTGAAATACATGCACTGCTTTATGATTACTTATTGTACAAAATGTGTTACAGTAAATTGTTACCATAAATAAAAGAAAAATAATAATAATTAAATATTACCTTAATAAAGGGAAGAAAAAAAATAATAATTTAATGAAATTTTCAAAATTTAGTGGTATTACACAATGACAAAGCATTTTTAAGTTAAAAAAATTCTACATATAAAATAATACATCAAATGTCTATCCAAATCGATTATCTATTGAGATTCATCAATTATGTCAAAATATCTTCTACATTCACAACAGAAATGTCATCATTTCCCGGCCAAAATATTTTTTGCCCAAGTGCTTTTTTTAAAAACTTTACACTGATTGCATTTTAGACTGAAATTACTTGTCCAACAAATCCTTTTTTGTTCCCCTCGTCTGTAGTAAGTTTTATGACCCATAAGCCGAAAGTTACACTGCCATTACTGGATACATATTTATATTGGTCGGCTGCATTTTGTCAACTTTTTCAGTAAAATGTTTTTGGATTTAAAGTGAAAAGGAGTTCCAGATTTTCTAGAAATTTCTGAAACATACATAATATTTTTAGAATTTGCTATTTCACTGTGAATTGAGTGATTCTTTGGAATTTTTCGTATGCCTTTAAATAGCTCGTTCAAGTTGTTAATGTTGCTTTCAATCGTTTCTTTACATACAAAGATTATATTTGTTTTCTGATTGTTTTCCCTGAGTACAGTGAAATATTTTCTACATTCAGAATTGATAATTGCACCATCAGGAGCGTCTTTGCCATGGAATGTGACGAAGAAATGCCAGTTGAGGTTAACTTCAAAATCTTCTTCACCATATGTAATATTCAGCAAATTAAATTTTTGTTTGATATGTTGTGAAGCACCATCTGAAAATATATTAACTTCCTTTAGCTATGAAAGTTTAGTCTTCAAATCTTTAATTATTGCTTCATGGAAAAAGTGGACTGCATATTTACCATGTTGCATGTAGTTAGATATAAGGGCACATGTAACAGCAGATTTACATGGTAACCAATCAACCGCAATGTAAATAGTGACCTGCTTGTCTTTATTCCAATGGGCAGATTGAAGTTGATCTTGAAACTTTATTGAAAAATTTTCACTAAAATGAACTTGCGGAATTATAGAAAATCTTGATACATTTTCTTTTGCTTTTGTAAATAATTCACACTGTTCTTTCTTTCTTTCTTAATAAAACAATACTTTAAAAAATCTTTAAGCATTTCCTTAATGGTTTCAAGAACATTTCCTACAGTGCCACTTTCTTTAAATTTACGTTACTTCTTACGGACTTCTTTGCTTTTTTCTTCTTCTGAAATTTAGTTTGTGGGACTGAATTTTGAAGATTTTTACATCTGACACAAATGTTTAGCATGCATTCTTCTGAATAGGTACATTCGATTTCTTGAATAAAATCTGTAGTACGTTTTGAAAAATTGTGATGCACTAAAGCATCCAATACAAATTGAATGTTGCTATGGCATTCATAGACACATACATTATTTGGAATCTGAGAAAATAACAATATATGATCTGGTCTTAACCCGGCGTTAGTCGCGCCACTTTTTGTAACGTGAGTAGGCGCGCCGGTCTTTTCGACCAAACAATTTTTTATAACAGATAGAAACTGTTTCTGGAATAACCAAACACTTTTATGGATACATATCAATAAAAAGTAGTTTAAAAGTTATTTTTAAACATAAATCGCGATGGCAATCAAGTGGCAAATGCATAAATTCTAGATATTAATTTAAAAGTATGAGAAGATAATGTAAACAAATAAACATATTTTTATATAAAATTAAACAATTAAATTTTTTTAATAATTAGTAATGAATTATATATAATAACAAATATTTAATTATTATGATTAAGAAAAAAATGAATTTATATTTGTGAATTTATAAATATTTTTTACTCTATTTCCAATTCTGCTCTGTCAATTTGAGAACATTCAGTACAAACTGTTTGTGCATGTTCCCTGCAAATATATTTGCAACAATCATGACATGTTTGTTGCATTTTTTTATTTTTTGTGTGGCCAGCTAGCCAGCACCGAAAAAACGTGGAGAAATGAATATGCACTCTCCTTCCTATTTGGACTAACGTCAGTAGGCGCGCCGCGGTCAGTATGACCGAACTTCCCTTTCGGATACCATAACTTCCAGGAATTTCACAAGAAAGTGACCAAACTGGGGGAAGTGCTAGAGGACACTTTGAAGGTCAGCTACACAATGTCATTCCTCTTTATTTAAAAAATACGGGAAGATACAACAGAAAGAGCATGCACTTGCGGGGAAATGACCAATGCGCGACTAACCGCGGGTTAAACTTGAAAACTTTGACAATTCAATCTTTTGTTCAGGGTTTTTTGTTTTGAAAAGCTCGCGAGTTTCTTTAAGTGTGAAATACATATATCGCTTTTATTTGTTTTTTACCATTTTTCCAAACTGCTTTAACATTTTTTCGTCCTGAAGCCTGACGGGAAACACATCATCTTCTTGATAAAATAAAATCACTGCATCTCTAGAAAGTAATTGTTTTAGGAAGAAATATTTTCTTAATACACCAATTGCCTTTGCATGTTGGGAATTAATGTGAGCCTTCTTTGTGAGATTTTTTGGCAGGGCTACTTCAGCTTTTTTTTATTGAGTTTTTTTTTTAATTTTATGAATGAAGTGATATAGATTTGTCACCAATTTATAAAAATTACATAAAATAATAGGACAACATGTCAATACAAATATTAGCAAATGCATGTAAATGTAATGCACAAATTGTCTTTTTCTTGATTCAAAAAATATATTTTCCACTTAAATTTGTTTTGTACTTTTATGTATTAATAATTTTTTATTCTTGAATCAATATGGTAATTTTTTTCTTAACAAATTTGTAGCTTCACTATCCTGTATCACTACTGTGTTTTCTCTAAACAGTAGTGATACATCCGTAACATATCAGTGATACGTCTGTTACACATTAAAAAAATATATTTACGTAATTAAAAAAGATATTTTTATCGTACATTACTATGCTTGTTGTGATTGCTTTATTTCAATAATGTTGAACGTCTATACTTGTAACTAATGTTGTCAGAAAACTTTTTCCCAAAATTTGTAACGGACGTATCCATATACAGGATATAGAAAGTTTTTTCCTTCCCAAAACTTTAAAATAAATAATACTTTTATTTTTATCAGTTTTTTTATAGTATACTATCATATTATTACTGGAGATTTAAAAGATTCAGATATTATATGTTCCTCTATCAGAAATATGGTAATAAATATGATATGCCTAAAGTGCCAAGTAAAGAACCAAGTGCTATAGTAAATATTTTTTTATCCAACTTTTAATGACTTCTGCATTTATACAGAGGCATAAATTTACTATTCGTTGATTGATACTGATATCCAGACAAGTTACCTTTATTTTGATGTATAACACTTATTATTTTACACATTTTAATTTTCTGGTCTTTTGGTTTACTTAAGCGTGGCAATATCCTGTGGTATCTAAATAGAAACTATATATATATTTAGAATTACAGATTTTGTTTCTCGACTGTTGAGTGTGTACAATTCTAGTTGTCGTAAATTGTAAAAAAAAACCTAAGTCAAAATTTTAAAAAATCTTTAAAATACAAAGTACGATTACACATCTAATTTTAACGGTAACTGCCTAGTTTTAATTAAATGTTTTTAGCGTAGCGCTATTTATAAAGTAAGCCATTATTGTCTTATTTTAACAGGTTTTGTTTTGTTCGCTTGATTTACTTTTATGCATTGGAATTCTGCAAATCATTAAGTATTAAATCAATAACTTCTATGGTAAGTTGGTTGAAATATAAACATACCGCCAAGAAATGATACTATGTGTAGCAGCTATACATAAAATGACAAATTCTATACAAAATTTTAAAAATTAATCATTAATTTTACAATTACCAGGTAGTAAGTAGCAAAATTACACTTTTACTATCAGTGGGTTTTTCGCTTGCGTCTTTCGCATTAAATAGACTCGTTTCCTTACAAAATGCAAGTTATGCTAAGCTTGAATTACATTTTTTTAAACCTTTCACATCTTTTGTCAAATATTTAATAATTATTGATATTTTGGAAATAAATAAAAATAGGCTCATGTCATTAGTAATAGAATTTTAATACCTTAAATGTAATATTTCTGAAAATTATTGTTTTCAATTGTTCACAATATTGGTAAAACCATCTGAGTTGCATACCACAATCGTAATAGCTGTATATCTCAATGTTATATCTGTGAATAGTTTTTAACCCTTTTTGTACACATAGGACAAATAAAACGGTTGTTAATATGTATGCGATGTTAACGTGAAGTTCTAAAGAATAAATGAACTCAATCTGTTGGGGGACTGGTAACATGGTATAGATTTGTGTAGAGTACAAATCGACAGTCGCCAACTCTGTTATACATATCTATGCTCAGATGGCAATATGCTATAAGTCACTTTTTTTTAATTTTTCATGACAGCAATTTTAAGTTTCAAGATTCAACATGTGGTTCGGTGTTTTTTATTTATTAAAATTTTACCACCTTTGTTTTCTAATAAACTGAAAGAAAAAGACTTAAGACATTTTGTCACCTTCCAAACATTAACAAACCAGACTCCAGGATGGGAATTACTCAATGTTTAGGGAAAAGTGACTTATAACATTTTGCCATCTGAGCACAGATATGATATAACGATTCTTAGATAAAATCTTATCAATTTACCCTGCACTGCTACAATTTAGACTGTCTGTACATTTCTTAAAAAGAGCATTAATTATGTGCCTCCGAATTGTAAATATTCTTTATAATTACTATAACATTTTTTTTTAAATTTTGTTAAGTCCTGTTATTTTTTCCAAATAAATATAATTACTTTTTTTAATACGTTGATGTCAACATGTGTGTTTTTAATATAAAAAAACCTTAAAGCCTTTTTAAAAAATTATCAAAGTAGCAACTAATCTTTCGAAAACAAATTCAGTGTAATTATTTTGAGAAATATAAATTTGTTTTTTATAAGTTGAAATGGTTTACAAAGACTCAAAAGGTGTTTTATTAATTTTAAGGACCAATATTCTATTCATATTGCCTTAGAAGTTTTACCACGTGCATTTCTCAGTTTCTGTAAATATTTTATAACTGTGCTAGCTTTTTTTCTGAAGTAGAAATATAAAAAAAATATTTTACTTTTATTTTAATGAACATAAGTATCATATAGCAATTATTTATAAAAAGTTGAAACTTAATAGCTGCTTCAAAAAAGTAAGATACATGTTTGCAACATACATGCAAGCAAATTAATTTAATTAAGAATGAGTTTTTCTAAATGTGGTTTAAAATTCCTCGTTTTTTTAGATGAAAACTTTTTTAATAAATATAAACAACAGCCTGGCTTATTTTTTTGTATATTCAGTTCGAATCATTTTACAAATTAAGAATATTATTTAAAACACTTTTCTCGTCAACGTAAGTAAAATTCATTTAGTTATGCACAAAGAAATGATAAAATAAATTTCATACTGAAATTTTGGTTTCTCATAACACGGACTTTGACACGACCTTTAGCATTTGATGTCTTCAAAAACGTGTTGATCGCGATCGTCGACATAACCATAATTTTTTACTAGCAATTTATTTCTTCTTGATTAACCAACAGATTTGACTTTGGTTAGTCTATTTTAAAATAAACACAATTGAAATAAATAAAAATGAACCAGACCTCAAAGCAAATATTTGTTTGAAATATGCAACCGATAGTTTGTATTTTAACATTTCAAATTAATTGGTTACTTTTGAGAAAATAAATATTTACACTTCATTTGTTCAGTTCTAATTCAAAATATTACAATAAGAGAATTTTAAAGAAGCGTACATTAAAATATAACTGAAAGAATGAAGAAAGTTATTTGTTTGTGGTCAATCATCACGATTTACTTTAGAAAGAAAAATGTTTCCAGAACGTATATATGTATTAATTAATTTAGTTTGCATTACATTTTGTTTTGCCATACTTAATGTTCTACTACTAATATACACACATATATCTTTGTGGTGTTTGTAACCTATCGTCCCTTTTGAGGGACGCTTTTAAAAAAAGCCTCACTTTCACATAAATGCAGCTTTCAACTTAAAAATCATGAAGAAGTATTTCTAAGCATTTGTTCAATTATATTCAGTAGATGACAGCATTTGATGGTAGTGAAGTTGGTGTTGTGAGCTTTTTATTTTCATCGTTCACGCAAAACGCAACGTTTGCAATGTCGAATCAAAAGAGGTTAGATTTTCCCATCATTTATAAAACAATTGACCTGTATTTGATAAATGTGTTACTAAATGCAATTCATAGTTTACATGTTTTTGGAAATTTATATTTTATTAAATGTTGATGATGGTTTTAGCATTTTAGAAACATCTCTCAAAAGGGACGCTAGGCACAGGAGGGCATGTGTATTTGCCGTGCGCAAACATGACGAAGATCCTGGCGTATCTTGTCGCGGTTAAATATTTATTTGTAAGCAACCATTAGAATGTATTCGCAAAATTTAACTTTTGCTTTTCTTTGGATTTTTATAGAAATTAAAAAAATAAATAATTGTAGAATTTCGTTAGTTAACGAAATTTTGGAATTGCGTTTGTTCGTTATCATTCTTTTAACCAGTGTCCTAGTTTATCTTATAGACGTCTTTAATGGTCTGCTGAAATTGATGTCAACATTACTGCAATAAGTTCTGTACTGTGCAGAAATCGATTTGAACAAATAATTCAGTACTTCCAGATGCTTGCAACCCCAGGAGCAACAACTATCGATTTATGAAACCAAGTTACTGTCCTATGTCGGTCACAGTTGCAAACATGGGGCAGGAACTGTAAATAATGTTGAAAACCTAAGTATGGGAGGTTCTAATGATGTGGATCGCACTTCATAACTACCTGAACATTCCAACACCAATTTATTCACTTCTGCACTAATTGATTATTTGTCCAATAAAAGATTAAAAAAAACATACCAGAGGTACATTTAAGTATAAGTACGATGAACAGCAAGACAACGTAATCCTAGTTACGTGGAAGGAGAAAAATGTTGTAACAATAGCGTCAAATGTACATCGTGTTTGCCCATTGATAAATGCTAAACGGTAGTAAAACACAGAGGAAAAAAATGAAATTGATCGACGGAATTTAAATCATAAATATAATTATTGAATGGGGGTACTGACAGAAAGGATCAGAACATTGCAAGTTATTATTGCTCTATCCGGAGTAAGAAATGGTGGTGGACTCTTCATATTTGGATTGGAGAGCAAAATGCGTGGCAGTAATATCGTCTTTGTGCATCATCAAACACAAATCCTTGCACTTTCTCCAATTCCTAAGAGTGATATATTTAGCCTATTTTACGAAATGTACTACAGAAAGAGTTACATTCAGGAAGACCTTTAGAAAAACCAAAGACCTAAAAATCCAGAGTATCAAGTGTCATTAGATATGATATTCTAATGTAGTTTCGATGAATAATTACAATTTAAGTTGTGAACTTTATTATGAATATGCATTCAAAATGTTTTAAATTGTAATTCATAAAATCATAATGTACCATATTATTGCAAAAAATATGTAAATGACTAATTCCATAGACAGATTCACTGCTTTCAAAATAAAAGTCTATGGCCATTTCGGTAGAACTACACATTTACCATTATTTTGAACAAAAATATACCTGAGTAAAAAATATGTTTATATAAACTTTCTTACTTGAAGCTACCAACAACGTACTTCCTAATTTAGGCTTTCTAAGGTAATTGTCAAAGATGGTAGTGCATCTACCTTCCTAATGAAATAGACGGAACAGGTGAGCGCAACTTCATGCTATTCCTTCTGGTCGCTCGTTTTAAAATTTGTCGCGTGATTGTGGGAAAAGTACGAATCTCGACCTTTGACAAATTATTGATTAGGTAGAGATAACCGATTTATAATCCCACGTGACTAGACCTTCTACAATCTTATTTTTTGACTCTGTCCACATGCTCTGTCACTTTCATTAGAAGGTCAAAATTGCAATAGCTATAAGCCATAGATAACTATTTCGGATATAAGCTTTGGACTGTATGTTGCTATTTAATGGTCTTACCTATTTGTCCACAGTTATGATATTAATATATATTTATCTTAATAACGACACAATTTGGCCATCGTTTTAGAAAAAATGACAGTAGAATACGAAATTTAACTTTTAACCTAATTTATTTGGACAATTAACAACATTTAGACACAGTTAACTGGCATGTACTGATTATATCATTTAGGAAATTTAAGTAACATATCGTCAGCTAATAAGTGAATACAATGAGTCAACAAACATTATTCAGAGAGAATGGAGGAAAAATAATTTCATTCGCTAAATTAATCGCTTTTCAAATGTGCTCCTCAAGATGAAATTCCTCCTATAGTCCAAAACATTGATTTAGTGGAATTCCTTAGTCTAAACAAGACCATTTATTTTCATTTATAAAGGATAAAAACTCACATTTTAAATGTTGACTCATTGTGTTCCACATCAACAACATTACGAGGAAATCAAATCGAATCACTGACAATACCATTCCATTAGATTAACATGAAATCTACAAGCGGAACAATCGAAACATCATTTCGAAAAGATCATTCCAGACCTTTAGAAATATCATTCTAGAACACAATCACTTCCATCCGAAAATTTAAAATTTCCAACAATCCTTCCCGAACCCTGAATTTTTTAAAGGAATCTCCCTTCACACATCAAACCCAAAAGACCGCTGCCACAAAAGAAGGATATAAAAAAGATATTTCATGGCCTGATGACGTGCTCACGCAGTACCTCCAGTCCCTTATGAAGTCACGTACAGCGCCTGTTAGATGCGAGAACTCTTTGTACATCCCATCTTTAGAAGCTTCTATCCGTTCCGTTTTCTCATGGCTCGATCGACCGTGATGCATAGGAGGCACGTCGTGGCTTTCAGTATTCGATTTTCTTTTTGCTTTTCCAGTTCTTGCTTGTCGTGCCAGTCCGTCTCCATATATGTTCTTATCGGGAGTGGTTTCCTTTGTTGTCATCTCTGGTAGAACTAGGTTTGCTAAAGTTTCATTGGATATAAATGACTTGATCGTCGACGTCCAACTTGCGTGCAATTTGTACCGCAGTTCTCCACGTCGCCGCACATGAGTCTCCGTTCTGAAGTACCTTGTTTTCATAAACAAATTGAGTATAAATAATAATTAATAAATGGTTGCATCCAGTAACGTCCAATTTGTTTCAAAATATACTTTTTTTACACCAAGTAAGCGAAATAAACACTTTTTTTCCCCCCATAGAATATTAATTGCAAATGGCGCGAAATGAGTTCGTGCGTCATTTCACGGTTATGTGTGCATAGTTGGGCTACAGTGCTGCACAGCGGCGCAGCACGTTTAAAAACCGGATGTGTGCACCAGGCCTTATATATTATTGACATATGCGGCAAATTAACCCTTCAAGTGGTTTTGAAGAGGCATCTCGTCCATCAAGATCTGACCAACTTTGCAACAGGCAAGAGATATCGTGATCGAGATATTACCTATCTTTTGAGGTTGACAAGATACAATCTGCTTAGTTGTCTTCTAATCACAAGAGATCTCGTGATTGACATATTACCGATCTTTTGATGATGACAAAATAAAATATGGTTAGTTTTCTTCTTATGACAAGAGGTCTGGTGATCGCGATATTACTGATCTTTTGATGATGACAAGATAAAATCTAGTTAGTTTTATTCTATGTCAAGAGGGCTCGTGATTGAGATAGAAACGATCTTTTGATGATGACAGAATAAAATATAGTTAGTTTTCTTCTTATGACAAGAGGTCTGGTGATCGAGATATTACTAATCTTTTGATGATAACAAGATAAAATCTAGTTAGTTTTATTCTATGTCAAGAGGGCTCGTGATTGAGATAGTACCGATCTTTTGATGATGATAAAATAAAATATGGTTAGTTTTTTCTTATGACAAGAGGTCTGGTGATCGCGATATTACCAATCTTTTGATGATGACAAGATAAAATCTAGTTAGTTTTATCCTATGTCAAGAGGGCTCGTGATTGAGATAGTACCGATCTTTTGATGATGATAAAATAAAATATGGTTAGTTTTTTCTTATGACAAGAGGTCTGGTGATCGAGATATTACCAATCTTTTGATGATGACAAGATAAAATCTAGTTAGTTTTATTCTATGTCAAGAGGGCTCGTGATTGAGATAGAAACGATCTTTTGATGATGACAGAATAAAATATAGTTAGTTTTCTTCTTATGACAAGAGGTCTGGTGATCGAGATATCACTAATCTTTTGATGATAACAAGATAAAATCTAGTTAGTTTTATTCTATGTCAAGAGGGCTCGTGATTGAGATAGTACCGATCTTTTGATGATGATAAAATAAAATATGGTTAGTTTTTTCTTATGACAAGAGGTCTGGTGATCGCGATATTACCAATCTTTTGATGATGACAAGATAAAATCTAGTTAGTTTTATCCTATGTCAAGAGGGCTCGTGATTAAGATAGTACCGATCTTTTGATGATGATAAAATAAAATATGGTTAGTTTTCTTCTTATGACAAGAGGTCTGGTGATCGAGATATTACCGATCTTTTGATGATGACAATATAAAATCTAGTTAGTTTTATCTTATGTCAAGAGGGCTCGTGATTGGGATAGTACCGATCTTTTGATGATGACAGAATAAAATATGGTTAGTTTTCTTCTTATGAGAAGAGGGGTCTGGTGATCGAGATATTACCGATCTTTTGATGATGACAAGATAAAATCTAGTTAGTTTTATTCTATGACAAGAGGGCTCGTGATTGAGATAGCACCGATCTTTTGATGATGACGAGATAATACCTGGTTAGTTTTCTTCTAATGACACGACATCTCGTCCATCAAAATCTACACAATTTTGATAATGACGAGATACTTTTTCGAGGAAATCACCATGCGGGTTTACAATTAAACTCAAGGTATCCTGTCATCAAAATGATTGCGATTTTTAATATTATAATGAGATCATGTTTAGGTCATTTTCCTTCTAAAGACCTGGTAATAGTAACTCGTCGATCATGATGTGGTCAGTTTTGCTAATAATGAGGTACCTTGCCTAATCATTCACTAAGAGGGTTATGTTCTAGATTGTCTCATCACTGGGCGAACAGCTGAAGCTGTACAATGTGAACCCCCCATTCAAAATTAATAAAATTTTATCTACTGTAGAAACTAACTATAGAAATTAAAGTCGAATTTACACATCGGAATATATATTTTTTAAATTTCAAATAAAGACTTTTAATTAGTTAAAACTAGATTTTCCACCGTTGGGTGGATATTCTAACATCGTGAGGAATTTTTAGAGCAAACATGGTTGAAAATATGTATGCGTGAATTTTGGTTTAGTTTATAGTAATTATTAAAATTGGCATACTACAAAATACATTCCGAACTATTTTTTATGTTAATATGGCTAAAGTTTAATGCAAAATGACGAGTAAATCTTTTGAATGAATCAAACGCTACACCAAGACAAAATTAGCTATGATTATTTGAATTGGGAATTTATCAAACATTAGCAATTATTGTTTTAAAAAAAAGTTTTAATGGGTTAGAAATTTATATCTGACAAAATGGTAACCCCAAAATAGATCACGAGATAAATTTGTCTTAACAACACAACAAGCTACTCTTTTTAGGAGAAAAAAAAATGTATGTTTATTTAGCCCTACAGTAAATTCATTTCATGGTTTTACTCTAACTTATTTACTACACTAAACTTTTTAACATTATAAGAGTTAGAAATGCTTCACACATGACTTACTGAATGTTTCACTAAAAGGCATTCTCCCCCAAATACAAACAATTCTGAATCTTACCATGTATTCAACCAACTTTGTTTCGGATGTCACCTGTCATGTGTGTTTCCTATCTTATGTCTCATTTACCGATTAGATTGTTGAATTCCATTCTAATAATTTCATTTGATCGACCAATATCCTGTACGTGCAGTTTGTGTTTCCATATTGAAAGCAATAATAATATAACACTAAAAAACAGAATATATTATTAATCGATAATATAATGCAATAAAATCTATACATATTATTAAAAGACACTGAGCATGTTTTTGGAGTTCTGAAGGAATTACAGGACGAACTCCAGAAATTTTCAAGGAAATAGTATTTCAGCGAAACTCTATTATCGTCTCTTAGTACAGCGAAGTTATTTTAAATACTCCCATTTCCACTAAAAAACATTTTCTGTGAAGTGAAAATATTAATATCTTAAGTATCTGTTAGAATTTGGAAAATACAGGCAATATGAAACATGTTCCGTATTACTTATAGTTGAAGTGTTTATGTGTTACACTCTGCCTTTAAAAGTTGCCTTTTGTTTGACGAAATAAAGTTAACAGTGTATTGGTTTTAAATATTCACACACACAAGCAAAAGAACTTTGTGATAAATATCACTGTAAAAATATTTTTGAACTTGAATTCTTTTAAATATTTGTAATTAGCTTTTCAAATGAGCTTTTCAAATATTTTTAGCATATCAGAATTCAAAAATAAAGTTTCTGTTATCTACTGGTGATCAAATACTTTCGTCAAACACAGAAGCATTTTACATAAATTCTGATATATTTTATTAATTACCTGTCAAAATTTTGTCAGTTCCATTTTAAATGCTCTTAAGTATCTTTACCCAATAAATGTTTTTAATTTAAAAGAGCAGAAATTTTTGAGTTTGAAAATTTTATTCGCTTCTCCATATTTAATTATAATTCTTCGAATTGCAAATATGATTGTTTGGATAGTATAAGTAAAACGTTTGCGATGATTAATAAATGTTCTATTGTCACACATGAGCCTTAGCTAATATTGACATGGTTTATCATTTGTTTATGCAACAATTCCGATTATCCTATACTACATTTGGAAATATTTTAAAATAAGGTGTTCCCCTTTATATGTTTCATCTTTAAAACCCCACTTTTGTAGTCAATTGTTGTCCATTAGTTACATAAGTATATGAAATAACACATGTTAAGAATAGCTATAGTACATTAAAATTATAATTCTCGTGACGCATGAGTTTAATCTAATATACTTGACCAACTTTCAGAGTTTATATAACTAATATAACTTTGTTGTATTAGTCATTATTTATTAAAGAAATTCAAATGTATAAGGTATCGATCTATTGTATTTTCTTTGTCCGTGACTGTGACAACTGTCCACTAACCTCGGCGTGTGATTAGTACACGTTCCCATTTAATTGCGAGGAGATCCAATAGGCGTGAGGTAACAATCTCTTGCGAAAATATAAAGATAACAATTGAAAAGTTATTTTTTAAAGGAAAATAATGTGTATTAGGTATCTATCTATTGTAAAATTTTCCGTAGATTTCAAATCAATTGAAATTTTTATTCTATCTTTAATGATCGCTGAGATAGTAAAAAGCACTGGAGAACGCCAGTCATAACTTTAATTATTTATTTTGCTTCACTTGAATCCGTTGCTCAGGAAATCAAAATGAATGAATTTCGAATCAAACAAAGGTCATTCTTCGCGGCGGTGAATTCGTAAAAAAAAAACATGGAAGTTACAGTTTAAAAATTATTTATTTAAAGAAAATAAATTTTTAGGTATCGTTTTAATGTAAAATTTTCTGCAGATTTCAAATCCGTTGAATTTTTTCACGATCATTAACGATCTAGGACATAGAAAAAAGAACTGTTAAACTCCAGTTAAAATTTTATAAATACAAATATTTTTCTTTTTTTTCCTTACAAAATACTTATTCAATTACTTATTATTTTTATACGCAATGTATATATTTTTATTCCTTAGTAGATAGGTCCACTACTGAGACCAAATTGCGAGGATAAACACTATAAGAATAAAAGTATTTGGACACTGCATGGGTTTCAGAAAAAGTGTTTTATTATTCTATTTACTAACGTGTAGGCCCTCCTTTTGCTTGTATTCCAGCTGCAAACACGTCGAGGCATACTTCCGACAAGTTCTCTGTAGGTCTAAGCAGGAGTAGCTCGCCATGCCTCTTGCACGGCTGTGAGAAGAGATTGTTGTGAAGATGTGCGTGTGGTGCGAGCGTGGCGGTGATTAGATTGAGATAGGGGCTCAAAACAGGCCAGTCAAGCAAATTCACCTAATTTTCAGGATACTAGTCCGGCACATGGTTTGGAGTATGAGATGGAGCTCGATCCAGTAGGAAGAAACTACAATCATCGTTGAACTATTGCCATTGTGTAGGCAAAATTGAATTATCCAGAACGTAGAGGTACACCTAAGCGTTCACGGTACTAGGTACATAAGGCACTGGGCCGAGTCCTAATCAAGAAAAACAACTGATTAGGACAACTAAACAACAATCCCACACTAAGATGGATCTTCTTCCGAATTTCTGCAGTGTCCAAATACTTTTGTCCATATAGGGTGTAGCGAGCTTAGCTACCACTCCAAAACTTAACTTACAAAGGGGTAGTATAAATACCAGTGTAACCCAACTCTACCATGAAGTACTTTTTGGTTGACACTAAGTTACGCTGGTTCATTCGCGCTTGCTAAATTGGTGACCAACGTTCGTGATTTAAACATGCTTAAAAATTTACAAAAAAATTCGATGGATGGCACACAATGTCCAGTAGAATTCGCCGTGGTTGATACTAATTACCTTTCTACCACTAGGGGGCGCTGTGATAGCAGAAACTGCTAATGTTATATCACATCCTCCATTCGTGCAATTGCCGCATGGTTAAAATAACATGTAAAAGGCAGCACGGCAACTGTAATCTTAATACAGCTCTTACAGTCAAAAGCAAAAATGGCAATCATTCTACAAGTGACTTCAACTATCGAATTTCGGCAACTGCTAAAATTCTGGAGGGGGAGTACTGTAGCGAGCTTAGCTACCACTCCAAAACTTAACTTACAAAGGGGTAGTATAAATACCAGTGTAACCCAACTCTACCATGAAGTACTTTTTGGTTGACACTAAGTTACGCTGGTTCATTCGCGCTTGCTAAATAGGGTATGTTTGGTAGCAACGTATTTTTAAATTTACACTGTTTTGTATGACTTGTACACATTGCTTTAATTATAGATATTTATTTCAAATTCCAACTTCACTAACGTTACGTTTGATTGCATCATTTGCTGTTTGTTATTTCTCTGATACCCATACAATTAAGCAATTTTTGCAACATATATGCGAACGCAGTCTTCGTGAATTTAAATTCTTTATATAATTGTCAGTTTTTGTCCACATATCAATATAACATGTTAAGATTATAGGTTTTCTAAAATATTTTTCTTTATTTTATAGGTTTAGAATTAACAAAGGAAAGAAACATTTTCAACAAAAGAGAAGCATACAGTTCTGGATGTTCCATGTTTTATTCATGGCATTTAAAATAGGGATTGCACAAAAAATAATTTAAAAAATAGTTTTACGATCTGCGCTTACTTCATCCTACACATATGTCGGGATTATAGGACTGGAACTTTCAGTTTAAGACCCATAAAGTTTTACTACTGCATTTCATCATCAATGCTTTTTATGAGAGCATATGTACTTCTACGGATTTAAAACACCAACTGTGTTATATTTTGAACAAATCAAACTAAATGTCCTATATTTTTTATAAACATGTGATTCTTTTTTTTACAAAACGATATAAAGAGAATGTTTTCACTTGTTACGCACACATAATCTATAGAACTTGCTTCTCTTATTTCAGATACTGACTGCTTTTCTCCCATTTGTCAGATTAGTGACTTTAAAATTTGATTATATACATTTTTTTCTTACACTAGTTAACATTGTTGATCTAAGTGTTTATAAATTTGCTTCCGTAACAAATTCAACATCCTTTCACATCCTTAAGTACGGCGAATGTTATTTACCTCTTGAATCTTGCAATGTGCCTTCTTTAAGATGTAATGCATATACGTATTCCACACAATGTAACGATTTATGTACAATTTAGTAATGTGCAGCATTTAAGTACTGTATCATTTCAATAAGAACATTTGTATTATATTTACAAATCTTTTTCATTTGTTTAGATAATGTTTTAATAACAAGTGAGTACTTTAGTGTTTAAACAATATCACCTGAATACATCATTCAGTTGTACATGTTTTAAAATTTTTTTGGAAAAACAGACATCTTTACAAAAGCATGCTTTCATTAGTCTGTATTCAAGTGCGAGATTATTTAATATCATTATTGATACAGAGTTTGTACCATTCAAATAAAACAAAACGCTCTGAAAGGAAGTATTCATAGTTTTATTACAAAATATATTTAAAAATTAATTATACAACATATTGTCTACATTCTAATTCTTCTGAGACAAATTCTAAAATAATTTATTTTCCACTCGGATTTAATATTATTCTGAACATTTATACGGATAAAATTTCTTCACATCCAACACCTCGAGTTCAAGTTCATATTCGAGTTCTTATTTAAGGTAGGTAGGTATTTTAATTAACGTCTAACTGGAACAACACATCTATTGACGAAGATGCGAGATCACTCCCTCTTATTTAAATAATTTTTTAAATTTCGAAATAGTCTATTTGTCTCTTAATTGTCAATGTCATAACTTTCCTACATACAGAGACAAAAATGTTATCCATTTGCAGCTTGAATCCGAAATTATTTTGTTTAATTAATATACCATGCTGTTACGGTAAATAAATTCAGAATTATTTGTAAAGTTTTCGATAGTTACAGCACATTATGTTTAAAACTACCGGATGAAAAAGAAAATGTAAATGCTCCGGAAAATATAAATTACAATACATGTAGGAGATAATCAGAATTTCCCATTTTTCAAAATCCAGCTCAAAACTAAGCCGTCTGATACTAAATTAGCATTCACGTGACTGCAAAAGAAGAATAATTCGTAATGCTTGCATCAGCAAAAAAAAAAGTTCAAGGCGATAAAAAAACGACCATTCAGAATTTCCCAGAGCATTGCACATTGCTCTTTCTAATTCTTTTCTTTCAAAACGACTCACTTCAGAAACTTTAGCTCAACACAAACAACCCTTGCAAATTGCCTCACCCTTTTGCTGACAGGAGTGAAACCTTTAACAAAACTTGAAAACTCACTTTAAAATAAAATGCTGATATCAGCTTTATTCATCGCCAACACGCGAGTGCTTGCGTTAGCCAGACAATTGTTGGATTCAATCGAAAATCGAATTCCTGCTGGAATATGCCCGAAGCAATACACTTAGTAACTCAGTAATGCACTAACTGGTTGAAAGCTTCGGATGGAGTATAGACTCTTGTATCGTCCGAATTCTGTCCGGATATTGATTGGCGAAATTGAGATATTACTCTCGCTGGGAGTCCAGTGGCCACAATGGGACGTGGTCTGTTTTATAAGGTCAGTCTGCAGGCTGCTTCATGACGTGATTAAAACATGATCATGTGATTCTCGTGAGTTATATGGTGAGCCACTTAATTAAGTTTATGGCCAGTTTGTGGTCAAAGGGGCAGTTTGGGAGCTAATTAGTAGCATGTATAAATGTGTCAAGGGAAATCATACATATTGAAATTATACGTACTATGCCCTGAAAATTATGTATAGGTTGCAAGTTCAATTCAAAAACATTATAGATAGGAATGAAATAAGATTTTTAAAAATCAAGGTTTGCTCTTCAATAGGTATGTGTAAATAACAAATATCGAACTACCGTTAAGAATATAAAAAGTAAATTTCCAAACTTTTGAACATAAGTACCTTTTTATCGCCAGTGATTGACCAAAAATGGGGTTTGAATTGAACATTTAACTTTCAAAACGACAGTACGAGAGAACTGTCGAAAATAAGTGTGAACGACAAAAGCGGAAAGAATGACAACAAGTATATGTGATAATGCACAATAGTTATATAAATCATACGCTACTATCACTGAACACAAATCGTCACTAACATTTATTATAGACGTAAAACTGAATGGTTTCTTGTTCCCTTTCATTCTCATCTTTGGCAATTATCTTGCTCAGTTGATTTTAGAGCTAAAAATGATATTTCCACTCCCTTTTTATGTCATACTACGATATTAAAAAAGAAAGAGGTTAGGTGTTACCTATTTGGAATTAAGGAAATTATTTAACTTTACTTGGTAACCCTGATAGCTCTATTTCTGTTATGTATGTAACAAGTGAACGTATATTTTCAAATATCTCACACATTTCATTTCAATTCATTTAAAATTACGGTAGTTAAGGGCTCATACATATTGAAGACTTTATGAGCACCTGGTATAAATAAAGAGGATAGTTGGTGTCTATCTGTCTGTACTCTATACATATCTATAACTTTTGACCAATCCACACCAAATTTAGTACGCTTATTCTTCAGAACACTAACTAGGGTAGAATTATACTACATATTAACATCAATTCGATTTGTACAGGGTATGAAGAGAGGGTAAACCAACTCCTGAATCGTCATAGAAATAACATAAAGTAGCATTACGGTTAGGTTTTAAATTCAGAATGTTTTTCCAGTGTAGCTGGAAAAGAATCTTTTCAAACAAATTACTTTTACAGAATTTAAATTCCAATGCTTCTGTACAAATTTATACTTCTTTCTTTTCATAACAGAAAAAATTATGTAAGAATATTTGATAAATGATGTAAAGAGATATAAAATGCCTAATTTTTTCATTTTTTAAATATTTTATAACAAAACAAGTATATTTCAAAAAGCGCGTAATCTAAATGTCTTTTGGTATACTTCCTTTATCCATCTATATAAACCCTCCAAGTACATCACAATATAATGTAAAACAAAACTACTAAAGATGATAATAAGGTGGCAACAGAATTCGATTTTGAATTTGGGAGTGATTATAAATATCCCTTAAGTTAATTTCATATAAAATTCACAACATTTTGGCGTATGATCTTCCACGTCAATATTTTTTTTTCTGGCACTCATAAACCAAGGATGCGATATTTCTGAGACACATCATCATTATGAAACAATGTCAAAACAAATCAATTCAATATTCATTATTAATTTCTTTTCAAAATAATTCATTTTTTCTTACAAATTCAATTTCACAAGTAAAGTAACATATTGATTTAGTTTGCTATAAGCAAAATAAGGATAACAATTGCATATTTTAAAGAAAAAAAAATGTTTTCAAATTTTTTAAAAGGGAAATCTCTGTTGAAAGACAATGTTCATGTATAAAAAAGTTATTAGAGTATACTTTTAACTCGCAAAGTAGCCTCAACCTTTCGTTAAATAAGACAAAAACTCAACCTTTTGAAAGTCATAGTTTGAATAATTTCTAACCGTGAATTTATTTCAACAAAATTTTGTTTAAAATTTTCTTTTCTCCAACAGATATGCGATGTTAAAACGAATATTAAATCATTTTTCTAAATTCAGAGGTTTATTTTCTAAATGGAAACCTGCACATATTTAGTGGAATAAATGTTCTTTCTTGAATATTTATTACAGCTTTCAAAGAAATGCAGTAACATAATTGGAAACATGACAAACAAATGTAAGTTTTACTGATTGTAATTATCTCGCAAATAAAGTCGAAATTAAAAAAAAATCTTGGTATAACAAAATATGTTGGCCTTAGTTTAACGTCAATGGTCTTATTTAAAATTACTTAATTGTAATATTATATCCGTTCTTCAAAATAAGACCTAGAACGTTTAAAGAAAGTTGATCGTAATATTCAAATACCGTTATTACATAAAACCATGTCGTCAGCGATATTTTTTATCAAAATAAATACTTGATTTAACTGTAATTCCCATAAATAACTTGACAACAACATAAAAAAAATTTAACACATGAATCCAGCACTAGCAGCTTTAAAAAAATGAAAATTCCGATAGC
This sequence comes from Metellina segmentata, assembly GCA_947359465.1. Classification (NCBI taxonomy): domain Eukaryota; kingdom Metazoa; phylum Arthropoda; class Arachnida; order Araneae; family Tetragnathidae; genus Metellina; species Metellina segmentata. The sequence goes on from OX375875.1 coordinate 56,182,201, forward strand.
TGAAAAATGTAGTATTTTAAAAATAAAACATGTGAACAAACATGTCAGAGTTAGAGTTCGAATACACCCATGAATAAATAAATACTGTATTATTAAAGACATGAACCGGAACATTCCGTTATCTTTACCAGAAAGAACCCATTTCGTAGAATCACATGGATTAGCAACCAGATAGTTGCGATTTTGAAACACGGTTTAACCATAGACTATCTTGAATGTGAGGTCAATTACACGTTAAATCCACCGTGACCTCGCATATTTTGACGTTGGTTTCGTGTAAAAGTTTGGAGAGTGTCGCGCCAGTTCATGTGTTGACTGATCATGGTTCAAAATTACTATGGGTTGTCTTCGGATTTCTTCTACGGGATTGATCCCGGACCGTCATAAATAGCGAGTTGTGTTGCTGTACTGTCATCGATCGATATTAGCGGGACTGTCATTACGTTATTCATTACATTATACAGTGTAATGTATTAAATATAACTGACTAATTTTTTTGTTTTTGTCACATTGATAATCTGCTTTAGTTTTGATTTTAAAAAACTTACTGTTTTTTAAAATGGAAGAATAAATACCTCAAATGAACGTAATTTTACCAAGTTGGCATTATTCTATTTTAGCATAATAAATTCATAAAAGCAGTCAGGTTAATTTTTATCAATTGCGCCATATTACTATTCTAAAGATGTATCTCAAACTAATTTTGCTATACAAATTCACACCCTCTTAGGTTTTTTAATAGATATTTGGTTATTGCCATTGGATTATACATTTTAGAATGAATATTTAGTCTGCATTTTTTCTTTCAGTTTGTTGCAAGAATACCTTGCGACGATTTTCTTGTTTTTTTTTTAATGTTTGTTTTGTTTGTTTTAATTCGATTTAACTAATTAATAAAACTTGTAGAATTATTCTAACACTTTAATTCCTTAACGTTATGTTTAAGTTACAAAGTTACAGAAATGAAAACTTCAATACAAACATGCGTTTTCAAAGATTTTTTTTCAAAAAAAAAATACATTTTCCTTTTATTTTTTACACATATTATGGTTAGCACAAAGAAGGGAGAAGAGAAGAAATTTTACGAACTACATTTATAATTTATTTTACTTGTTTAACCCAATAGCCCTGTCTTGAAGATATATTTTAATACAATATACATATTTTATTTGATAAAACCAGCTTAGTTTAAATATTTCTGAAAGAAAATATGTGTATAATAATATAAGCTTTTAATTGAGATGTTATATATTACAATATTTCTGTGCAAATTTATGTATTCCTGCATTAAGTAGAAATTTATAAAATAAAAACACAGGTTAATACTAACTCGTATGTATATAATAAATATATTCGTAACTGTCAGTTGCTTTTTGGAGGTAATATACATCAATATGAGTTAGAATAATTGTTATATTCTTTCTTGTTAGTAGAAATAAATACGGCCTAATTGAATTTGGTAGTATCACTTACAACACAGTTACACAACTGTGATAGATAGTGTTGGAGTGTCAATACTCAACAAGTTAAAACGGCTTTCCATATCGCATCGGATTCATCTGAAGTGGATTCCTTCCCACGTCGAACTTGAAGGAAATGAGATTGCAGACACTTTGGCCAAGACTGGTGCTTGTGAGGCCTCTGTGCCGTCAGCACCCCTCACCTTTTTGGAGATCTTCTCAAAAATAAAACACAAGAATAAGACCACTTGGAATGTCCCCCCAAAGCACCCATGGCATCACTGTTCACGACCTGGAGGCTCCCTGGCTAAAGGTTTCAATAGGCAGGACCAAACTATTCTTGCCCGCTTTCGAAGTGGTCACCGTAATTCAATGAAACTTTCCGAAGGATCCAAGATCTTTGAGATTTGTAACAACTTTTCCACTGAGCGTGCTTCGCCTCACCACATCCTCTCGTGCCTAGGGCTCTCCAAGCAGGACTTGACTGACGATCTATTGACGGTGATGGACTTTTTGAGGGTGTATAACGTCATGGACCTTGTCTAGCACTGCTGGCCAATGGGGGCGTGCAACAACAACAACACAGTTACAGTTATGACAACTATTTCACAATAAATTTAATCATATGTAGTGAAAGATAATAGGTGGTAATTTTGAAATATTGATATACCTCTTGAGACATACTAATAATTTGTACATAATCTTTGTTTCGTAATACTGTAAGAAATACAAACATAACTAATAGATGATTGTGCCATAAGAATTTGCTTAAAATTATACAATTGGAGTGCTTAATCGCATAATTTTGAACTTTTCAAAGAAGGTAACTACTTACTATAAATGCAGAAGGTAGGCTATTCTTTAATTTAACAATTAAGATCTTATTGATCCCTTTGCCTTAACAAAACATGTTTTCCGATATAACAGTTTCTTGAATTCTCAGAACTTGACACTGGGCAAATTGAATCCCAATAAATAATTTGAAATACTTTAAGCAGTTCATTTAAACTCTGCGACGATTAAACGCTAGTTATATTTTACATTTTGTTAATTTCTAAGTACCAGTGTGATATAAATGCAACTACACTGTGGAAGTTTTGAAAACCCTTCACTATGAGTTCTTAAGAGGAAATGGCAAAATAGTGAAGCACATTCGTGAAAGGCCTGGTCTTGAATGCAGTTTTTGGAAGACAAATTTTTTTATCTACGAAATATTCAGATGTATTCCGGCAATTAAAAGTAGACTATGTACATTGTTTATTTAAAAAGTAATGCTAAGCATTTTGAGCTGAGTAGTCTTAGTTATTTCTATATTCGAAGGAAGGTATTTGATTAATAACCAATGAAAATCTTTACTTGTTACAATGGTTTAACATAGCATGGAAACTCCAATCAAATCTAATAAATATTACTTCGCAATAGTTTTAAAATTAAAATCACTTTAATGTTTATTTCATTACTTTATATAGTTGGTGGAGAGTAACCGACTTAAAACATATGAAAATGCGTTCTAGTTTTGATAGTTCAATTATTTCGATATTTGTTGGAAAGCACATGAGTTATATGTGTTATAACTGATAAAACTGTGTTCTAGTTTCAATAACTTCATTTGATATGTCTACAGTAAAGGTGAACGCGGTAACTTTGTTGGAAGATCAACGGGTTAGCAACTGGAGGGTAGCTAGTTCAATACTCGATCCAGTCAAAGACCTCTATGAACACGGTGGCCGGTGCACATTAAATTTTGTTGTGACCTCAAATGTTCTCACATTAGCGGCGTGCTTTGGAAAGTTGGGTGCCACCTCAGGTGCTGAATTAGTCATCTGACTGTGGTTCAAAATTACTAGGCTTTGTCCTTGGGGATTGATCCCGGACAGTTGCTAATAACCCTATTGTGTTGCTTTAGGCTAGCGACGTTAACCTTTTCGCTGCGGCGCTTATATTTTTTCAATCGTCTCCAGGAACGTCTTTTCTCCTGATTCTCCGAGCCCCATACCTAATTACCTAACTTGTGCGATTGGCGTATCGTTTGGCGTGAGATGAGGTATCACGTAACAACTTTTTGCTTTCCACAAAGCGTTCATACCTCACGGTCGGTAGGGTAGGAAGACAACGAACGAAAGAAGGGATACTCTATAAGGTCAGTCACTGACAGCTTGTAAATGGTGATCGATGCCAGTGATTATTTAAAAAGGGAATAACATCCACCGTTACCATGACGCTGGTGTAAGCGATATTTTAGTGGCAACAATCTGCTGTATAGTAAAGGTTAAGTAACTGCATAACCTACCAAAATTAGAATACAATAAAGGGCTAATATTCAAGTTTATAAACATATTTATGCTTAAATACACCACAGAAATAAGAATGAATAAGACATATTAGTTCAGCATGCATATATTTTAAAATTTTGTTCAAATAATAATAAAACACTCGTCTTTCTAAATGATGACACTATAGTTCTATGCTGAATTTTCATTCTTTACAACGTACAGCTATCTTTATAAGTATAGAAATATATCAAGAAAGAATAAAGTTAAAACCTGACTCACGAATAAAAATTACTAGAATAAAAAATCTCAACAAATACAGAAGCAACCGAGTCGGAAAATGTCATTTTAAATACATTTCTTGCCTTCGTTCTGTTACTTCAAATTTCTCTCCCTTCGTTTTTTAGACAGAGAAACTGTCTGTGTCATTCTACCTGGACTTGCAGTTTGTAGGGAGAAATTAAATTTCATTCTGCTATTCAGTTTTTTCAAAGACTTGTGACAGTCTTTGGAGGGCGAAAGAAGTTCAAAAATGGGAGAAAATCCAATTTCGAAAGGGAAAATTTTTTCCCCTTCCTGTGTTGTACGGTGAATTAACAAAGGAAAAGCAAGCAAGAGTTTATTTAATTTTTCCGGAAAGAGACGTATCTCGAGATAATATCTTGACAAATTGTCAAAAGATTAGCTTGACTTTACTTTCTCAGAGCGCTGGAACGTTTTCTACAGTGTATGCGATTTAATGTCACTTAGATTCTTCTTTGAGGTGGTGTTTGCAAAATGTTTCTAATATGATAATGTGGAATTCCCCGTAGAAAAGTTAACAAGAATGAAATAAAAAGTGGCATGCCATTTGGATTTTCTGTTTTAATACTTATAAAGCGAATGCACGCTTTAGTTACTTGCATACGATTAATTTTAGAACTGCATGAAAGTGCATGACTTCTTTCTATTGCAATATTATAAGCTAGAGTATTAATAATCTGATATTGAATATTTGGTAAATAGTTAATAACGACCTCATAAAATGCCAACTCAAAATTATAAAATGTGTTAGACAGAAGTATTTGCGGTGATTTATAATACTTAAAAGACATACCGTAACTTATAGTAACTAATTAAACATTTTCTAGACTAGACTCATTCTAGACTAACAAGAATATAAGAAAAAGTGACATGCCAGTTGAATTTTCGGTTTTAAAACTGATAAAGCGAATATAATTTATGAATGCACGCATAAGTTACTTGCATACTATTAATTATTAGACTATAGTGTAACTGAATTACTTCTTTCTATTGCAATATTATAAGCTAGAGTATTAATAATCTAATATTCAGTATTTGGTAGATACTTAATAATAAAATGCCAACTCAAAACGATAAAATGTGTTAAACAGAAGTATTTTAAGTGATTTATGATACTTAAAAGACATACTGTAACTTATAATAACTAATTAAGCTTATTCTAGACTAGATATAGCATTTTAAAACTTTGATAACTATTTCTTACGTGATGCATCTTTTTTCGTTTGAATTTTTTTTCATTATTATGTACAGTAGAGCCTTGATTATTAGAGATGCAGTGGACCGAATATATCTCAGATAACGATAAACTTTGTTAAGAACGATATGGTAAAACGAAACAACCTGTACAAAATAACCACCTGTTAAATAAGAAGCTATCTTAAAAATATTAGGGCACCTGATAATTTTCTTCATCTTTCATCTTTCAGTGTGAAAAGCAAGCTTATACTGTCTGAAGTGAAACCATTACTGTTGTTTTTGTTACTTAAGTTACACTATTTGCTGTACGTTTCTTTTATCTGAAATATACTGTAAATTCTGCTTAGGATTACAATAAAAGATTTATTCGCAACTGTGAAACAAATTATTCAAATGATGAAGTGCGCATGGTGTGTATATTGAAGCGTACGTGACAAGTATAAAAATTCCGAATCTATGTAAGAAATTGTTAAAATAGAACATGATGTATAAGTAAAGGAAATGTGATGCTTTATTTTATTACATTACTAAGCGAATCACCCTGTATTTTTTCTTTCTTTGCACATCTGTAAATAAAAACAAATATAAACATAGTTAAAAGCACAAAATAGGAAATGGTTAGAAAGTTGCAAAATTTAAGCTCAGTAACATTTGCTGTACTTTTTCGTACATATCATAAACATACAGTGTTCCACTTAAGGCTATAAACAAAGATACAATTGAAACATTGAAAAAAATTATTAGAATGACGAGAAGTGAACGATGTTTACATTGAAGTGTACTAAACTGGTAAAAACATGTATGTAAGTAATAAATATTTGAAATGAATCATGTTAATTACAGAAAACATGATATTTTGATTTTACAATCCAAAGTGGAACGATGTGCATTTTTCTTTCTTTATACATCTGAAAATAAAACAATTTTAAATATAGTTAACTGCAAAAAAAGAAGAAACAGAAAGTCGTAAAATGGAAATTAAGAAGAAACAGAATGTCGTAAAATTCAAAAAAGAAACAACCTTAAGAAGACATTTATTCATCGAGTACACAAATTATTACTGCGATCTATATAATTTAATGAGTCTGACTTCATTATGATATATCAACAAACGTCGATATACTTTATAAGTTTCCTTGACCAATTTTAAAGACATGAATACAATCATATGTATGAAGTAAATATAACAACCTGAGCCAAAATAAATGTACAATTCAATACTTTCTTATATCTACACAATAGGTGATTGAGAGAAAAAAAGAATTGTTTCTTCACCATTTTGTCAAGATTGTCAAAATTGTTTTGTCTTTATTTATTAAGGAAAATATAACGATGGCAGCAGTGAAAAAAATCATCTTCATTCCATGTATCCAAGTTTTCGTTGTCAGTTAATGATGTCCCTGTCTGAGAAATTTCTAGAACGCATTCTTCCTAATTTTTGGGAAAGGTTTACTTTTATAGGAACTTCGAAGAAGGGAAAGGAAATTAAGGAGAAAAAAATATCTATACTAGTTATATCTTGCTGAGTGAACATGATTTTTATTTTTATAACGAGTTGGAACCACCAAGCAGAAAATGTGTTTCGTGGACTTTGTTTTTCTTTAAATGTAAAAATTTAAAACAAACACTGCATTTATTGATGTTTTATGTACATGATAATATAATATTTTTATACATAATCTAGGCTGATCTAGTATTGACATCAGAAATGTTTTGTGGGGAAGATTATTATGGACCCGGATTTTCGTGATCTACAATTCATAAAAATGGTTTAAATATTTAATTTATTTGAGTTTATGTATTTTTGATTAGCAAAACATTTCCTATTACAGATGAATTTTCCAACAAACATTTGTAAGTCTTAGATTTTATTTTCATAGCATTGGTAAAGGGCTTGAATAGGAAATTTATTGTCTGACCCGAAGTGACCATCTGAACATGTAAATACATCACACGTTAAATACAGTGAAATTGGATTGTAAATCATGTCAGTTAATGTCATGAGCAAAACAGTTTCATACCTTTTTCTGATATTTTCTGTATACAGTTTTCAGTATTTCAGATTTCTTGATGAATCGCAACCGGTAACGGCAACAATATGAAAACATAACTCCAAACTGTGTACGTTTCGTCATTATTAGATACTCAGTTAAGACCTTGAAGATCCCACAGTAAAATGCAGCTTTTTTTTTCTTCTGTCAATACTAAGCAATGTCTCACCAGAAATCACTCTACAATGAAGATGATTCTCCCACCAATAGGAAAGTCTATTTCTGCTATAGAATCGCTGAATTTTTACAGTAGAAACCGACAGATGTACTTTTTGCTATATGTTCCATTGTAAAAATAAAATCGCGAATGAAAGATAGCGTCTCGGGAAAAGGAACAAAAATATATTGCAACCCTGGGCAAAACTAAACTATGTGAAACTTGGAAAATGTCCAAAAATGCTCTAAAAATCTATAAAATTACCAAATATGTTTACAAATATCCAAAAATGTTCTAAAAACTTAATATTTCTAGAAACAGCAGATTGATGAGTGAAATAGTTTGATCCGTACGATTATTTTCTACTACTAACAAAACAATGACCTCTCAACAAAATCTAGCGCCTGAATACTATGCTCGTATAGTTTATAACATATTTGTAGCACCCAAACTGTAAATCGAGTATATGTTTGTTTTTCTGTGACATAAATTGATAAAATAGTTACAAGTAACTACAAATCCTGCGTCATGCTATTTACAATAAGAAAATTTATAATACATAGTTATGTATAATAAATAACTATTATAAGTGTATTGATGTATTATAAGTTTCAAAACTACTGAGCGATTGGAATAATGGTCAGAGCGCTGTCTTCTAGTTCCAAGGATCCAGATACGAATCCATGGTCAGACATAGATGTCTGTATACTTGGAGTGAATGTGTGGCTTCTCCATACACAGGATGTCCGTTGAATGTATGCATGTGATATGCAAACAGAACTCACCATCCGAGATGAACCAGGGTAAGGCCAAGTGGTTTACTATTGCAACCTTATAGTATCACGTTGACTAATGCACTTGTAACAAGTTGGAATGGTTTGCCACAAGTAAACAAAAGTTTTAATATTCCTCAAATCTGCAACTTAATACAGCAAATTACAATACAGCACAATTTAACAATTACGTAACTGTGATGAAAAAATATGTTTAAAAAAGTTTATTCTATTCGGTGCATTTCAAATAAGACGTGTACATTAACCGCGCGACTTGGTAAGTAGGTAGTTTAATCAACGTCGCACTGAAGCAATACAACGAGCTATCGACGACGGTCCGGGATCAATCCCAACGGCATAGATCCGAGGGCTGCACCACGTAATTTAGAACCACTGTCAGATGACGAAGCAACACTTGAGATGGCACTTCACTCTCCAAACTTCCCCACTACCCGACGGATTTAACTTGGACCAGCCCCATTGTACAAGACGGTATTTTGGTTGGATTTGAACTCGTAACCCTACGGTTGCTAGTCTGAAGCTCTTCCGACCGGGCTACACCTACTGAGGAAAAAGTTATCAAAGAAAAAGCGCCTTACTTCGAGATGAAGGTGTTTGAATTGACGTCGCACTGAAACAACAATGTTAAAACAAAATGGGCATATGCATTTTTGAGTAATGGACTTACAATTGGAGGGTTACGAGTTTAAATTCAACCAAAGACCATCGTATACAAAGGGGGCTGGTGAACGTTAAATCTGTCGTGACATCAAATGTCCTCACGTTGGCGCGGTAATTTGAAAAGTGTGGTGCTAGCTCAGGTATGACCTAGTCATCTGACCTTTTTTCAAAATTACATGGTGTCGTTCTGGTATCTTTACCTTCACTTGTTGATCCTGGACCGTCACCAATAGCTCGTTGTATAGTTAGCGTGACATTAAACTTCCAGCGATAGCGCCCGCTGCACCAACGTGAAAGGTCGTTATTTCTTAGATACACTATTTTAAATTGTAAAATTAAATGTAAAGGGTGTTAAAATTTAAAATGTAAAGGGTGTATTTATTGAAATTATGCTTTAAATAATATCAATACAATTTATTTAAAGAAATGCTATTCAATTTTCTATATTATTTCTTTATTTAACATATAATAGAAATAATGCAAATATAAGGAAGTAAAGCATTTTAAGATACCCAAATAATTGTATAAATGAGGTGAAAATTAAAGGAATCGAATTGCCGATATAGTTCATGAATTATTTACATTTAAGTAACATAATAAAGTAATAAATAACATAATACAGATTTCTTGTAACTAAAAAACAACAGATTTAATAAGAACATACCTTAACGGTCGCGCGTATCTGTTAAATACAAATGGCGGATCTCCAGGAGACCTTATATCACCTCAAAATTTAAATTATGACTAAAAGTAAATCTAAGTGATAGGGAGGAATAGCCAAGATCTAGTATTCGTAGCGCTATTTGGTTTTAAAAATATGTAACTGAAATCGAGTGTATTTCCCACATACGCGGGACTGTTTGAAGGTTTATTAAAAATACCAATATATACAGTTGTGAAAAATACATTTTTCGTCCAGTGTTTTGCCATTAATGAGAAATTCTGAAAAAACTCAAACTCGAGTAGCACGCATTATTCATGAATTAATGCATGAACTTGCATTCATTAGAATAAAAACAGCAATTTTTTGTATATTTACATATCGTTATATTACAAGAATAATGAAACAAGTGCACATTTTGGGTATTTTGAGTTAATTGCGTCACTTATTTGACAATATACGCCTTTCAATGGGAGAAAGTCAGATTTGTAGTTAATCTAAACTCTACTAGAAAGAATTACGATATTGTTAAAATTTCAACTATTTGTCATCCCTCAGAAGAAGAGCGCAAGCGTTGGTTATGACTCAGATTAGCTCTTCAGTGTAACAAAGACACAAGTATTGCTTAGAACGATTTTATAAGTTGTGTATTGAATTTGACTAGAACAACGACAGTCTGTACTGTGTCGTTGATGATCTCAGCTCTGTCCATTTTATGATATAAATAACTGAACGAAAATATATGTTAAGAAATATGTTGTAAAAATAATATTGCAAATAAACAAATGTAGGTGATTTTGTTGAATACTTCAGAACAAATTTTAGGAGAGCAACGACGCAATTGCAAAATTGGGGGTAAATATTCAAAATACACATGCATGCCTGCATCATTTGAAAGTAGCATTAATATTCTATCTCTGACCCTTACTTTCAATAAATTAAAAAATTTCCAGATGCTGTAATTGATATAAATCAAATACGGTATTTTGAATTTCACTCAAGTCGTACTTATTCTGGGCAGACGAGTAGCATTGGGACATTGATCAAATTTCCACTGTTTTTCTTTACCTATAGAAGAACAATAATAAGTATTAGTTGTGACTCAGATTTTGATGAGAGAGATACGTTCAACCTTGCCAATTCGTCAGTGCCACAAGGGCACCGTCATCTAACAGTGGTTCAAAATTACGATGTGTTGTCCCCCGACATTCCTTCCCTTAATATGGATCCCGGACATTCGCCAATAGCTCCTTGATGCTCCAGTGCGACTCAATTCAACTACTTGCAACAACGATGTAACTACTGTGTAGAAAGATTATATTATGTCGTATGGTGTGTTGGAATTTGATTGAGGTACAGCTACACTCTACGTTTATGAACTGTGGCAACGGCCTTTGCGATTTTTTTGGCGCAATTCTAGTAGCGAGTTACGGTAGATTAAGGCAACCCATCTGTTTACGGTTATTGTGGTTTTCATGGTAACCTCGGCAAACGGAAACTTTCTATTTTCATTTTTAATATTCTAGAAAGTTCTTCCAAAATACGTTAAAATCGTTTGATTTCATGTGTTCGCTTGAAATTTTTTCTTTACTTCCATTGGTTATTTTGATTTAAAAATATTATTTGATTGCTTTGGTCCTTTAAAATTTATTTCTGTCATACCATTGGTTCATTTATTTGTATTTCTACAGTTATAGGATTTTTTTTTTATTACTATAACATGTTTCACGAAACGTTTAAGAGGGTTTTTTTTTGCCATTTGTGGAACTTTCGTTTTTTATTATTTTTTCCCGGAACATTTCTTGACTTATTAGGTTGTATTATTTCTTGCTTTTTTTTTTCAAATCTTTTTCTTTTCAAAAAGCCTACTGTATTTAGTGTGATTGATAAGTTTCAGGGTATTCTTACCCAACATTAGCATCTCTTCTGCTGGTTCAAAGGTGTTTTAAAATAAAGCTTACTGATTTTTGCCAAACTTTTTTAAAAATATACTTTTTAAAACGTTCTTAAATGTGTTATCAAGTTTTCCTTTTTCGTTGTAAAAAGAAAAATACTTTTTGAAGAAAATAGTTTTGAAATAATTATTTCCTTGGCAACTTTAGAAGTTCGGCAAAAAAAATCGCCAAGGCCGTTGCCACCGCTAATAAATGTAGAGTGTAGATGTACCTCGATTGATACTTAGAGGGAAGTGTACAGTACATTGCTTCATTGTTAGACGTCCTGGTGGGTGTCTTGACGAGGCATCTTTTCACTAGCAAAACTGACTTGATCTTGATTAATGAGATATCCAGTTCTTAGACAAAAATTGATCAGATCTTTATCTTGTCATCATAAAAAGCAACGACAATACCTTAATAATGGCGAGATATCTCATCATTAGCTAAATAGGCCAGATCTTAAATTACACCTCGTTCAGACCACATGGAGGGTTACTTTATCGTATATAATTCCATCGAAAGGGATTTATACTTATGCCCCTAGATTAAATCGATTAGTTTATTACATCGAAACACGCGATAGTTTCTGTCTATAGCACCAAAAACCGTTCCGAAGTATTCGCAAAGCAAACTGCACAAGCACATGCCCATTCAGAACCTTCATCAACAATGACGTTAACATACTCTCAAGCGTAAGTTTTCCGTAGGAATCCCATAACGATAAGGAGGAAACCATCTCAAACGCATTATCACAGTCTGCCCTTTCATGTACCGAGAATATTCGCGTGCCTAAAATGGTGGTAGTGAGTCATTTCCTGAGTGACTTAAGACATAGTTGGACCCGTTTTATCTGCTGTCAGGTGGCTTAATGGGATCGTTCTGGAGGTGCCGGCCCCCAAACACTTATCTCCAGAAATGCATTGCTTGTCGGTTGGCACGGAGGAACAGATTGAGTACAATACTATTTTCGGAATCGAAATATTATCCAGAAAGGCGTCGAGAAAAATACCGTTGGCTTAGAGGTGAAAGATATTGAGGTCACGACGTTGAAAGGAACACGAGGAATTTCATGATATTACTGAAAAATGATGTTAGTTTCGAGTTTAAAAGGGGTAGCGTTAGAAGTATTTTATTGAAGCAGAGGGTTCATAACATTGACTTTGAAAGGTTGTTATCTTCTATACGCTTTTTGTTGCGTGGAAGAAAAATATGTCTTAAAAAGAATATAAAAGTAAGGAATTTATTGAAAAAGGCAGTGTAACCATTAATTTAATTCTTATTTTTATACTATGATACACGTAAAAATAAAAATTATGTGTAAGAATTTGACGCATTTTCGATAGGAATGGAGATTTGTAATTGTGGTTTCACTATTGCTTACATTTCTTTCTCTTCTGATATCTTAGCTTGTTGCACTTATTATGGACATGAGAGCTCTAATTAACAAACGGGTGTTATAAACAGTAGCATTCAGTCACCAAAAACAAATAGCACAAACCTCGCAAGCAGCATATATTCTATATGGCAGCTATAATTTACAGGTATGGATTCGCAATTAATATTGAAACATAATATTTTATATTGCCATTGTTATGGACTAAGTTTACTGTTGATGATCAGTTTAGTACTCCTAGTAAAGCTAACGAAAAGTAACTCATTTCCTTTTGTTTTTAAATATAAAAAGAAACAATCGCCAATTGAGGTTTGCCGTAGTTGATCAGCATCATCTTCACATCTATTTATATTTTGTTACACAAAGTAACGATAACACCACCACTTTAACATATATGTCAAAATTAGGCTTTCGTGTTTTGGAGATTGATCTTTTGTGATACATGTCTAACCGTGTTACATACAATATCATGATAAATAAGACTAATAATTATAAATGCCGTCGATAATTATCCTCACTATGTAATGATATTGAAATTAATTTCTTTTCTAAAGACTTATTATAAAAATGGTTGGAAATAATAAATATAAAATTTGTAGAACATATAACTTTATTTTATATTAAGACATTGGTTATTTTTTAAAAGATAAAGTGCTAATTATAAGATTAGTATAAAGAAATATTCCTAACTACAAATATATCTGTGGTGTTCATTAGTTCTTAATACGATGGAAAATGAACACATTAATCATGTTTAGTAAGCTTTATGATAAAAATAAGTTCATGAAGCTAGTTTTCTACGTTCGTACAAGAAGATGTTACTATTTTTGGTGCCTAATTATAATATTATGCGAAAAAGTTATACCCTAAGCCTTTATATTCAATCATTTTCTTCTAGGTATTAATTATCCCCAATATTATTACATTTAAAAAAATACTTCGTTTTAATTCGCGTGTAGGTGAATATAAATTTATTGAATGTGTATAGGTGAATTATTATGATTGCCCTCAAAATAAAAACAACAGTTCAAACAGTAATAAAGATATTAATATGGTTACTATTTATCTAATAAAAGTAGTGGGTATTTTGGATTACGAAGCTATATTTTTCGAAGCACTGCTTAAATATTCAAAATGTTCGATTTTGAAAAAGGTAAAAACACCCTCGGTTTCAAAACGAGTTATTTTTGCGACCATTTTCCCTTTTCAGTCAAACTTCTTATCCCTCTTCATCCATCAAAGATAACAGAACAAGGATAATGCTGGTTTTCAGCTTAATACTTTTCACATCCCCTACAATTTCAAAAAAAGAAGTACTGTCAAGGCTTAGCTAGGCTTATCCCATCTCTCACACATTGTAAAAATTCATCCACTTACCAAAGCCTTTATTTTTCCGAGTTCAAAGTCGGGTTTAGAAGAATACAAAAATAGCCCTTGTTTGAAATAGGTATACTAATAGAATGATAAAAAAATGAATTCTTCAAATAGTCAGGGCTTAAAACCACGCAGAAACGTCGGATTCGAAAATTCTATATCCAAAGAAATCAATTCGAATTGATAGAAAAACACATAAACCATTATTTTCAAAAAGATGTCAAAATTTTACACGATCTAGATATATCGCACCCGGCAAGAAAAGTGACACAAGTCAAAAAATAAAAATTTTGATGTTACGTCATTGAAAAATATGTATGAAGTGCCCCAGCGCGTTATATTACTATTCCATAGAATATAATAGGATTACCACTATAAATACTTGTCCAAAATTTAAAAAAGAAGCTTATACTATTTCAATATAAGTTTAATAGTAACCTTTAAGTTGATGTTTCTCAAATTTTGCAATTTTGAGTTGTGTCACTTTTCTTCCCGGGGTGCGATATAAATAATTCTTATATTGATGTAAATGTGTTAAGTTCAAGGCTTTCTTAGAACAATTTTTGGGGATGAAAGAATTTGAACTGAGGGTGTCTTATGGTTTCGAGAGAAAGTGTTCTATTTCTGATGTTTTTAGGTTGGTAGGATGTGTTTTTATGGTGAAAAGTCCAGATCTGGTCAATCTTTGCCAATAAATATTTTTTTTCTGTCAGGTAAAGGCACATACATTGACTTAAAGAAAGTTAGTGTGTTTAGAAGAGAGATGGCTGACAAAACCTTTACGAAACCCGAGCACTAAATTTTGTTTAATTATGCTATTCAGTATTTTTAAACAGAAAAATAATTTTTAAAAGTTATAAATAAAGGAATGCTTATTAAAATTTTTTACGTATAGTAGTGATTACGAAATGGTATTTTATGGAACTTAGATTTCATTCAGTACTTTATATAAACTGTTACAAGAAATTGGGATAAGAAGATTTGTATTGGAAGCAATACCATATATTAAATGTGTTAATGCAGTGCGATTATCTCACATTACATACTACCATATTACATACAAATAATCCAAAATAAGGAAATATTTCTTCATTTTAGACTGTTTCATGAGCAGCCTAAATGAGAGATAATGTTATAATGTAAAATTACACGAATAACAGTTGTTCGTCTTTGTAGGTAATTGATTACATCCAAACAATATCTAGGAAACATCTAAGTGCAGTAAAATTAGATATATTGTATAACGGTGTGAATTCTATAAACAATCTATTCTAAAAACCCTTAAGACATGACTATCGTGGAGTTTGGATAAATGCAATTAAACCGACGACAAATAATTTTATTCAACTATGGAAGGTTAAAGGTAACAAATGAGTTATCATATTAAAGTTACCAACTGCAATGAGGATTCCTATATTTTATTAACAAATCAAAAGAACACAAACGTAATCAAACGGTTTTTTCGAAAATCAATTCGATTTGATGTGAGAGTTAGTACACTATGCGAAGCCTTCTTTACCGTTATTACTCAAGAGCTTGACAGCCCCTAGACGGACTGGTCATACATGTACTCACCGTCTTGAAAATGATGTCGACTCTCAGTAATATTAAGTATAGAAAAGAGATTGACACCACATAATTCACTCAGATATACCTCGTTTTTTAATTTTTTAATCGATGCAAGAAATTCTAGTTAAAGGTTTGTACGAATACGGAGGAACATGCACGTCAGAATATAGTTACAGAAACCCAATTTTAGTGAGGAGACATCTTCTTGGATTAACGTATGAATTGTTTAATCTAAACAAATGCCAAATGATTTGTTAAGGAAACATAACCTGTTCAGATGAAAATGACGACTAATTAAAATTAGGTTTTTAACAATCGATTTCGATGGTGAGATAAATTTTTTTTAAAAACCCTCTATTCATAATGTACACTTAATCCCAATTTAGTGAGCACAAATACAATATAAACTCAATCTTTCTACACACATTAACTTTAAAGTCTTTTTCAGTGCAGTCTAAATTAAATGTAATACACACATTTGATGCTACTGTATGTTATGTAATTTTACACAAATATTCAAATATTGCCAACGCATCAGTTTCATATCTAACTCAGCTGAAATTAAAGCAATAAATCGCGAAAAGCAACACATCTGAAGTTACTAACAAATATGCTGCTTTTGAAGCCGTAATAAATGAACGAGCTGATTTTAAACGAAAGTGTGCTTTTTAATGTAGGAGATAATACTTTCCTCTGAAAAATGAACGATAAAAGTACGCTTTAATACAACGAAGGAAATAATATCCCTAGTATCAAACCTCTCATCATGTTAAGTCCTTCAGTTAATGTAGAACTAACTAAAACGCAAGGTTTACATTGCATGTAATTAAGTTTCCTATTTTCAGGGAGAGAAAACCCGTCCTTTGATCTTAAATAAAACGCATATATGGGTAACAATGAAATATTTGCATTTTGAAAACGTAATTAACTCCTAAGGAACCTCCATAAACTTAATTTTGAGTTACTCTTGTCTTTGGAGGCATGCTCAAGTTATATTATTCAAATGGGAATACCAGTTCCTCTAATGTTCCTTAACCAAACACAATTTAGCGAATTAACCCCGACCTCTCCACCTCTCACTAAAACTTCTGAAGCACTTCTGAAATAACCTTTTGTCTTGTTTAGTTGCTGTCGTGGTATCTGAATTTTCCGTGTTTGAGTTTCTCGTGATGCGTCGTAAATTTAAGAAGAAAAAATTGATGTGGCTTCAAACGAATTTCCACAATTGAGATAATCGTTTTTATAGCTGCCTACTGAATAATAGACTTAATATATATACAGATATCTACCAGACAAAAAAGAAGAGAAATCAAAGGAGTTCCCTCACTGTGTGGGTGGTATTTATTTTGAGACAATCTTTATTCTAGCTGCCTAAATACTAATTAACTCTCCATCTACAAAGTTCAGTAGAAGAATGAACTGCAATGTTAATGAAAAAAGTTTTTATACTAGGTTCCTTATCCAGGTGTGTAAGAGTCGCTTGCTTTCGATTTCTAACCGAACTTGACTAGCTACAAAGACATTTATACCTTATTGGAGTACGTAGATCAGTTATATGTCCCCTTTGTGAACTAGTCAATATGTCTGAAGCTCGATTCCAAAAATGCCATAAAATTCAATTGCAAATACTTTAGATAGTGCTTTAAAAACAAGCTTTATTTTCTTACTCTTTAACCTTTTGACTACGGCTGTAGGTACAGAGACTGTTCGCACATTTTTTAGACGAAATTGATTAGAGGTAATAAAAAATCGTTTGCTGCAAAAGAAATAATTGCAGTTGTACTATGTTTTTAAAAGTCAAAATTATCGTCTGCGACTTGAGAGGTTTGTTTTTATTCGAAATGGTGTTTTTAACGAAGCAGTGGTTCGAAGGCTATATTTATGCTCCTTCCGAAGAGAAATATTCATATTCCGTTGTCCAAAAACGATATGAGAGTCATGGTTTTGTGATATCGAAAGCGTCGATATGTAATATCGTCAACAAGAAAGGAAAAAAACATCAAATTGGAGCCTCAAGTGGGACAAAAATTCCAAACAAGTATCCAAGGAAGAAACGGACATCTTCGACTATTGCAAAGGTATGTTGTTTAATGTTAAAAGAAAATCCCCCTAGTCAAAGGACAGTTGCAAAATATTTAAAATGCTCGGTGTCCACTGTAAACAAAATGATAAACGTTAATTTAAATCTTAGGAAAGCGAAAAAACGCAATGTGCATCGTCTTTCTCCAAAGCATATCGCTGAACGCAGGACACAGTGCCGAAATCTATATGAGAAACAATTATCCAAAGAAAAATGGAAAAAAATTGTCACAATAGATGAATCATGGGTGTATTTAAATGATTGCAGCAAAAAAAAAGCCATTTATTATCATAAAAAGGGAAAAAAATTTTATGTACATGGTTCACAAAATCGAAAGAAAGTTTTTCTAAGGGATTCATGATTGTTGCTGGTTTTTCATATAATGGCAAGTTAAAAATAAAGAGAGTGGAGTGGAAAAAAATGTCATTAATTCCAAATACTATCAGGAACATATTGTATCGCCAATTTTTCTGAATGAATTACCATCGCTTTACCCACAGTGTCATCAATCTGTGGAACTCCATCAAGACAAAGCTAGCAATCACGCATCAAAATCCACTGTAAATTTCCTAAAAGAAATGGAACAAAAAACCGGTATCAAGGTCCTTCACTCAGATCCCTACTAAATCTCCCGATATATTACCTATGGATTTTTGTGTTTTCGTACTTTTAAAATCTGCATTATCCAAACTTCGTCCCACAACCCTTACAGGACTCTGTAAAGCTGTTCAGGAGGAATGGGATAGAACACCTCTTCTGACACTTCAAAAGCCATTATTATCCTGGAAATTACGGTGTCGAAAGATAGTTCAGAATAAGGGCTATCAAATAGAACATTTAAAACACAAGAATTTTATGTAATTTAGTTTCGTGAATACAATATACACTGTCTAAAAAATGTGTGAACAGCCTCTGTATAACCCCGGGGGCAGTAAATGCTTAAAACTGCGACGCACGTCGCAGAATAAACAAATTCTTTGCCTGAACAACTTTCAGTTAATTTTATCGAAATATTTGGCTTATTTCGTTTTCAATTATACGTTATAATGCTCTGTAGTGAAAAGCGCTCTCCTTGCACACCTTTTTGTATTCTCTAGCTACGGAACAAACTCCCAACACCACCTCAAATTACCACAAACACTTTATAAATAACACATCTTCTATGTCAATGACAAAATATGCAACTTCAAAAGTTATATACATAATTGCAACTTCAAAAGTTATAGACATAATTACAAATTCTGAAAGTATGCCTATGTTTTAAATAAATAAAGTTCATGAATTAATTTTGATGTTTTACTATAAATATGTAACACAATTGTATTTAGCCGATAGTTGTGTTTTACGTCTGTTTTTGATTTTACTGCAAGTTTCAAAATTCGGACAAAATGCCTGCAATTGCAATTGCTTGGAGTTGTGTTGCAGACCACTGAATATAATTCTTCACCTGGGGATATAACTAGTGCGATTCTTTCTTAACGTGATTTTTATAAATTTCAAGGCACAATTGCTGAACCGGTCGTCGTATAAATTTTTTCTTGGCGCGATTATTATAACTTTTAAGGTACAACTTGCTGTACTGGCCATTGTCTAAATTATTTCTTGGCGTGATCAAGGTACATCTACTGTACCGGCCGTTGTCTAAAGGTTAAAAGTCTTTTTGGCTGATCTTTGATTGATGGTAGATAGGACGGAGACGGGCATAGAATAAAATATGTTGCCTAATCCCCCACATTTTGAATTGATTAATATATTTTATGGAGTTAATACCCATATACTTAGAACCTTTAAGTGAAATATAGAGGTTTCGACATTTTTCTTAATATCGTCAACATTTACATACTGCTACAAAAATCCTATTTTGTTCTCTTGTAGAGGACCTAACTCTGTGCATCGTTCTCAACGAAATTAAAAAAAACTTTTTCTTTAATTGATTCGATAATAATTCGATTTCTTATTCTAAGCTAACATTCAATGCCAATGTCTTCCTCTATCGAAAACTTGTAAACAACCCACCATTTTTTGACTCCCCCCACCTTTCCTAAGTATTTCTCGTCACTTTGCACATCCTCTTTTTTATCTTTTCTTTATATCTCCATGAAGTTCGGATGCAATTTGATATCACTATAAATTACATCGCACCTAGGTTAAAATACTACACAACTGAAATCAAATGTAGTCACAAATGCCCTCTACAGGAATGTACAGTTATGGCAGTTTTACAGCATACAGAAGCTCGTATTTATTGTTTGTTCATTAAAACTAGGAATTAATTTTTTGTGTTATGGTGATATTGCAGCCAGGGTTCAATGTATTAAGAAACGTTTTTAAATATTGCATTTTTAAAAACAGCTTTTAATATTCAACTACAAGGTCTATTACTGCTTTGCATAAATCTGACATGCATGTATTTTAGTAGTATTGGCCACTCCCGGTACATTAATACCCCTGAGTGTGTAGAACGTTATTAGAAGTTGTCATTACAGAAAATCATATGACGGTCATTTTTACTTATTGTTGACCTCTTTCACATTTTCATACTCGAATGAAGATTGTCAACGTATGTCCATTGATATACCAATAAATCAAAACTTATTGCTTTGAAAACTTTAAGAACTCTTACCAGGATATTTTATTTCCTGTTACCCACATTTTTTTACATGATACATAATGGGGTTGCATTGAAATGTATGCTACCATCTTTTTAACACCACTTAATATAGTCATAAAATATAGTTTTATTGATTATAAATATAGTTTTAGATCTTAGGCATTGTTAAATAAACTCTCTAAGGTGTGCATATGCATATTTCCAACTTGTAATCAACCGTATTCGTTACGCCTTCTAACTAGCTTCATCCTTTGGCCCTATGGAATTATTTCCTATATTTCTTTCAACCAATAAACTTTATTGTTTAGTCACTATGTGTGCGGCAAAAGCAATATTCCACAACTCTTAAATCTCATGAAGCTAAGGGAATACTTTTCACACATCAATTCCGAATTCATTATTTGGAATTTATATTGGCGGCATGCTTAAATCGTATTCAAAGAACAAGCCAAATGACATCCTGTCCGGAATATATACATGAAGTACGTTCTTTTAAAAAATGACTACATCATCATTTAACTGGACAGAAAACGTCTCTCAAAATACATCTATTGCGCGTAGCAAGTTATTTAAATGAAATAAATAGTCGTTAAAGCTTATAAGAGTATTCAAAAACCTCATTGCAGAGTTTAAGACCAAACTTATTACACAAAAGTTTATACATCGTTTAAGACAAAACATATGAAAATTGATATTTTGTGTCTTAAAGGAGCAACCTCGGCACAGAATAATTCCCTATACTGCAGCAACTCTTACGTTTGATACTTCCTTTCACTAAAAAGTATTTTAACTTCCAAACATAAAGAATTCCTCCGGTAATTCGAAATGCAAACAATCGGTAGGTTTTGTCCGACGTCGAAGCCGTAATTCCGACAGTTAATTGCAGAGTCAGAAATAGTCGTTAAAACTGATAAATTTATTCAAAAACCTCGTCGTAGAGTTTAAGACTAAACTTTATACACAAAAGCTTATAAATCATTTAAGACAAAACATATAACACTGATATTTTGTGTCTTAAAGGAGCAACCTCGGCACAGAATAATTCCCCATACTGCAGCAACTCTTACGTTCGATACTTCCCATCATAAAAAGTATTTTAACTTCCAAAAATAAAGCATTGCTCTGGTAATTCGAAATGCAAACAATCGGTAGGTTTTGTACGACGTCGTAGCCGTAATTCCGACAGTTAATTGCCGAGCACACAAACTGATCGAGCGCTCCGGTCCGTCAGAGAGCAGTTATTTTACGGCCTTTCCGATGTAAAAGTAATCCTTTCAATTTTAATAAATGTCCTGGTCTTATCTTTCCCTTTATGACGAGGATAATGGGATGAGAGAGTAAACAAATTAAAACGTTAATTTATCGGTAATCAATGATTTTTACGATTGTTCGAGGAAAGATAAGAAGCGAGCGAGGACAAAAATACGTAGGATTAGAAAGAAGGGTACATACTTTGAAATAGTTTTTATGTTAATGAGAAAATGTATAGTACGTACTTAAAATTATGTTACACTGCTTGAATAATTAATAAACAAGTGCTTAACCCCATGAAGGGTTCACTCGCATATATCTATATTGCTACCTGTAATTTTCCCTGCATGACTCTTAACCAATTTTGATCCTTTTGAACTAGAATAGGCCCTAGGATTATTTCAAATAATATATGTGTCTATTTAGTCACGATGTTTCTTGTGGGGAAAACGATGTGAATATCTTGTGGCGTTCAGAGGGTTAAATGGCTTTGTTAGGATACCTCTAACTTCAGTATATACTTTGGACAATGAAATAAGATGTCCTATCAGTATTACAGATACACGAGAAATAAATCAGTTCAATTATGTTTATGAATTACCGTGTGATTTATTGACAATTATATTTTCAAGTGGAAATGAATAAAATGTATGTTGCAATCAATTTCTACAATTCTTAAATCCAGAAAATAAATTTTGTATCAGTACAATAAATACTTCTTGAAGTGATCTGTTTCAAAAGAAATTCAATCTAATCTTGTAAAAAGGAACAGTATATTAGAATACTATTATTATTATTTACCTCTTTTTATATCATTAGCGTTGAAAATTTGCCCTTTTAAACCTCAGAGAGTAGTTAAAAACGTAAAATTGATTTAAACACAACAAGTATCCGTATTGCTGTTATCAGTCTTTCCCGCATGCCTTCTAGTCAGTGTAATCCAGACAGACACGCACAATGTGTGTTGTAAGGAAAAATTAATACTTCACCGCTCTCCCATCAAGTGATAGTCAGAGGATTAAATAGTAAGGCTACAAAACAATAATAAATTTGTACGATAAATGATACACATAGTGATATAGAACAAATACATAGGTCAATGTGGATGACCAGAAATTTTATTTTCTGTTGTATACTAACATGTATTTATTTCCAACAACATGAAGGCAAGTGTTAAATTTTTCATGAAATACGTCTGCTGAAAGTTGTGTGATTAAAACATTAATGATATATTTTTACAATTCATTTTTCAATGTACTAATTATTGACCGAATTATCAGTTAATATAAACCCAATTTTTAAAACCATAATCATCCAGCCTTCTCAGAAGATGTAGGGCTACTTTAGAGGAGGTCGGGATAAAATATACACCCGATTAAGTATACCCGAATTAGCTGAATGCTGAGTGAAAAACTGAGTTCAAGAAGTATCGGTGAGTAAACATTTCATTCATATTCGTGAAAAAGATGGCTTTTTCACGAATCTGTTCCCAACATAGGACATACAAGGCGCTAGTTGGTGGAATTGATGTTGACTTTCTCTTAGGCCAAGAAAAATAGAGTTGAAAAAGGTTTTAGATTGAGTTTAATTTGTTTCCAAGAGATTAAGTCTTGCTTGTAAGATAAATGATAAGATAATTTTTAACTTCTTTGGAATGTACAAACGTGCCATCTAGTTCACCTATTGCGTAACACTGAACTTTTACGTGTATCGCAGTCACATTGCGTAGATTGACTAATAAATAGGGGAAGACGGGGTACAATGAAACAAGGGGTACAATGAAACATTACTTCTAAAATCATTAAAATTTGTCACAGAAAGTTGCAATTTATATATATGTTATGCAACTATATGTTCCAGTTACTGATGTGATTTGGATACATTTGCACTTCTACGACATTAGTAATAGAAGATTATTGGTTTTTCACCATTAAAAGTAAGTTTCTTTACAAAAAGTAATTTTGTTTCTTTTTCCTTGTTCTTAAATGTAATAATTATTTTTTAAAAGCATTTTAAAGCATACCTCCAAAACCAAAATTAAAAAAAAATATTAGAAGTTTGAAATTTTTTTTATTTAGTAACCTCAGTATGGGGGTACAATGAAACACTTGCAGACGGGGTACAATGAAACATGTTGCATTGTGCCCCGGGTGAATGCATTTACTTGGAGTAATATATCAATGGTAAATATAATATCACTGATATAAAATAACATATTACTGGTTGTCACTAATATAAATAAAACCCTTTTACTAAGGAAATGGCAACACCTAACATTAATAAGAAAAGGCAACACCAAATCAAAACAGTAATTTTGAAAGCATGCAAAATTAAGCTGTTTTTTTTTCTTCAAAAAAAGTACATATTTCAATAGCAAGTTAGTTTTTTTATATTCAAAAACATATAAAAATAGTTTATTTATTTCATAGGCCTAAACTGCACTTACTACAGTTCGCAATCCTCCTTAAGTTCTCAGTCCAGAAGGCCAAAACAAATAGGTAAATTAATTTCTGGTGAAAGGGGTGTTCTTGTTACTATGTGTGGATTTATTAATGCTTCTGGAAATTCTATACCCATTATTTAGTATTTCCTAGAGTAAATTTCAAGTTTTGCATGTTGAATGGAGCGCCACCTGGAACTGCGGGTGATGAAACAAAATCGGGATGGATGAATGGAGATATTTTTGTTAATGTTCTAACACATTTCCAGGCACATACACACTGTTCTAAAGAAAATCCAGCTGCACTAATAATGGACAATCATGAATCACTTATTACGATTTCCAGTCTAAATTTTACGAAAGATAACATAATTGTTGTTGCAACCCTGCCCCCACATACCAGTAACAAAATGCAGCCTTTGGACAAAACTGTGTTCAAGTCGCTTAAAAATTTCTTCAATCTAGCTGCAAATGATTGGATGCTGTGTAATCTAGGTCGTACAATCTCTATCTATGAGATATCTTCTTTGCTTGGCACTGCTTATTGTAAGTCTTTCACTCCACAAAATATTACAAAAGGTTTTTCAGCAACAGGAATATGGCCTTTCAATATATATATGTTTTGTGAAGAAAATTATTTGTATTCGTACGTGTCAGATAGGCCTTGTCCTACTGAAAAGTATTTCCATGGTCAGATCAATGAAACTGAAGACCAGACAGACAAAACCCAAGAATCATAAGTTGTGGATCTTGCCATTAGTAGATCAGAAACACCGACTGCAGGTTGTTCAGCAACAGTTCATACGCCATGCACTAGCTCTAAACCTGTAGTACAAATGTTCGTAGAAAATAGTAGTACATCAGACGCATGCACAAAACTGTGTGAAACACTTCAAGGAATGTATAAAAAATTGAAATAAATAAATCAACTAGCGGAAGGTTTCCAGATTTATGAGTACTATTGATTTTACTCTACAATATACACAGTCCAGTCACATTAATGTGACCACCAACTACTTTCGACGTCAACGTGAAATAACCAATCACAAAAGGCAGGTGACAGCACATTGCAGTGGAGTGTATATAAAGGATATTCTAGGGCATCGGAAAACATTTCAATCGTGGGCGTAATGCAGAAACGTAGCGATTTATCCGACTTCCAAAAGGGCATGATTATTGGCTTTCGGGCCAAGGGTCGAAGCATTTCGGAAACGGCTAATTTTGTGAACTGAACGCGTGCCGCCGTGATAAAAGTATACCGTACATTTCAAAATGGCACTATCCAAAATCAGCGGCGTGACGCATGTGGTGCACCACGGGCTATAGATGACAGAGGCGAACGAAGGCTACGGAGATGCGTTAGGGCGAATAGACGTGCAACTGTTGAGCAACTGACCGCCCAGATGAACCAAGGGGCTAACAAGAGTGTATCCTCAACAACTGTTCAGCGACTGACTATACTGACTGCTGTTCATCGGCGACGAAGGCTGGAATTTGCACGCCAGTACCGCAACTGGACGTCCACAGAGTGGCGACAGGTGGCTTTTATCGATGAATCACGTTTTATGCTCCATCGGACAGATGGACGTTGGCGTATACGGCGTGAAACGTCTGAAAGCAAACACCCTGAAACAATTGACGGAAGGATCTAGGCTGGAGGAGGGAGGTAATCTAGCGCAGCTGGCCACGGCACTGGAGTCGGCATGGCTCAACATCCCAGTGAACACCTTCAGAAATCTAATTGACTCTCTTCCTGTACGTCTCGCGCAGCGGTCCGCTCTGCCAAAGGTGGTTATTCTGGCTTTAGACAGGTGGTTACATTAATGTGACTGGACTGTGATATAATGAATACAAATCCACATCTAGTACTAAATGAAATAATTACTGGAATGATTCGTTTTGACATAAAGGTAAACTATAGTTAGACGTGGAAAAATACAAACTGCATTGTGGAAAAATATGTGGATGACTCGCATAAGGATAAATTTTGCAGGAGTAAGGTAAGTTTAATTAACATCGTATGTATTAGAGCAACACAATGGGCTATTGGCAATGGTAGGGGAACAATCCCCAAAGAGAAATATCCGAGAACAACAACGCGAAATTTTGAACCACGATCAGACGACAAGGCAACACCTCAGCTTTCACACCACTCTTCAAACTTCCACACCAACCCAACGCGAAGCCTTTCGGCCACGGCCGATTTAAATTGCACCAGCCGATTAGAAACATCCATACACTGACCCGGATTCGAAACAGGAACCCTCCGATCTAGAGGCTTATACCTTATCCATCAGACCGGTTGGTTGGCTGCAGCAGTAAGTATTTTTAAACATTGAAATACTTAAAATTATATTATTTAATTAGTTATGTGAAACTGATGTTTCTTTTGAAATGTACATCCAATGCAAATTGGAGAAAGGAACACAATGTAAATTGGAGAAAGAAACACTATGTAAACCAGTTTGTTGTAAACATAAAATCGAAGATAGTTCTTTGCAAAAGGCACTGTGTCTCCTTAACATCAACAATTTAGGCGAAATAACCCTGAAATAATAATGAAACTGATATTTCTTGTGAAATGTACATCCAATGTAAATTGGAGAAAGGAACACAATGTAAATTGGAGAAAGGAACACAATGTAAATTGGAGAAAGGAACACAATGTAAATTGGAGAAAGGAACACAATGTAAATTGGAGAAAGGAACACTATGAAAACCATTTTGAACATAAAATCGAAGATAGTTGTTCTCAAAAGACGCTGTGTCTCCTTAACAGCAACAATTTAGGCGAAATAACCCTGAAATAATAATGAAACTGATGTTTCTTGTGAAATGTACATCCAATGTAAATTGGAGAAAGGAACACAATGTAAATTGGAGAAAGGAACACAATGTAAATTGGAGAAAGGAACACTATGAAAACCATTTTGAACATAAAATCGAAGATAGTTGTTCTCAAAAGACGCTGTGTCTCCTTAACAGCAACAATTTAGGCGAAATAATCCTGAAATAATAATGAAACTAATGTTTCTTGTGAAATGTACATCCAATGCAAATTGGAGAAAGGAACACATTGTAAATTGGAGAAAGAAACACTATGTAAACCATTTTGTTGTAAATATAAAATCGAAGATAGTTGTTCGCAAAAGGCACTATGTCTCCTTAACATCAACAATTTAGGCGAAATAATCCTGAAATAATAATGAAACTGATGTTTCTTTTGAAATGTACATCAAATGTAAATTGGAGAAAGGAATATAATGTAAATTGGAGAAAGGAATACAATGTAAATTGGAGAAAGGAACAGAATGTAAATTGGATAAAGAAACACTATGTAAACCATTTTCTTGTAAACATAAAATCGAAGATAGTTGTTCGCAAAAGGCACTGTGTCTCCTTAACATCAACAATTTAGGCGAAATAATCCAGAAATAATAATGAAACTGATGTTTCTTTTGAAATATACATCCAATGTAAATCGGAGAAAGGAATACAATGTAAATTGGAGAAAGAAATACAATGTAAATTGGAGAAAGGAACACAATGTAAATTGGAGAAAGGAACACAATGTAAATTGGAGAAAGAAACACTATGTAAACCATTTTGTTGTAAACATAAAATCGAAGATAGTTGTTCGCAAAAGGCACAGTATCTCCTTAACATCAACAATTTAGGCGAAATAATCCTCCCGATATCAAGTCGTGTGAGGAAAGCAATCCACCATCATCAGAAGATATATGATGGTCTTCGCATCGCATGGGGCTGACGCATTTTATTTCTCTATCCTCTGCCTCCACATGCAGCAACCATCTCTCTACATTATCGACCGGGAGCGAAGCCGAGCTTAAAACCTACAGGCGTAACTGCGGAGTGTAGAGATTTGTTCACTTTACGCTGTATCGACGTTAACTGACGCCGAAAACTGGTGTGTTAGTTATTGTACTGGGGTATTCCAGGAATCGACGTTGCATGGAAGAAACAGACCACACGCTCACGACAGTCTATCAGCTGCCCGGGCATCCGTGAAATAAATTCAATAAAGGCACAGGCCCGGATCGGACGGCCTGCAGCCGGCGACTGATGATGGTTTGTGGGTATGTGTGCAAGGAAATTGCTCGGGGAAGTGAGTGGTTCTGCCATTTGGATATTGCAGCCCCGGAGGTCTTGCAGCATTGGGAGTGTGTTTAATCGCGGAGCTATTAGGTATTAATGAACTGCGGTTGTGTACTGTTTTGGTCATGTTCTGTGGTTATTGGAGGAATAATTACGTGGTGATGGAGTGTTTATTGGAGGGATTGTAAGCTGTTATGAAAGCATTTTGGTAGTAGCTTGGATACCAGAACGAGTAAATTATTTATGGTAATGTGTGATTGTTATTTATTACTTTCATGGAGTTTCTTTTCAGAAGGACAAAATGTATTTTTAGAAGAACCATTTCGGGGATGACGTATTGCTTACATATGCAATGCACTGAGAAGTAGGTGGCTGTGTATCAGTAAATGAAGTCAGTAAGTACTTTTAAGGATGCTTTTTTAATGAAAGAGGGTAGCTGCTCAGAAAAACATTTAAACAGATCGTATCTGAAAACAGACAAAGTAGAGCTCAAAGTTTTTGTTTTGCACAACATATCCTAATGGCTTAAGCCATTAGTGGTTGTATAGACAAGATATCAGTAGCAAAACTGACGAGATCTTGAAGGCTAGATATCTCGTCATTACAACAAAACTGATCAGATCGACCTCTTCATCATAAAAAAACTTGACTCGGTAGTATTATTGATACCGAGATATCTCGTCATTCGCAATATTGGTCGTATTTTGATGGAAAAGAAATTTCGTTAAAATCACTTAGAAGGTTAATTACGTCTCTTACATGCGTCTAAGGGGATATTCAGACTCGTTTCAATGCCAAATTAACTCCTTCACAATATTATCCTCTTAGTTGTTTGAACGTGTGTTCACGAGCTATTCGCCCATCTCTGTTTATATGTGAGATACATTAAACAAGTTTCGTTTTGCTACTCTTTGGAAATTAAAAGTGTCAGAACTTTAAGCAGGCAAAGCGCTTATACATTCAAGTGTAGTAATTCAACCATCAAGCACACATCATGGTGTAAAATGGTGCGTCGACATTTCTCAATTTACGATAACTTCAAGCGAAATGGCGTTTGTTATTTGGGCAAGGACCAAATTATACAGGCAGAGTTCCTGAGATTAAAGTTGTGTTTTTTAACCTACCAAAACAGTTATAGAGACTCACTACACGTTGCAAAAGAGTTTAAAGAGGGGGCGAGTAATTTGAATTTGCTCGCGCATATACTTTTGATTTATTTTCACTTTTCAATAAAAGTAACTATGGTTACATGTGTCTATGTCCATTCTGACAACATAACTCCGGCCCGATCTTGAAAATAGCCAACTATCCATTTAAAGTCGTCAAACCCGATCACTTTTGACTACATTTATAATATTAAAGATATTATTCATGGGCTCTGTCACAAAATAGTGTTATTGTACTCATTTTCACTGCAAATAAGACTTCCCCAAACTCGTCGTTTTGGCTATAAGGAACAAAGAAATATTGAAGAAATTCCCTACAAGCAATATGAAGTTCCTTGATACATTTTCGTTTATGTAAATAACTACAAAGCTTAAGATATGAGGATTTATGATGTTAAAGAAGGATTTACCCAAATTAAAGGTGATGCTGTTCATAATGTAAAATGACTTCTTGGCCGTCTAGAATTTCAAACACGTTGAAATCTTTGCATAGACTCAATTTAAATAGTCCTAAAAAAAGCCATAAATAGTTATTATTAGAGTATTGAATACGCTTCTTATATGTTAAAAATATGTCCCTATAAATTATGTGGCCTTTGAAAACTCGCTACAATTTTTTTTGCATCGCAAAGTCACCAGTATTTTTCTGGTGAGTTAATAACTTAAGGTAATTACACAAGTATTTTGATAACATAGGTATTTGATCTTTTTTAGCTTATTCTGCCATTTTGTAATTTCCTAATGATGTAAACTTAATTTGAAAAACAAATACATAATAGTGTTTGAAACAAAGTTAAGAAGAAAAGTCAGAAAATTCTGAAATATTTTGTTAACAATTAGTTTCCTAGAATCACACACAATAAGTAAAATATGAGAAATACGGTGCACGTATAAATATTATTCCGCAAAAACGAAATACGTTCCTGGAAAACGAGAAGAAAAAAAATCAATTGATAAAAATGAAATGGAATGCGAATTAAAATGACAAAACTAATCCGGGCCTGTTTTATCTGTGCACTGTCCGGAATCCCGGAAAATGAACAAATGATTCTGTAAAAGGAACGCAGGAGTAAATTAGGAGAAAAAACTGGAGTAAGGAAAATTTTCTTTTAAAACGCTTCTTTTCTATCTGCGTCTGAAATCTTTTTTAAAGATATTGGATTACGAGAGCAGCACGAAACTTTATATTTGGATTTTTTCAGTCCGAAGATTATTTGCAATTTTCTGGAGCCGTCTTTGGATAAAACCATGAATGGCTGAGGAAAATTCTGCAAGTGATTTTGTCTGTTTAATTTTTCTACTTGAAAAAAAAATCAGAAAGAATCATTTTTCTCAACTTTGCATCATCGTGTAAGAGTATTTTGATAGACTGCAAATAGAATTTTGTGAGGGAAAAATTACTCGAAAGTAGAATTATTTACGTGTTAAATTTTCATCCTAGAAAACATCGGTTTATGAATGGATGTGATAATATATGGGATATGGGATAGTATATGCTTCAAATACAAATTATTTGTCATAAAACTTTGCATAAAATTATCAATATTGGACTTTATTTATTTTAATTCTAATGCAATATAAACACAATTCTTAAAAAAATGCGTGACAAGAATTTAGAGAAATATCTCACACAACTTTTCCAAATTTTCGTGGATCATTTAATGTTTTTAGCATAACTTAGTTTTATTAATTTTATATGTTTTGGTCTTAGTCATAGAATAGTTATATGATATAAAATTATTAAGATTTTCTGAAACTTTAAACAGTTGGTAAATAGTTATCAGCTAGCCTCAAATTAGATGCTCTCTCTCCGAGCTCTATGGCACTCAGCATAGGATGTCTGGATCGTATTGGATTCCCCATCGCTCTATCCATCCTCCTTCTGATGTTTCGATAGTTTTTAGGGCATTTATTATGCATACATTTATGTATTTAAAATTTTTTGCCAAATTTCCACACTTTGAAGTTTGCTTACTTAACAAGTACACAATATTTAAGTTTTATTTTTGTCATTTATTATAGAGCGTAAAGAGACGAAACAAATAACACCTCTAACGTCATGCTGATACAAAGAAAGCTGGAGTTCGACTAAATTAATGCGCATTTTCGTGACACAACTTTGAGCTGCGATTGCATCAGATGATGACATTAACGCAAAATCACTGAGTATTTATAACATTATTTGTTAAATGCTCTTTTGAATGCGATATCGTTCATTTCGGTATAATTTTTATTTTTCAAGTTATTAAATTTTCCGCACTTACGCTTTTTTGTGACACTCAAAATTTAAACGTGGTCCCCCGCTTTCGAAAGGTAAGACGTTTTTACGTCTAAAAGCAGTCTGCAAAAATATTATAACTATCCCATAAATTCAAAAGTTTGCATTGTAAATCCTCTGTCCCATTAAGCATTATTTGTCAGTTAGCTGCTCGAACCTTGCTTGTATAATAGGAGGCAAATCACTTAAATACGCGTACACTTAAAGATGATCTGATATCTCTTGCAGGATGATCTGATATCTCTTGCAGGATGATCTGAGGATCTCTTGCAGGATGATCTGAGAACTTGTTGAGGATGTTTTGAAAACGCATCCGGAAATATTATGACCACGATCTCAGAATAATATGGTAACAGCCTCTACAAGTTTCCATAGGAAACTGTGAAAGCAAAACCCATAGTTAGTGCAAAGACTTTGTTATACTCAATTTTTATAACTGTTTAACTTTTCAGGTGTTAAAACAATTTTAGTTAAACTTCAACTAAATATAGTTTGGTAGCACTTTCCCATTCATCAGTACCTCATAGGTTTAGAATTCCTGAAAATCCAGTAGAGAATTATACAAATACGAACAACTTTTTTGAAGTAAGAATATTTACTATCCTCCCGGATGCCATTATTTTGCCTTCTGAATTAAGTTTTTGTAGTTACTTTTTTCACTTTTCAGAATTTTCTAGTTGAGAATTGATTTGTTTATTCATATGTTTGATATGGATATAATACTGTCAGCACTTTTTATTCAACTACAAATATTAAATCATTCAAAGTATTGGTTTTAAATTTAGCACATAGAAGTGTGTCAATACTGATGTATATTTCATTCCTTAGAGAAATCACGTGATACTTCGTCAAGTTGCCAAACGGAAAAAAGAAACTATGTCGTGTTTTCGTACCACGAATAAAACTTAATATCGGTAATAAACAAAACCATTCCAACATGAAATGAAATGTGTTTTTTGATTTATTCATGAGAATGTATTAGTTTACATAAATTTACACAGGGGTTGGACACAAATATAGAAACACCTAGTGAAATGCATGCTTAAAAAAATGTTTATTCTTGCGAAATGTGTAGGTAGCGCTGATGTTTTCGCCTACTGACGTCACCTATACAACGTCGTAAATACGCTGCGTCAGTCGTCGTTGTCTGGGCACTGTTCTGTGAAGTTGTAATTGTATCATGTCAGAGATATTAGACTTCGAACGTGGGCAAATTGTTGGAGCTCATCTGCTGGGTGCTTCCGTAAGTTAAGTAGCCGACGTGTTTAGTGTTTCAAGAGGTACTGTATCTAAGATTTATTTCGCATATTTGAAAAGCTGAAAAACATCATCCGCTAAATCACAGTGCGGGCGAAAGTGTGAAGTAAGTGATCGTGACAGACGATAATTAAGGAGGATTGTGACTAAAAATAAGAAGACCACAGTTGTGAAAGTTACTGCTGAAATAAATGTCGTGCTGACAAACCCTGTACACCAGAACAATAAGAAGGGAGCTCCATAAGCAGGTTTTTTCTGGCCGAGAAGCAATTCAAAAACCATTCATCAGTGATGCTAATGCATGTAACAGGAAAAAGTGGTATGTGTCCTTAAGCCTGTACTATGGAGCAATGACAGTAATTTGGTCAGATGAGTCTTGTTTCACATTGTTTCCCACTTCTGGCCGAGTTTATGTCTGGCGAACGCCAGCCCAACCCTATAATACGGACTGCTTGTTGCCAAGAATGAAACATGGCGGGGGTTCTGTGATGGTCTGGGCAGCCATATCGTGACTTTCTGTGCGCCTCATGATTACTCTGCAAGGACACATTAAGGCCAAGGATTATGTGAACATTTTGGCCGATCAAGTCCATCCTATGGTGCAAACTTTATTCACATAGCTCACATCGTCCAGGGCAGGTTTTCTGAGAACGATGATGATTTATCACATCTTCGCTGGCTACCACAGTCACCAGACCTCAATATCATTGAATATTTGTGGTCTACATTGGAGTGGAAAGTGCGTGATCGCTATCCACCGCCATCATCGTTATCTGAACTTGCCACCTTTTAGAAGAAATAATGGTACAAGATTCCCTTTGCAAGCATACAGGAATATTGTAAGTTGTTTTGAATGCCAACGGTTTTCTTACGCCATATTAGGCAAGATTACATGTTTTTTTTTAGGTGTTTCCATTTTTTGTCCAATCTCTGCAGGTTACCATGTGAAAGTAAATTGAACTATTCAAGAAAAAATTTCACTGTAAACAAACCGGACAGATTGAGAATATTTTATTTTAAATGATTAAATACTCTCACATGTTACACATCAGGGTTACCATATACAGGTATTTGTCACCGATTCGACGACATCCGCCATTTAACCTAATTAGCGTTGACTAATTAACAATCTTATATCAATTTGGAATTCATTTTTTGATACTTTTATTGGCGACGTGATATAATCGTATTTAAAAATAAGCCTACTTTCGATATATTCGAAACACATTTTGCAGAAGAAACACTATCTCCATCCTAGATGGGAAACACAAATAGAGTGAGCATTGCTATTAAGAGGAGCTTAAAAATATGTGAGTATGTGTGACCTGTGTGTCGATTAGTATTTACGTAACTGTTTTGTGGAAAATTTACCTGGTTGGCAGATTTGGCACCCTATCACAATAATTGTCTGTGTTATATCCTATGATGGGGTAGATGTGTGAATCCGTATTTGCCTAGAATACTAACAAAAGTAATGAAATCATCGAAAGCAAGTATCGCCGCTCATGGTAATCTCTTCTCTCACAACCAGATCGTCAATTAGGTCAAGGAAAAATTCACTGAACTACCCCCAACTTCAACCACTGTTTGAAGAAACTGAAATACCCCAAATTAATATCTATTAGGGTTAAGCACATGCTGGCATTAATGGAAATGAACAAGCAGACTTAGTTGAAAAGTCTGCAGCTAATAGGATTTATCACCAAACAAACTGTTTCAAGTGGCATAGGTGCAAATTATTAAGTTCCATTGTTACATTGGTTCAAGACCAATGTACCAATTAACTTAAAGTTTTGGGATACATCTACAAAAGT
Source organism: Metellina segmentata (assembly GCA_947359465.1). Lineage (NCBI taxonomy): Eukaryota > Metazoa > Arthropoda > Arachnida > Araneae > Tetragnathidae > Metellina > Metellina segmentata. The sequence continues at coordinate 56,217,040 of OX375875.1, forward strand.
GATATACACCAATAAATACCTTTCAACGATTTCAACCGATCTAGTATACCAGAACCCAAAGTTAGTATAATTTTACTCAGGCTATAGCCAAGTTCCGACATATCTAGAAGGTTTCCATCTTAGAATAAGTACGCTATGCATCAGTGGCCGAGAAAGCGATCAAATCCTCTACCTTGTTGACTGTGATCTCACAAGTCCGTGGCATTTTGTAAAACCTTCTCCTCAAAACTACTTTCATTGATGGCAAAGTACTGCCAAGAATAGACACTGCTAACACAAAATCTTTAAAGTGATGGAATTTCTCAGCTCCAACATCGATTACATCTGTGAGATCTGAGAAGTCGAAAGTTCGCAAAATAACTTGTATTTTCTTTCGAAACTATTACACGCCTTTTTGGTTGCCTTTAAACGTTTTGATTTTAGAATTTTCTTTTTTCCCTTCTGATTACTATTTCCTGTTTTTTTGTGTGGTTTTTGTTCATTGTATAAGCTTTTTTCATACATTTTTATTTTGTTCTTTGTCAATTTTCAAATTATGACATCTTTTTCTTCAGTCATTATGTATATTTATGATTACATGTTTTGCCTTTCACTTACCTTTCCTATTTTTGTGTACTTGAATGTTTTGTATGTATTGTGGATTGCTAGGCTCTCTCTTATTCCGAAACTCCTCCGTAAGGCGGACTATACAGCTGAAAGCCGCACGGGTGAAACAGTGTCCGCCTACGGTGTCCAATCCAGTCCAACAAACAGATCAACAATCAATCAATGGACCAATCAGATGTACATTTATTGGATTAATGACGTGATCAATCAATGGACCAATCAGATGTACATTTAATGGATTAATGACGTGATCAATCAATGGATCACTCAGATGATTATTCAATAGATCAATCAAATGATCAATCAATGGACCAACCAGATGATCATTTAATGGATTAATGACGTGATCAATCAATGGACCACTCAGATGATTACTCAGTAGACCAATCAAATGATCAATCAATAGACCAATTAGATGTTCAATCACTGGACCAATAAAATTATCAAACAATAAACCAATCAGATGACAAATCAATGGACCAATCAGATGATCAATCAATGAATGCGTGTCTTCTCCCACCCCGTGAACCAATCAGGTGATGAACGTTATGTTCCATCCAACAGACTAAAGAAATCTAAGAATCACGTTACTGGATTTGGTCAAATGATCCTGGTAACATTAAAATGTTACCATTATTCATTATACCTTTCTACTTTCTCTGTTTCTATTTTCTCTATTCCACCTACATTTAGCCGGACAGAACATGCAATGCGTCTCATGAAACGTTTCTTAAAGTTCTTACCTGATTCAATACATCAAGACAAACATAAATCCCTTTCGCCCTAAAGCAGCACACTGCATATTTCCTTTTCACCACCATATCCTTCATGGATTCATTGAAAAATCCACCTCATTAGGGTCAGCACAGTTTTATTTTGTGTTCGCCAAGTAAATTGTCCTTTCTTTTCTACTCATTCAACATACCGTTACTCCGGGTTTTTCAGCACTCGTAAGAACCGAACTCGGTTCTAAAAATAGCGAATATCTTGTTAAAACACGCGTGACTTAATCCGCTTTTACCGGAGTATGTACTTTGTGATGTGAATAAAAACCCTCCTTCTTAATTGAGCGTAATCCGATGCTCATTATTAGCGGAATTTCAAAAAATGGACAAGTGCCAATTAAGAACCACTGAGATTTTTATTCTGCCATTCTCTTTATTTGTGTCGTTACTCTGGTCTGTTTGAACATTTTTCATGTTTCAATGATCCAGGATCTGAGTGCGAATTCTGATTAATAATCAAACTCAATGATCGAACCGTATGAAATGGAGTTTGAAGATTATTATTTTTGTATGGAAACTGGATTCCAAAGAAGAGATTCACCATCTTAATTAAGTCGTGCTTTGAATCTATCCATTTTCAAGTTTGCTTCATGCAAAGTTTACATTCAAGGATACATCTCGAAAATCATTCTTTACCTATCATTTCACTATAAATGGATAGTTATGCAACTGTCGAACAATTGGTCTTTATTAGTGATTCAATTGAATTTAAAGCACATTCATCATAGAGTTTTAGGATAATAGAGAGAGAGGGTTAAATTGGCAATAGTCGCTACAGTGAAATCTTCGTGTATGTAAATTTTGAATTAATTACTGTAAGGTAAAATTGAATTAAAAATATAAATAAGATGGACTGACAATTAACATGTATTCATTACAATGCTGAAGCAACAATGGTAAATTCAACTTTAAGATTCTATTTCTTTTTAATTTTTAATTGAGCTATCTTTATAAATCTCTTTATAAAATGCAATTGTTGTTTCCTTCAATTGAAATGTAATTGTCCAGCTATTAATGGAATAAGTCTGCATTTAAGTTTCTTGTTAAATAGAATGCAAAGGATCGTAACTGCTTTTAGAACACTCTTGCATTGGTCTCTTGTATTTCTAAGTACTCTTAGGAATCTTTCCTTCATTATAACCGTTTCGTATGATTTTATAGTGTGCCTTAATGACAGCATCACTACAAACGCATACACAAACAGGTTGGTATAGGTTGGTATCATTATGTAAGTGCCAATTAACCAAACTGAGCCATACAATAGACTGGCAACGTTAAGTAATGGACATATAAACACAAGGATCATTTAACACAGCCATTTATCCTAAACTTTTAATGTTTCAAAAGATTGATATACTCCTACTTCTAATTGCTCAGCCTTTACTATCAATTTAAGCGAACAACCTCAGAACGAAATACAACAACCTGAACTGAACTGTATTTCAATCTTAAAAGTATACCTCGATCCTCTTGCATTTGTTTTTGAAACAGCAGCTTTCTCCATTTCGTAATGATAACCCAGTTCGTAGTGATAACGGGCGTTCAGTTACCAAGTAGCACTTTCTGCTTGAATTAGGAAAGAGACCAATGCGTTACATAAATTTCAAATCACTTTAAACAGAAAGAAATCCACTCTCGATCTGAAAATGAAATAAAAAAAAAACATGTTTCACAATGCCAATATCCTTAATGGAAGAAAAGTTTTCTCACAGTTCTGTGCAATTTCCGTTCCTGCACACTTTGGACTCAGCGGGAAGAATCGAAAAGAAATTTCAGACATCCTTATCATTTCTATCCGAACGTAAATTGAACATAAGGCTTCTTATTTCCACACTTTGTTCTTTTCGCCCCATAAGACTTTCTCAGATGAAATATAAGCGAATAGTTTCTAAACTTCTGAACTCGTTGATTATTCACGGGTAAGAATTGTGTGACTAGACTCATATGTGGCTTTAACTATATCTTTTTTGAAATAATTTTGAACTTAAAAATTTTCTTAAGCCACTTTTCTTAAGTCCCGCATATATCGTTCTGCAATCTGCAGTATTCCATGCATGACCTCTGACCAGTTTTTACTTTACCCAATGGAGCATTTCCTATCATTCATTCATCCAATATAAGTTATTTAGGTATTATGTGTGTTGTAGGGTAAAAGTTAAAACTAATCTATGATGAACTAATCTACGATAACTATGACCTCTGACCAGTTTCGACTTCATCCAATGGAGCATTTCCTATGATTCATTCATACAATAGATGTTATTTAGGTATTATGTGTGTTGTAGGGTAAAAGCTAAAACTAATCTATGATAACTATGACCTCTGACCAGTTTTGACTTCACCCAATGGAGCATTTCCTATGATTCATTCACTCAATAGTTCTTATTTAGGTATTATGTGTGTTGTAGGGTAAAAGCTAAAACTAATCTATGATAACTATGACCTCTGACCAGTTTTGACTTCACCCAATGGAGCATTTCCTATGATTCATTCACTCAATAGTTCTTATTTAGGTACTAGCAAAATACCCGACCTTACTCGGTTTGAATTCGTTTACTCTAGATTGAAGAGATAATCAAAATATATAATGACTTACGTTTTTTGTAGAATAAAAATTTATTTTAACATCTTTCACCATCTTTATATTTTCTACAACTTACTTTGGACACAAATCCTACACATGCATATCCATTCATGTAATACATTTCACATACATCGCACAATTGCTGTATGACAAAGCTACAAAATGACGAAAGGTGATACTAAAGTTACTACTATAAAAAGACGATTTATAGGAAGATTTGGAATTCCTCAAGTTCAACTCAATTAATTAAAATTACGATTCACGGCGAGTGCTCTCGCACTCATAGTCAACAAAACAATATTTTTTTACTTGTGGCACTCTTGCCTCCGGTATGCGACATTGTGAAATTTTGCAATCTTCTCCTGTCACTATTACAACGAATTTTTTAATGTTGGAAAAAGTTACAGTTTGGATTAATAAACATTATTATTCTTTAAATAACGGCATTATTCTTTAAATAACGGCATTATTCTTTAAATAACGGCATTATTCTTTAAATAACGGCATTATTCTTTAAATAACGGCATTATTCTTTAAATAACAGCATTATTCTTTCAATAATGGCATAACTACACTTAAAATTTACTGAAAATTTATACTGACTTACCTAACATTTGTAAGTCTAATACTTTGTGGTGCTGTTGCGTGTGATGAGAAGGAAAACACATTTATTAAAATAATAAATATTTAAAACAGGAAACAGCGAAGTAAAACAAAATAAAAGATGTCGCAAAAAATTGTTCTAAAGATATTAATTTGTGATTCAATTTTATCTCTTGATCTCGCACAGTTGCCACAACTTACAACTAAAAGTGTACAAAATTTAGAATTGTGAAATTAATTCAGAGCGAAAGAAACATAAAAAATATCACTGCTCGCGCGATCTTGTTGATTTTCGTTTCATTGAAAAATATCGTCTGTCCCAAATATTCGGAAATCGTTTTCATTGCGCAAATAATAAAAATAAAACTCGAAATAAATGAAGTATCAGAGAAAAAATTCCATTAAAAAAAAACTTTTTGAAGAATAATTACTTTTTCAGCAGTACTGGTAAAGCAATCGAAGTAATCGTAATATTCAATAGACATTCCAATTTTTCCAAAACTACCAAATTATGGTTGATTTGAGTATACTTACTCAGGTGTTTTAGCATGAAACTCAACTAAATATAACAATAAAGAAATGTTTAATATTGCATTCACTAAACTAATAGATAATGTATAAAATAAAATACAATGCAATCAAATATCTGGAATACAATTCATGTGATATCTACACAAACACACAAACACAAAATCGAGCATAGAACAGAAAGACGGACAGACAGACTTTCGCAACCAATGCCACTCACTAAATGAAGATAAGTACTCACTGTATGCAAATTTTCATGAAAATATCTTAAACCGCGTGGACGTGTATAGGGCACAACATACAGACAGACAGACAGACAGACGGACAGACAGACAGACAGACACCAAAAGAAAAAAAGGCGGATTCGGCATCAGAAGGGTCCAAAACGGATAGAAAACTTGAAATGGGTCGAAAATATTGAATGTACAAACAAACACTCCATTCTTATTTATATAGATTATGTGTGTTGTAGGGAAAAAGCTAAAACTAATCTATGATAACTATGACCTCTGACTAGTTTTGACTTCTCCCAATGGAGTATTTCCTATGATTCATTCATCCAATAGATGTTATTTAAGTATTATGTGTGTTGTAGGGTAAAAGCTAAAACTAATAGCTTTGAACTATTTAAAAATATATTGAGGCATAGAGTGTTAAAATGATTCGAGAAGATACAAAAATCACGCACCATATTGCAATCAAACAAAACCCTTCAAGTGAGAAAATGTAAAAATTGAGTATTTGTAATTTTTCATTATTTTTAAACCTATTCCCTATCTACCATTGCACTGAAAATGAAAGCATTTGTACTGTATGGACAAAAGTATTTGGGAACCGCAGAAGTTTGGAGGAGGATAGATCTTAGTGTACGGTTGTTTTCATGGTTAAAAGTCGGTCCATTGCTTTATGTACTCATTCTCTTCTCACAGCCTTGCAAGGGGCATGACAAGCTATACCTGCCCAGTCTCACAGAGAACTTGCGGAAATCATACCTCGACGCATTGCAGCTTGAATACAAAAAAACCCTTAATCCTACCCATTACTAAATAGAACAATAAATCACTTTTTCAGAAAAACGTGATTTCAAGAACACAGGAAATACAAAATTACTAGAACAAAAGTGGTAAAAATTGAAGAAATGTTGGTGGATCGGGGCGTCATCAGGAGGACTCAGACAACATAAAATGGATGGTGTTTTCTACATATAAGCAACATTAGGCTGAAAATTGCTCATATACTCCCCCAAAACACCATTAAAAAGAAAAAAAAACACTAAAAAAAGAGTAGGAACTAAAAGAAATCAAACCCGCAACAGCAGCCGGGAGATCAACAACTAACTACCTAACACCAACACACACTCCCGTGAGACACAGTACCAGTTTAAATAAGTGTGGTTGGATGAGTAGAGCATGCCACCATGGTGACATGTCTACCCAGAATATTAGAGCACATTACATATATATACAGTAATTACATAAAATCCTTAATATTCCTTAATAATCCTTAATAGTAATTACATAAAATCCTTAATTTAAATATATATATATATATATATATATATATATTCATCATGCAAGGTGAGATAAAAGTTCGTTTTTCTTAGTCTCTTAGGATAATCAAGTCCTGATGATTTTCAATGAATCTCACCATGTAAATAGTTTTAACCCTCGAGCCCTTGTTGCATGCAATGTTCCTGAGCCATGCAGTTTTAAGGTGGTCGGCAGGTGTTCTGAGATGCCATGAGGCTGTAAGGGGGCAAACTGTGATGTAATGTAGAGGTGTGCCTATTTCACCACCAAGCCCCAAAATCGCCACCAACTACCCCGTCCAATTAAATGCTAAAACCAAACTTAAGTTGCAGCACAAAAATAAAATCCCCGGCCTTTATTTAAATAGAAATTCAGAAGCGGTGAAATAAAAATGAAAGGCAACTCACATGACTCAGAGGAAATTACGAAGTAGAACTAGTAATCGGTTGTGTTGTTGTTGATATTAATAAATCTTTCAAGAATAGTATTAAAGAATGAAAAAGGGTTTTTATTATTAAAAAGTGTATTTTTTAGATATTTACATTGTAATAGAAAGTTAGAATCAGAGTTACAAATTTTTCTGAAACTTACCAATGACCAGCAATTGCACTGTAGTAAATTCTCTTAGAAATATTGGAGTCCAAAATATTAATTTAATAACTGGAAATTTAAAATTGCTACGTTAATAGTAGACATTAATGTCAGCTTTGCAGCACGAAACAAGAAATTTTTAAGTCGAGAAAATCAGTAGTATTTTTATCTAGATTGGTTTTAACTAAATAAAGGTATTGGTCATCTGGATAGAATTCCAAATAATAGAAAAGTTTCTAGATTAAAAATAATTAAATCATCAATAAGTCAAATATATATATATATATATATATATATATATATATATATATATATATATAATCTGATTAACATTTAGCTGAAAAGTAATTTTTTTCCAGTTTACCGTTTCAGAAATAAAGTAACTTATGTCATTTGAACTGCTATGTATTTTCAAATTAGACATAACCGTGTACATAAAACGCAGTCTTTTTAAAGAGCTATTAAACTAAATTGTAAAATAAAAAATAGTATTATATTTATTTGTAAGGAAAACTAAGAAAGAAAATCATTGAAACTTTTCTCTTGCTTGATTTAAATTCCAATTTAGTCTCAACGTATTATACACTTTTTTTACAGGATATTTTTAACTGATCTGTTCACTAGATATTTAAAAGATTATCTAATAAGTTTATTTACTATTATTAATTATTATTCAATCTTTATTTTTCAATGCTATATTCTGCTGAATTACAAGATAGACATTAATGTAGCCTTTTTACTAAATACTTGCAATAAAAACTTATTGTTTATCACTCCTCAAACTGTGTTACATCATCAATAATATCATGCAATTGAAGAGCTTTGCAACAGTTTCACGCTTCATTTTGTTTTCCGGAAATTTATATTGTCCTACATTTTTTGGGATGGCGTATTTTTTCATGAAAGAATCGTTTAAATTAATGATCCATATGGGTCTAGAGTTTTGTCTTATTTTTCATATCCGACTTTAAGAGAAAGGGAAATCCCTCTGGTAAATAATGAGCTTTTGATCTGTTTCAAGTGAAGCCGAAAGAAATATATGCCAATCCTGTTAAAATAAAATACTTAATAAAAACTCGATGAAAAATAGGGAAGGAGCACAGTTTTTTGGGGTGATTATCATCATTCATCAAAAAATCCCAAGAAGACCCTATACATTATTATAGAGAAAGTTATGTCCGGAAAATGCTGTAGTAAATTGGCTGTAATGTGCACTGCTTCTGAAATCTGATCGGCCGAAACGCAGGGATAATCATGGATAGGGTTTTGAAGCCTGCTCTACCCGGAACCACTTCAAATTCTGATGGGATGGAAAGACACTTATCCTCTATCTTTTACATCGTTAAAAGGAATTTTAGGATGTATTATAGACAGATAATACAATCTGAAGAGATAAGTTTGTTCTTTAAGAAACGTTATCCTGATCTCTGAGTAGGGACCTCATATTTAATGAGCGGTGTAGGTTTAAAAATGCGACTAGTTTTGTTGCGAGAAGTACTATATCATTCGTCAATGGTAAGTAAATATGCGATTGCCTTAAATTATGTGTGAAAATATTAAATTATAAAATAATAATTTTTACACAAATTATGTTTGGTTAGGTCTATTTTTGTTATTGATTCCAATAAAATAAAAATATATATGTTTAACCAAAATGATAACTTTCTCATTTAAAAAAAATAGTTGAAAATTTATATTTATGCTAAACATTGACTTAATGAAATTCTCAAATCGTTGAACATGGAATATCAAAGACTTAAAACTTAAGGTTATTATTTCTGTGCTCAGATGGCAAAATGTTATAAGTCACTTTTCCCAAACAAATAAGTAAGTCCCATCCTGGACCTGATTTGTTAATGTTTAGAAGGTGGCAAAATTTCGCAAGTCTTTTTCGTTCAGTTTATGAGAAAACAAAGGTGAAAATATATAATAAGTCAAAAACCACAGAACCACATGTTGAATCTTGAATCTTAAAACTGCTGTCACGAAAAATTAAAAAAAGTGACTTATAACATTTTGCCATCGGAGCACATATTTTAAACACTGTCATAAGAACAGTTTTAATCTCATTATATTTCATATCATGCATTGCGGTTGCAATGTATCACGAGGTTACTGAACTACAAATTTAAAATGTTACACCAAGAGGCTTCTAATTTAACTTGTTATAATAACTCGGAAATGTAAATTCGCTTGTATAATGTAAAAAAAAACATTTCCTTGTTCCCACATAAAATATTTGCGAAGTTATTGAAATTTTAAATTTTATGACTTCAACTAATTTTTCTGGTCTGTTGACGGAACGGGAATAGGCAAGTAAATACCACTTTAAGCAACCGCTGGGTAAGGCATTGCGAATTTAATCAATGACATTTAGTGGACAAAGTGTTTTTTCGTTTTCTAACTTTTAAAATGCTCCCTAGCACTTTGACTGAGCATGCCAAAATATTGAGTGCATGACATTACAGTAATTATTCGCTTTAGAAAGTTAAAGTTTAACTTTATTTATGCGACGAATAAAACATGTTTCCAAATCCTAACCTGTACGTGGGGATTTAACTTTGAATTTTATAACACAAACCGACTTCTAGTGAAATAAATGTATGTTAAAACCATTTGCATGCTATCTACATATCGAAATAGGTTTTACCTAGAAACGGTTACCAGCAATTGATATAACATATGTACTGTGCCACAATACATCAATTTATTACTCGTAAACTAAAAAAAAATGCAAAAAAATGTTTATACTATTCAGAAAGTTAAGAACCTTTTTTTTACTTATTGATCATGCTAGATTTATTACTGAACTAGTCACACAGTTATACTAATATACAGATAAAAAATTTCATTCCATAAAATTTGCATTCCTCAAAATTTGCATTAAACTCAAAAGAAATCACAACTGGCGATTAATTTGTGAAACTGAAACGAAGTATTTAAACGGATAAGAACATTAAGGCAATATGTGTAAACTTCGGATGTTAAGAATAATGACGCCGAAAGAAATACCTTGTAAAAGACAACTTAGAAATAAAATAGATATTTGATTTTGTGTTTAACCCTTCATGTGGTTTAGTTGAGAGATATCTTTCCATTAATATTTGATAGAGTTTACTAGAAATGAGATACCATGTCGAGAAAAAATTCCTTATTACTCCAAGGGTTAATGAAGATAATAGTATAAAAACAATTGTTTCTCCCCAGAATTGGTGACAGCTTGATAAATCTCCTGGAAGGTTACATATAAATACACTGAAAAAATCAACTAAAAGAGTTCCCAGTGGATTTTCACAATTTCAAATTATGTAGTAACATTTTTTTAATATTTTTTTATCAACTCCAGTTTAAAGAAGTCAGAAATTATTATGAAACAATGTGTACGACTACCGAAACTAATAAACTTTACACAATTATGACACATGCAAATTTTCCATTTTTAACTGAATACTGAACTCTATGTAGCTACACATAATATTTGTAGTCTACATTAAGCGGTTATAAATTAACTTCTACAGTTGAAAACCTATTAATTTCTGCATAATTTGGAAACTCGAATGTTCGACTTGTAATAAATGATGATGATTTTTATCTTGATACAGTTTGTGACACGACAAAGATGTCTAGATGTGTAGCAAATTCGAGAAATGAAGAAATGGTAACACAAGCATAGCTGTTAATCTTAAAATTAATTTCTTACATATGTTTGCAGTATGGTTATGCCATGAAAACACTGGTTGGTACTTTTAATATCTCGTTACGTCAGATTTGTCTTTAATGACAGAGCGATACTACGTAGTATAGGGTTGAGCTCATGCTTTCGTAACACTTTCTGCTCAATTGCTCGAACAGCTGATGGAAATGAATTTAATAATACTAATTAGCTCAATATTAATACTTAAAAGTAATGTTGGAAAAAGGTATGGAATAAGTTTTTTACCCTTTAAGATGATGATACAAGGTACTGAATTTTGTTCGATCGCAAAGGTATCAAAATATTCTTGGTGTATTCAGGCTGCTGAGATATATATTTACATTATTTCGCATTTGATATCTAACTTTAAAGTTCTCTATAGATTTGTGATTAGTTCCTCCTATCCTTAAAAAAGTCAAGACAATGATGTTTTATATACATACTTTACACCTGATGTTAGATTTTCAGTCATGATATGGTTTCACAATATTTTAACACACAGTACACTCTCTTCAAATTGTTCAATACGTTTTCTTTTGTGTCAAACACTATATATATATATATATATATATATATATATATATATATATATAATTCGCATCCAATTCAAACTAAATCCCAAAACAAATATGCAAAGATAAATCTTAATTTCTTAACAATTTATGCGCCCCAAAAGTAATAGAAAGAATACGTTTTTTACCCTTCAAGATTGTGAAACAAGGTACTGTGTTTTATTCGACCCCAAAGGTGTCAAAATATTCTTTGTGCATTCAGGCTGCAGAGTCATATATTTATATCATCATCTCATTTGATATTAAGCTGCAAAGAAGTCCTCTAGATTGGTGATTAGTTCCTCCTGTCTTTAAAAAACGTCGAGACGGTGATATTTTATTTAACTAATTTACACCTGATGTTAGGTCTTCAGTCATGAATTTGTTTCACTATTCTTTAGCACACAGTATACTCTTTTCAAACTGTGAAAAGGGCTATCTTTTCTTTGGGACCAAACACTATATGAGCCGTTATTTTTGAAAGTGGTACAAGTCCATTTTTTCATACATCGAGATATTTAATGATTTATGTTTATATTAATTTTAAAATATTGGGGGGCATACGTTACTGAATGCGGACGATGTTTTTAACACTATAAACCTGTTAAATTTTATCATGCAATAATATATATTAAAATTGTAAAAGAAAGTAAACTCTTTTATTTTCAAAGTGGACTTATACCACTTTCAAAAATAACGACTCACATATATATATGTATGTATAATTCGCATCCAATCGAATCTAAGTCCCAAACAAAAATATTCAAAGATAAATCTTTATTTCTTAACAATTTATACGCCCCAAAAGTAGTTTCGCAATATCCGGAGTTTGAACAGACTGATCAGACAAGTTTCTGCTACAATATGCACCGAGCCAACATTACTCTCAATCTTTCACGTAATTATTTTCCTTGTGGAAGAAAGGAAAATCAATGTTAATCTGTTCCACAAATCATTTTTCTCTTTTGCGTAGATCGGATTAGCGCATGAGAAGAAAGGGAACTGAGACACCGTTCAATAAAACACATAAAAGACAAAGAAAAACCGAAAAAAAAGTTAGAATCACAAAAGCGCAACCTCTGGATGGTGTTATCTTTAGAATTGATGTTATCGTTGGGCAGATAATACTCTGCGAAAAATAATATCGAGGAGGCCAAGTATTGCTTTTCTATTTGTTTCTGGATTGATTTTTATGGCACATTCAGACGGTGAACTTCAGTTTCCGTGGTATTACCAGGTTTTCGAAATGACAAAGCTGTATCTTTTAAAGTAATTCCAGACTGATCAAAAATACGAGTAGAATGGTTTGTTTTCGCTTATTTATTAGATTATTGTTTTTCATAAGTTGGAAGTATTTATAGGTTATAGGAAAACTCTTTGTTTCCTCTAAACTATTATAACTAACAACTTTCTCAAAGGATGGTACGTATTTGTTTTAACTGTATTGATACCATTAACGATCCCGGATTATGCATATTACAGTGGAAGTAGAAGGTAGTTTTACAAAATACATGTTTCATAATAAAGAACATTTCTGTATCATACCTAACTTTGTCATGAGTACGGATTTGCAAACGTTTGGTCCGTTTTTCAAACACAGACAATATATAAACAGCTTTTAATTTAACGTAGAAATTTAACATGAAAAAATATAGAATCTTTATACGAGTCACCAAATTTTTGAACATCGCATACTAGAAACAAACAATAAACTGTATATTTTCTATTTTAAAAGAATACAAGGAAATATTTAATTTGATGCTTCATTTAAAATAAACTAAATAGAGAAACTCAATCGTATTCTGAATACTCTTAACAAGAATTCTAGACACCTAATAATTAAAAGAAAAGTGGAAGACCGATTTCATGTTTAAATTATCTTTTATATCTTCTCAGAAGACAAGGAGAAAGTGTTTCAGGATGTCTGTAACTGTATTTAATTCTTAAATATAATTATGAGCATCTCACATAAAAAAAAAAAAATCTTAAAAGACATATATGCTCAAGTAATTTTTGTACGTACCTTCTCAGAACACACGACAATTTTTAAAATTGACTTAAATTGATAATTTGACTGTAATTAATAAAATTATTTGTAATTAATAAAATTGATTTAAATTGATATATATATATATATATATATATATATATATATATATATATATATATATATATATATATATATATATATATATAATATAACATTAATAGATACATGTATTAACATTTTCTTTTTCTCTAAATATTCACTATTAACAAGTGTTTTATGTCACAGAAATGTTTAAAAACTTGTAATCACCAGCTTAGTTTTCTCATCAAAATATATTTGCATACTTCAACTTGAAATGTTCTTCCAAAAACACATTGAACTATTTAAAGACGTCTTCAAAGATTTCCCGAATTGCAAAATCTCTTCAAGTAATAGTAGCATCTTCATGCTCTTCGTGGCCCTTCTAAAGACTTCATTCCGACAGTGAAGTAGAGTACCTCTTTGTCACTGCTCCAGGGGTTATGCATTTTCAGATGCTAATTATGGCCACTGCATCTTCAACGAGTGCATTAGTTAAGTCCTGTGGTCCTGATGTGCAACTTAGAATTCATTAAATTGGACTGCAGCCCTTATTTGCTCCGCCACCACCAAGAGGCCTTTTGGAAACATATTTACTTTAAATATGAATTCGAATTCGGTCAGGCTAGATGTATATGCAAATGTAGCTCCCAAAATATGTCATGTATTAAGTGTTTAATGTAGAAAGTCGTGTGACTAAGAGTGAAATAAATTTTATGTATAAGAGAAGGTAAGGCGAGAAATAAAGTTTATATATGAGTATGCATAAGGCGCTGCAGAAGTATTTATGGAGACAGGTGAAACAGACACGAACTTGTGGAGTGAATCTAATGCTATGGTTGCCATGTATATGCATGATTTCTTCTTTGAAAATATAATTTATGATGTTCACCCTTGACTTGAGCCCTCACTGCTCGGAAATGCATGTTATAAAGAGAAAAACAATTTTATGCTAAATGACGGTTTGTTTTGTTCATACGAACACAAAATATCGAATACACCGAATACGGGAAAAATGCAACGAGTTGAAGGATAGTATACAAACACTAAGCTACAGTAAAAATCAAAGCCGGGTAAGATAACTATCCCCTGAAACTGTCTGTATATGCGGTCCGATTAGTGCTTACAAGCAGTTTTTAAGTATCAATAAACATTAACTCTAATTGCAAACATGTCTTAGATTTGGTAAATGATGCACATTTCAACGTTTGCCATGGATAAGTTAAAATTTAGAGGTAAAATTTTACTAAGATTCATGTAAGAACTGCTCAGGCAGGCTCTACACGTCAACCATACACGGAACTATGAATATACCACATCATACTTCGAATCTTTTCCTTTGGGATCCTGGACCGTCACCAATAGTCCGCTGTTAGTAGTCCATCATCAACAGTATGTTGCTACAGTGAGACGTAAACTTAACTGTCCCTACCATTTCTACATTACTTCTTCAAAAATGATTATGATTATTGGAAAACGTAAGTAGTTCATTAGGAATGTAAAAACAACCCTCATGTGTTTTAGAAGCCAATAAGCATGTAAGAACAATGAAAATATATATTAAGGCATGAAAGTTTAGAATTTTTGTATTTACCTTGATTACTTTACAAGCAGTTTGGTCGGTTGGGCTTTAAAGCGGAAGAGTCATATTTAGACAAAACTTGAGGCAAAGACAATACAGCTAACGTCAAATGATGGACATACACAGACTAGGAAATTTTGGTGATGCAGAAGGTAGGTAGGCATTGAATTAAACTCGCACTAGAACAACAAATTAGGACATTGGAGATGGTTCGGGATCATCCACGAAGGGTAAGATCAGAAGACAATAACATGTAAATCTGAACCAAGATCTGATGACGAGTGTAATGGTAAGAGTGATAAGTGTAAGTTTCAGGAATCGAATCTGGACTAATTACACCCCTCAGGTTGCTCTATCACAGTGGACCAACCTACTAACTGCGACCCCACTTAAAAGTAAGGATTAAGATGCAGATTTTACATAAAATTCTTAAAAATTCCATGCTAAAGAATTAAAATTAGTTTCACAATATATCTTATTTGGTGAAACGTAATTAATTTAATTTTGACATAGTTTTAAGTCTATTTAAATTTTATTGTTGACTACACAAGGCTTAATATTCTGAACAATCACATGGATTGCGAATAATCCATGTTTCAATGGAAGTGAAAAACAAGCTCTATTGAATAAGCTTAAAATAACATCAAATTGAATATTTCACTCAGTTACTCCACGCTTTTTCGGAATTCGCTGAGTGCTTTCCATTTACTTAAATGGGGGAGGGTATTCTCCTTGATTTGAAATTCCCAACCGATGCCCTTGTCTGTTCCATCTACAATCTATTTTAATCTGACTCATCTCCTCGAAGGGGGAATCGGTTCAAAAACAGATGTTTACGCTTCGGAAAATTCATCGTATTCTTACGAATAGCTGAACAATAAACCTTTCCACGACAATCGAGGGAGATGAAATGGAGTCTTTTTCCAACGGGATGAATGTTGCGTTAAATAATGAAGTCGATGTGCATGGACTGCAACTACGAACAAAATAGCAACTTAAAAAATTACGTACATACACATTTATGCATGTTAATGTATTTGAATATTGGTTTCCGCCAGAAGTATATTGTTATGAATGTGCTTCCAGTTTGTGTTGGCCTCACCTATCAGTATGAGAGACTTTTTACTTCACATTTAAATATGTGGTGGTAATGTTCTGCAGTGGTAAGTGTTTCCTGCTGAATTTGTAATGTGATGCACTTGGCTTGTCTTGAGAACGAACCTTTTCATAACAATGGAGGAAATGAAATGGAGTCTTCATGAATGGGGTGGATATTGCGTTGAATAATAAAGTAGATGTGCATGTGCTTCAACTAGGAGCAAAATACCAGATTAAAAAATTATGCACATGTACAATTATACATGTCAAAAAATTCGAATACTGGTTTCCGCCGGAAGAATATTGTACTACGAAAGACCATTTTCTTCATATTTAAATGTAAGTGATTGCAGTGTTCTGCAGTAGCAAGTGTTTCCTGCTTGTATTTGTAATGTGATGCACGTGGCTTGTCTTCAGAATAAACCTTTTCATAACAATGGAGGAAATGAAATGGAGTCTTTTTGAAAGAGGTGAATATTGCGTTGAATAATAAAGTAGATGTGCATGTACTTCAACTAGGAGTAAAATACCAGCTTAAAAAATTATGTACAGGTACAATTATGCATGTCAAAAAATTCGAATACTGGTTTCCGCCGGAAGAATATTGCAATAGAGAGACCATTTTCTTCATACTTAAATGTAAGTGATTGCAGTGTTCTGCAGCGGCAAGTGTTTCCTGCTCGTATTTGTAATGTGAAGCACGTGGCTTGTCTTCAGAATAAACCTTTTCATAACAATGGAGGAAATGAAATGGAGTCTTTTTGAATGGGGTGGATATTGCGTTGAATAATAAAGTAGATGTGCATGTGCTTCAACTAGGAGCAAAATACCAGCTTAAAAAATTATGTACATGTACAATTATGCATGTCAAAAAATTCGAATACTGGTTTCCGCCGGAAGAATATTGTACTACGAAAGACCATTTTCTTCATATTTAAATGTAAGTGATTGCAGTGTTCTGCAGTGGCAAGTGTTTCCTGCTCGTATTTGTAATGTGAAGCACGTGGCTTGTCTTCAGAATAAACCTTTTCATGACAATGAAGGAAATGAAATGAAGTCTTTTCGAAAGGGACGAATATTACGTAACATAATGAAGCCAAAGAGAATAAACATCAACTAAGCACATAGTACCAGCTTAAGCATGCCAAGTGAAGGTGGTAGTAGTCCCTCTGCTGGGGAACGTGTTTTTATTATTGTTATTATTTCACGATATATTTTCCTATTGTTATATTTATTCACCTAACGTTTTATGGTTGGAAACGCTGATTTTTTTCACTGGTAGTGAATACATTATCGAAAAACCGTAACAACATTGCTGTAATTTTCGTTTAAAGATAAAAGCAAGCTTCATGCTTGTGAGGAAAGTAATAATATGGCCTCACACTAATTATCTTGACCCAGCATACACACTCTATGACAATTACACATGTCCCACATGTTTTCATTCTTGGGGTCAAACAGTCTTTACAATCTTATAATTCACTATGATGTTTTGATTCCTCCATTTCATATCAAACAGGGGTTAATGAATGTTTTTAAGAAGATTGTGGGCAAATTTGGTCTGGATTTCTTGTACTTAATGAAAAAATTCCAAAATTAAGTGAGGAAAAATCCCTAAGAAGGAGTCTCTGTTGGCCTTCATATAAAAAAAAACTACCGAGTAATTTCGTTTTCACAGGTGAGTTAAACAGCTTGCTTGATCATAATCATTCTCATTGTGGTTAATGGATTTCTTGGGAATTCGTAGCGAGGAAGGTTTTTAACAGTTTTTAACAATTCGGGACTTTTTAAAGAGCTATAAAAACCTAAGGGGCTAAATGTTTAAAATAATATAGTTCATGAATCTCATTTGAATTTGTTTTCTGACAACAAAGGAGCAGTCAGCTGTGACCACAGATAAGTTCCACCAAGATATCGGAACTATTTCGAAGTATTAAGACAAATGGAATGTCTCAAAAATGAACGATTACTGCTGGTTTTTTGTAACAGAGTATAAAACAACACATAGGAGAAAAAATAAACTACTTGCATAAGATATGTGGGTATGAGTACGTAAGTTTACTTTTATATTGATACATGTTTATTTTATTTTACTGTCTCATGGAGTAAAAATGAGTATGACATTAAACATTTTTAACACTAATTTTAAAGCTAACAAAAAAAATCAATTCTGTAACAAATTACAATTTTGATGTTTCGCCTTATAACTTGGAATTTAATACAATACGACATTTACTTCCCCTTCCAAGGATAGGCGAGGCATCATACAAACATATTTTGAAATGCAGTAATTGCTAATACTCAAAACTTCTTTTTAAAAATCTACTGAACAAGCCTTCTATTCTGAGTTTCTATGATTTCATGATCTTTATAGTGTGAGTGTGTAAATGACTTGACAAGTATCACTAAATTATGTTGATACATGCATAAATACATTTTTGATAATTTATTTAGAACAAATATCACTGTTGTTTATTTAATATAATGTGCTGGCATTAGGTCGAAATGTATTGCTTTTTAATGCATAATTTTACGTAATAGAAATTTCTTGATAGGTATTATTCAATTTTGCTGATAAATGCATAAATACATTACATATTGCTAAATTATACGTAACAAATACAATTTACTTCTAATATAATAAACTTGTATACGGCGTTATTTTCTTATAATTTTTTGATTTCTTTCCCTTCAAATAGTTTTAGAAAGGTCTTGACAAGCATTATTACATTTTGTTGAGTTATCGTTACTACAATAAATCTTGTTAATTTATACACAATGTAATATACTTGCCGTCAGTCTAATTTTACCATAACCTTAAAACTTACTGTATCGATCCTTTTATTTCTCACTGCCAAGAAATTAGTTCATTAGCGGAGCTGTTCTAATCGAATTTTCTTGTTATTTTCGTGTGGAAACAGAGATAGGGGACGAACGCAACATTTAATTACTTTTCTGGCTTGAGACCTTGTCCCTCGAGTTATGCCTCCTTAAGTAAAGGAACAAGGATAATCTTTAAAGAAAGCTTTTTTTCTGCATACAGTGCTTCGAAAGAGAGGGTTTTGTCTTACGCACTTTATTTTTGAAAGACCGCGTTTCTCAGAAAAGTTCTCAGTGGGCTATATTAGTTGTATTGTAAAGGGTAATTTGTTTTATTAGTATATTGTGAAAAAAATTATAAATTTATTATGTTCCTGAATGATTCACTTTCTGGAAGTAATTTCTTTCTTAAATGTTTCAAGTGGTTATTGTTTTTAAATATATATATTTAAAATTCTTTGAATAGTTGTATAAAAGTTAAAATGTACGGATTTTTTTTAAACTGTGCTTTACGGAAGGATAAACAAATTTAAGAACATCGTCCATTTTTTTTTCAGGCAAAGAAATGTTCAGATTTTAAAGGGGATGTTGTTGTCATGGCAACAACATCTGTCTTTAAAACTTTAAATGCGTTTTTCTCCAAGACACAATTTTCAAGATTTCCTGAATTCAAATTGCTATAGGTCGAAAACCGATAAAGTTTAAGGGTTGAAATTTGGAACATATCTTTTTCAAACATTATACTTTAATTCTGATTCAGCAAATTTGAAACAAATATTTACTTTTAAAAATATGACTTTTTTAAAAACAAGTACCTTACAATTTTCAAAAATTTTCATTCAAATATTTTTTATTTTTTATTAAATTAATATTTTTTAAATTGATGAATTAGAATTAAAGTTTATAAATTTATGAATAATTTACTGCAAGAATTTTGAAAATCGACCAAGAATATTTTGAGCCTTAGCAATTTAAAATGACCCCTCTTTTTTTCAAAAAATTTTAATTTAAAATTTTTAAAAAACTTGTGGAAAAATTTTGTGTTTTGATTTTGCTTATTAGTTGGATGGGTAATCAGTACAAAAAAATTCAAAATTCTAAATTAATTAATAAAAATTTTTTTCTGATGTGTCCCGGACCCCCTTAATATGTATTTTATATTTATCCGAGACATTTTATTAAAGTAGTAGTCAAATATTTCAATTGAAATGAAAACATGCAATATTAAATTAATATTATTAACTGTTTCATAAACAGTAATTGGTCTCGTGGGGATAAGATTTAACCTGCTCACAAAAACAAGACAGTAGATAGGCGTTAGATAAATCAGTTGAAGAGAGTAGATTGATATGTCTCAGAACCACAAACCACATACACCCCTCCGGATAGGTTTAACCACCTTGTAGTTTAGGCAAGGCCTTTCTGACAGTTTTACAAGTCCTACAACTGTTTTATTATCAAGCCCGAAGATAAAATATGGCCACACAGAATTAGTTTAACTGCAACACATACCAAATACTAATAACAGATATTCATTGAGAATACTTTTACATAAAAATTAAACTATTTAAAAAAGTAGCGTATCGAAGTTTAGTGTTATGTTGGCACGAATGTGTTTTGTCAAATATATCTAGAAATCCATAATCAAAGTGACCGGCTTCAGCATTATAGGAGCGGATATTGAATATTAACAAAATATTCAAATAATATGACTATATCAACATATTACAGAAATATGATCCTCGGTTGTCACCAAGGGGGCCCGGGTTTGAATCCCGGATAAGGCATGGATGTAAAATTGGGAAAAGAAGTCGGACTTTCGCATGAAATGGATTCCCGTCTTGAAAGGAAAGCAGCGCACCCTTTCTGTTCTTTGCTGGGATCATCGTTTGTAATAATAAAAATATTCTTCTTCTGTACTTGTCTTGAATGTTTCTGTTCATCCCTTGCTTTCATATGTATCCCAAAGGAACATACGACAACAACAACAACATAGAAATATTAAAATAATACCGAAATATTCAAATAATATCGAAATATTCAAATAATACGGATGAAATTATAATGTAGCATCGATTACACACTCGACGACAAGCAACGTTAAAAACTTGCGAAATAGGGTTTTATGATATTTTTCTTGTTTGCTTAGCGTTCTAAATAGGTTTAATATTCACCACTAATAAACGTATATTAATCGCTTACAGTATTAATTTCATTAGTAAACACTCAATATACAAATCTAACTAAATTTTAAACATAACAGTAATCTAGTAACATAGTATTTATTTTAGGCATAAGTGGAAAATTTGCAAATCGCTGTCATGTGTAGAGACATAAAGCTTGTTTTAATTGCATATAAAATAATTATTTTACTTGATTAGAAAAATCAGATTTCGAAAGTATTATTTACCCATACGGGGGGGGGGGTTCCATTCCCGCATAATCACGTAACCATAAGTAATAAGTTCTTACCTAAATTAAGAATAGAGTTCCCTTTTACATTAGAATAACAATAATCACTGGAATTGAAATTTTGCTAGCAACATTATAAAGATCATTGATATAAATCCACTGGGTCCCATACAACCAACAATACTGTTTTTACTAACTATTATCGAAGCATATCATCAGTCAGATTTTGATAATTAAGGTTCAGCCTGAACGTAATAATAATATTATTTCCGTTGGTATATTTTATCATATATTGTTCTGAAACTTACAGCATATGTGTAAAAACAAACTTTTAGTTAATCTCGCATACATTAGAGATATATTTGCGTAATATGCCAGGTAATAACTTAGGAGAGAATTAATAACGGTGAAGTGCGTTTGTTTCATTCAATGCAGCTTTCCGTTATTTTAGCATTTTTAATTAAACTAATTTGAAATAATTGAAACTTATGTCTAAATAAGCAACTGTCTACGTTGATAAAAATACTGTTTTATGGTCACTAAGTCACTGTTACACTACGGTGCAAACGGAATGAAACTGGTCAATTTTGAGATAATAAACTCTTCAAATCAAATTATTGAAGAGCTATATAGAAATAAAGGTTGTCACTAATAATAACATTATTATTGCTTCACAACGTTCCAGTTGTGCCTTGGAATTTCATCAATGGAATTTGTCAGTTCGGTGATAATCGACTGTTCAAATGAAATTATTTTAATTAAATGAAGAATTATACAATAGTAACACCTTGTTGTGGTAACAAAACTGTTATTTATTCACTAAGACTTGTTGGAACCTTGGCATTCAAACAATGACATTTACCTGTTTGTTGAGGATGAACTATTTAAATGAAATGATTTGAAACAAAAAGCTAAATAGTAATATTTATCTGCGCGGTAACAATGTTATTATATCTTTACTACACCTCTGTTGTGTCTCTACGTTTAAGCAATGCAGTTGGCCAGTTTATTGATTATAAATTGTTTAAATGAAATAATTTTAAATATTTGAAGAGCTATATAATAATAACATTTTGCAGTGGTAGCAATATTTTTATTAATTTCATTTTTGTTACGCCTTGACGGTTGGGCTTTGAAGTTTGCTTACTTGTTGGTTATAAATTGTTTGAATGAAATAATTTAAAAGTTATACAGCAATAACTATTGTTGTTGGTAGCAATACCATTCTTTGGTAACAAATACCATTCTTTGTTAACAAATACCATTCTTTATTAAAAAAACCATTCTTTGTTAAAAAAAAACATTATTTGTTAAAAAACCATTCGTTGTTTTAAACAAAACCATTCTTTGTTGCTAAATGCCATTATTTGTCAACAAATACCATTATTTGTTAACAAATACCATTATTTGTTAACAAATACCATTATTTGTTAACAAATACCATTATTTGTCAAAAAATACCACTGTTTGTTAAAAACCATTATTTGCTAAAAACCATTCTTTGTTAACATTATCATTCATTGTTAACAATAGCATTCTATGTCTACTCCTTCTCTGTTGGACCTTGATGTTTAAGCAGTGCAGTTTGTCTACTTGGTCATTATGATATTTAAAAAAGAGTTCAAATAGTTGAAGATATATATAATAACTAGGGGGCCTGCCCCCTGCTCGCTAACGCTCGTCAACCCCCGGAGGATTGCTTCGCAATCCTCATTGGTTCGCTGCGCGAACCTATGCTCGCTTCGCTCGCCTCAATGAAGACATGTGTCCTAGCAGAAGGGATTATTTACAAAATATGGTACCAAAAATTTTTTTTTCAAATCTAAATTTGCTGTATTACAGAAAAAATATATACAGTATCTCTAAAATCAGAATTCAAATGAAAACTTTGTGCAAATTTTGACTCGAAATGTGAGCGTTGCTTTGGAAATTGAATACCCAGCATGTTGTTTGTGTGTACATTTTCCCAGAACTCAAGCCACCCACACTTTTCATCACGTTTACTGCCGAAAGTTGTAGTGCAAGCGTCTTGTTGAACTATAATTGTTGGCCCTGAAAAGGACCGTTTTTTAAATGGCCCTGAAAAGATCCTCCGCTTTCTTTGATTTATATTATAAACTAACTGCAACAGCTCATTAAAATTTCCTTTTTTTTTCTCAATAAAATTTCACATCCGATAACGCTATAAATTCAATCGATGCGCGAGACTTTACGATAAACAAACAATCGTACAGTGTTGCCAAAACGCGATTACAAATAACGTCTTTTTTGCGTGCCACGTAAGAGAATTATATATATATAGATAGCAGATTGCATTAGTAACAGTACTATTATTTGCACACTACATATCTGTTGCGCGTTGACGCTTAAGCATTGATGTTTCTAAGCTTGGTGATAATAAGTACAGGCATGATGACTGAAGATGAAGGGAGTGTTGATCATTCAGCAAATTACTTGTACATCGATTATGCAAAGATTTTTAAGATATGTATTCATAATTTGTTTTTCTTAGAGTGAACTTTTGGGTGATAGGAGTAGAATAGTACATAGGAAAGAGTACGCAGGGTGTAGAATTTTCAAAATTTCATTTTTTCAGAATTACATTATTTGACTCAACGTGTTTCAACTGTATGCCGATAATATAGAAGCAAAATTATGTATGATCTACACTCGCTTCATCTTCAATCATCGTAATTGTATACATGGAACATTTTGATGTGCTAATCAAGAAAGCAGTATTTTCAAGTTTAGATCTCAGATCAACGGTTGTTGAAGTGCCGCATTGGAAAGTATGTCTCATAACGTTATAAAACAGAGGATACCCATTAAATACTTGAGTGGTCAAATTGCTTTTGGTGTTAAGTTTCAGATACGCTATCATGGTGAAATCATCAATTCCAAAAGACCACACTTGAAGGTTTTTAAAATGATGTCTCCAATATAAAATCATATAAATAAAATTTAGTGATGTAACATTTAAGTAGCACTTTGAGCAACACGTGACAAAGTCTTGGTTATTTGCAGTGTGTTCGGTGTTAATCAAACCATTTTAATTTTTTTGTACGATAATAGTGTCTGAACTGTTTTGCCATAGACGAATCCTTTAAATTTGAAGTAATCATGCTAGTTGTGCCACATGGAAATCATTTTAAATGTTGAACTCATTTTTGAAAATACGTTTCATTAAAATGTGTTTACTTTTTAATTGAACTAACGAATTTAATTTTAGATTGCCTTTTTAATTTAGACATTAACAGTCTCAAAACTTACGATGTCTTCACTATTGACGTACGACATAATCCATTCTCCCTAATTGTGAAGCAGTGGAAATGCAATTATTTAATTCATATTCGAAGCAATCGAACTGCATTTTTGCCAAGCAGTCCAAATATCTCTGATGTCTCCAATGCAAAATCATGTAAGTTAAAATTTAGTGATGCCACACTTAAGGACTTTGAGGTTACACGTCACAAGGTCTTGGTTATTCGCAGTCTGTTCAGTGTCCATCAAACCTTTTTCATTTTTACTTTGAATTTGACCATCGATTTTATGCCCGTCAACACCAGATGTTGGAAAGTGAAATGGCACACTTCAAAACTACTCCCGGAACTGAAGTCGAAGTCCATTATTCATAACCTGAGGCTCCGCGGTCTGCGCAGTTGACCTGTTGGGGCAGTTCTCAATTGAAAGGGCATTGTGGAATAATTCACTCTATTGTTTAGTGGAATATTGGATCTAGTGTAAAGCTCCAAAGTTATTTTTTACTGTCATGGGTTTTAAAAGAGTGGATTTTAATTATTCGTTTATAAAACGGAGAAAGTTTGAATAAAATATTTGTAAATTGCATTTTTATAAAATGCATAATTTTGGATAAATTAACATCAGCTTATAAAAATTACCTGATCTTTATAGGTAAATTCTTAAGATGATTCGTATTTCGTTAGAAGTAAAATGCGATTTGCGATACATAAAATAATCTTAAATTAAACCGAACTGATAGGATAGTTTCAGATCTTTTATGAAAACGCAAATTCCATCTTTCTTTCAGAAGTTTAGTCACTAATGGATTTTATAATTGTTGGTTGTTAGGCAATTTTTAGTCTTAAAGGAAGAACTGCTTGAGTAAAAAAGCAGTATCAAAAAATATTCCAAAAACTAAATTTCCGAACGCATTTCTGAAAAGTAGTAATTCTAATTTTGCTATGGATCATTTAAAGAAATTTAAATATACTATTCTTCTCTAACCCTCTTGGTGCTTGAGGAGGTATATCTTCATTACCATACATTACATTACGTCAAAACTAACCAGATCTTGATGGATGCATTTTATAGTCGTAATAAGAAAACTGACCAGATCGTGATCTCGCATCATAGAGAAATGGGATATACAATACCTTACAATAATGGACCGTACATCAAATGTGATGGTATAAGGGAAAGAATACATATATAATTTTTTACATATTTTATAAGGGGGATGGTCCCCCCACGTGCTGCAATTACACTGTAACCTTTCTGGGCATACTTTCAACAAGGTTTTGATACACAGCTATGGGAATTTGTGTCCATTCCTGTTACAAGAATATCTCCAACTTATCTGTAGATTGTGGACGTGGTTCCCTGGTCCGCAAGCGCAGCTCTAACTGGTCCCACAAATGTTCTAAGGGGCTTTGGTCGGGACCCTGAGCAGGCCAGGGAAGACGTTTTACATCCATATCTTGATATCACTGCTTGACAGCAGCTACAACATGACATGGAGCATTTTCATCCTGGAAGTAACATTCGTCCATTCCATAAAATTGCCAGAGCGTAGGAAAAATTTGATCGTCCAAAATGTTCATGTAGGTGTCAGTGTTCAATGTACATGCAAAGGTCCCAGACCATACCACGAAAAACACCCCCAAACAAGTAGTCGGAATTTATGCATATCTATTGGCGTCCGGTCCATTATTGTAGGGTAATGTATATTCATGACGAGATAATTCGTTGTTAAATAATTGAATAGCTGTCCAACATAAGAGAGTAAGCGCTGTTCCTTTTTTAAAGTTTCTGAAAAATTTACTGTAATGATTCAAACATAATTACAGAAGAGTAAACATAATTTGAGAAAAAAAAAGTGCCAAATTTTTAATCAACTAAAAATTGCTAGGTTTGAAAACTTGTGTCAGTAGCTGTGTTTTGTACTATTTAGTTATCTCTTAGAGTTATATGTTGTCCAAGTTTCTAACAATTATTTTTACAAGGTGAATTCGTAATGATAAAGTTAGTTTAAATAAATGTTTAACAAAAACGTATTAAAAATATTTGTTCATAATCTAAAATCATGCAAAATTATGCATGATTATAAAAATTATGAAAATCTAAAATCATGCAAAAATTTCTAATAATTTTCCTTCCATTATTACATTATTATCCTTCCATCAAACATCACATTCTTTGAGATGAGAAAATAGCATTCGTAGCAGCTTCTCAAAGTATGAATAAAAAATTGTAGGTGTGTATATATTTATATATGGTATTGATCTAAGTGAAAGAAAAAGTAATTACATATGTCGCTTTTTCAATCAACAGTTTACCAATTCAGCCCGAATAAGGTCAGGATCTTCTACTAGTTTATTCATAAAACTCAAAAATAGTTATGCAGAGTAAAAAAGCTCATCAGAGTGAAACTCTAGTAATTATAATTCTGGTGGAGTGGTCGTTCACGGTAAGACGTTTGTCGCCAACTAATTTTTGTCGCCAAATCAAGATGGCGGCCGAATTCCGTAACAGCAGGTAGGGTTGCCATAACAAAAACGGCAGATGTGAAGAAAATCCGCAAAAGGTGAAGGTTACCACATTTGGCGACAAATCGCCTTCTTACCGTGAACGACCACTCCACCATAATTCTTAATGTTAAGCTGTAAATTAAATCTTATTAACTTCTTTCAGTACTCAGTTATGTTGTATGCTGACATAGATAAAATGTATGTATTTTACTGTGTTTTTTAATGTTCAAAACTTCCTTATAAAAATTCTCAGCTATTTACTTAGCTGAATGAAACTTAATTGCATTTCAAACTCACAAAAAATACAGTTTTTCCTCTGCTTTAAAAAATTCGATAATTACTTTCACATATAGCATTTATAAACACATACTAATTATATGGTTAGAAAAAATATCAATGCAATACATTAGTAAATTCATACATTAGTCTGTTACGTTAGTGTATATTTAGAGTTATGATTGCATTAATATTGTTGAAATCAATACGTATTATGAAAGCTTACTTTCTTTACCTTCTTTTTTACACTTGTCTTCAACTTCTTTAAGAACCCGGGTCGTTGAATAAGTATAACCATTTCTATCATACTTTACAGCAATCAATCTATATTCAATATCAGCAATGAAACGTAAAAAGCCTTTTTATATTTACAATCAACTTAGAGCATTTATTCCAATCACCAAGTATTTACAAGAATTTTATACAGGTTTTAAATATTACAGTTTTACGCATCATCTCTCGTGACATAATACAATCGGCTGCCAAAAGGTTAGTTGTTTTCGCAGCAGTGCTGTTATGTATAGTCAGCGAAATACTAGTTCGCATTTGTTCGCGACAAATATGGAATGATAGACTAATTGCGTGAATATAAGATGAAATTAGCCTTACTAATAATGACGATAAGAAAATTAATTGCTTGAAATAGAAATTTTAATTGGGTTTGAGTTTATGTCATATCTGTTGTATTTAGTGTGATATTAACCAATTACAGGTACTTTTTGAAAGTTGGAATATGGGAAAATAAACAGAAAAAAAAATCATCCAATTTCGAATAGTATGATTTGGATTAGAAACTTTTTCAAAAGACAGTTTAAAGGAAAGCCATTTAACTTCTGTCTTTTCATTTCCGAACGAATGCATCCTCTACCTCAAACCTACACCATCTTTATTTTCCTCTCCATAAGACTTCCCTGAGTCCGCATATCCCATTTGACAGATGTCTCGTAGAATGTCGAAGATGTCACTTTCCGCTTCTGCCAACCAAATCGCATCTGA
This sequence comes from Metellina segmentata, assembly GCA_947359465.1. Taxonomy (NCBI): domain Eukaryota; kingdom Metazoa; phylum Arthropoda; class Arachnida; order Araneae; family Tetragnathidae; genus Metellina; species Metellina segmentata. The sequence goes on from OX375875.1 coordinate 56,245,531, forward strand.
AGTTGACATTCTGTTTGCTCAACTGTCAGATCCGCTTGCGTTCTGTACTATGGTAAACTCTTCTGTATACACCTCGCTCAATGCATGTGGACATCTAGAATGATTGTCACCAGGTTTAATGTGAAAGACTATACTAAACTCAATCTAAATTAAAAATTGCAGACACGAGCATAGAATTTGCTCTAAAGTTCTATAATTGCTTATATCTACAGATGGTAATGTCGTCACATTTCATAACTTATTTAAATTCATTTACAATGAATAAGAGTATCGCCTTACACTTTTTATAGTTTATATTACTGTTTTAAAACGACGAATAACTTCTGAGTACTTTCAGACTCTTTGTTCCGTAAGTTTGCATGCATGTGCTTCCAATTTGTCTTTTAAAACTTAACGAAAAGCAATTATTTATTGTTAACAAGTATTCTTATTAAAGGAGCAACTAGGAACAAGTAGGAACGTAAGGATTCACATCAATGGGACACAGCGATAAACAAGAAATACAAGAATTCATATCAATGGAACACAAGGATCCACATCAATAGGACACAGACAAACAAGAACTACAAGGATTCATATCAAACTCTTCTGTGTGCACCTCGCTCAGTGTATGTGAACATTTAAAATGAGAATCACCCGATTTAATGTGAACGGCAATACTAATCTCATCTAAATTAAAACTTGCAGACACGAGCATATCATTTGCTCTTAATGCTGTCACATTTTATAACTCAGTTCAATCCATTTACAATGAATACAAGTATCACTTTGTATATTTTATAACTCTAAACCAAAAAAAATTAATCAAATATTAAAAAGGCATTGTATGTAATAAAGTTGGTTTAAGCTCTTTTTTAATAACTAGGGGGCTCCGCCCCCTGCTCGCTTACGCTCGCCAACCCCCGGGGATTGCTTCGCAATCCCATTTGGTTTGCTTCGCAAACCAACACTCCTTTCACAGATGTCATTTGGTTTGCTTCGCAAACCAACATTCCTTTCACAGAGTGAAACTATCTGAATAATTCGTATTATGCTGATTTCACTTTCCGGTACATGACGTCACAGCGAGGGCTTCGCGCCCTGCTCGCTTACGCTCGCCGACCCCGGGGATTGCTACGCAATCCCGTTTGGTTTGCTTTCTCAAACCAATACTTCTTTCGCAATTGATTTCACTTTTTTTTGCTTTAACACTTAATGCACCCTAAACTAATAGCCGCATCAGTAAAAAATCTTCTGTATCTTGTTCCCTGTACAATTTTAAGTAAACAGTGTTAATATCAATACATTGTACTTTGTCGGTAAACTGTCTTGAGAACAGAGGGAAAAAAGCGAGCCTTTTTCCTCGCCAAATAAAAAGAAATCGTTTTTATGGCAATTGTTGCTACGATAAATTTGATATCTGGCAAACCCGATAGTAGAAAATGCAACCCACTGCTGTTTGCCGAACCAGCTATGCGAACTGAAAAATACGAAATTTGTGTCACCAACTTTTGATTGCATCGAATTTATTTATGAACCAATTTTAAAAATAATTGTACCGTAAGAAAGAGTACATTGTGAGGTATACTGCAATATTTTTAAAATTAAAAACTAACAGTAATACTATATAGATATGACCATTTTAGTTTTGTATCGGAAGTTACGATCTGAAAGTTCCGAAAATTGTATGACCTACTTTTAATTGCATCGATTTTGTTTATTAACCAATTTGAAAAATAATTGTACCATAAGAAAGAGTGTAATGTAGTGTATTCAGTGATGTTCTCAAATTTAAAAAATAATGGTTTTTGCCGTAGACATAACGGTTTTAACAAAACGTAGCGAAAATATCCGAAGATTCCGAATTTTGTATCACGAACTTTTGATCGCATCCAATTTAATTATTAACCGACTTCAAAAATAATAGTACCGTAAGAAAGAGTATATTCTGAGGTATACTGCGATATTTTAAAAATTAAAAACTAATAGTAATTAGATATAGATACGGCAGTTTTAAAAAAAAGTAACAAAAATGTCCCGATTTTTCCCGAATTTCAAAAAAATATTATCAAGAACCACATTTAAATTTCAAAAAAAACTCGACGAGCTGCAAAAATTTACGTTGAGAGGTACTCTTAAAAAAAAACTCACGACTAAAGACTGAAATTTTGAATGTGTTTTGCTCACTCGCGGAAGAAATTTCACTTCTTCAACTTTAACACTTAATAAAACCTAAACTAATAGCCGTATCGGAAAAAAATCTTAATAATTATCCAGGGAATACGATGAAGAACAAAGCATGTTAATTTCATATTTTTCCGATCAGTACTTTCTCGTGAAACCGTCTAAGAATGGAGCTAAACAACAAAAATTTCAATTCTTCGGCGGCGGCGGCGGCGGCGGTAACTTTTTTTTAATATAGAGAGATATTAGAATAACTTGTTTCTGAATACCCACTTCCAAATGCAACTAATTTAATTAGTCGAAAAAAATTCGGTATTCCTAACGCCTGTAGATAGTTATTTCTAAGTTCGCTCACATTTTCTTTTCTGCCCTGAATTCTGTCTTCCAGAATTCCCATTGCATTCTGCAATAAGATAACTGAAGATCCTCAGAAAAAGAGCTCTACCAGTTCTAGTAATAGTGTGCTCGACTCAGGCATAGTTAAACTAAGCGGCAAAGTCTGACTAATGAATCGTGTTGAGCTTATTTTCTATTGTATATATCCGCTTGATCAGTTCATCAATACACAAATAATTCCAATTTATGTGCACGTAAGTTAATAAAATGTGTTATATTTATCGCGTAATATATGGAACTTTTATAGAAAAAATTCAGAATAAGTGTGTTTCTTTTGTAAAATGTCTCTAAGATAATTGGTAATTGCTTTGAAATTAAAATAATATCATCTATATGTTGTATAAAGGATTAAAATAGCTATATTTTCAAAAACTGAATCAGTATTCCTACTTGACTTTCATACATGTTTGCAAATATTTACACCTTATACTTTAAACATCCATGTCGTTATCATATGCTATCTCCTCTATCAAGATCTGACTAATTTTGTTAACCTGTCATTGTGCTTGAATGTGATGTTGAATCAAAAATCTCCTCCATAAAACCATTAGAAATCAATTTCATGAGTCATTTAACTCAAAATAGATTATTTATGTATAATACGTGAATAAACTGTTTTCTATGTATTATTAAACTATATTAAAGACAGCCCTCCGATTTTATCTATACTATACGATTCCATTCACTAGCGATTGGGTTCATCCATAAAACATGATGTTAATTCAATGACTTTTGGCGACATTCTTTTCGTGTTAGATAAGGGATAACATTCGAAAAGAATTCCGTAAGAAACCCTCTTTTCGTATCCCATCGAAGCATATTTAACATTTTTTACAGTTTAATTCGATAACCTGGGAAGCTTTCACTTTTATTTGGAAAACGCAGCGGTACGAATCCGATAGAGCGCATACAATGTTCGGAATAAATATTTTTGTAGTCTACGGGGTTTCTTTTCATCATAAAGTCGACTCTGGGCAGATGAAAGAAGCGGGGTTCGGCCGAAAGCCGTCAAACATAGAGATTGCAAGCAAGCTCTTTTTCCCCTGGTATTTTCCATCTCTTAGAGAGAGCAGATAGCGTTTGCTTTCGGTTGCGTATTAGGATAGTAGCGATTGCGTCAGAGGGTTGCCAACAGCGAGCCAAACATTGCTGAAGCAGGGTTGTTAGATACATTGATCACTCGTTCTTACAACAGGCGTGTGCTCGAATGTTGCTGTTGCAGCAATTGTTAAGACTCCAGGGGAGTAGCATGCCAGGATTTTTTTCTCAAGCTAAATGTAGTGACAGCAGTGTTTATAGGAAGAAAGTGTCCCTGTATGTAATCCGGACTACGCCTGTTGCCGGACTTTACGGTCTGTTTTTCGAATACCTTATGGAGTTTGCCTGTAAAGATTTTAAAGAATGAATTTTGAATTTATATATTATGGTTACCTGATCAACGACAGTCAGTTTACACTCAAAACGTCGCCAAAATGGCGATAAATCCAGTTTTAATCTTTTGACACGGCTTTATATGTATCTGGAGCGATTTTTTTTCTTGGCGAGATTCTTAGAACTTTCAAGGTACAACTGCTGCACCAACCGTAGTTTAAATCCTTTGTTGGCGCGGTTTTTATAACTTTCAAAATACAACTGCTGTACTGGCCGTAGTCCAGGCCTTGAAATAGATTTTTTAATACAGGTGCACCTAAGTTTTTAAATTAGGTGCACAGATTATATTTTAGGTACATTTAAAAAAGAAACGTAATACTATAATAGTATTAATGTAATGTAAACTACTTTATTAATTGGGTTTGTTCATATAGGTTCGTAGTAGATAGTAAATAAAAATATTTAAAAATCGAAATTATCCCTTCTCAGGCCTACGGCTGTCGCGACAGTCACTTTTACAGAGCCATCTGAAAAATGTTTCGATCATCGGAAAGTTCTGGTGGCAGTGACACAAGTAAACTTTCCTCCTGTATAAACCCGTTACGGCCCAACGATTTTGTTTTCGCATAGTGTGTAATTGGGAATTTTAATTACGTTCCTTTAGAGCGAGAGAGGTCGATACTAATATTTTGTTCAAACATCAAAATAACATAAAACACTCCCCCCCCCCCTTCCCATTTTTTTAACGTTAGGTGCACTGCATGAACCTAGCGGGAAAAAATTAGGTGCACAATTTTATTTTCATGTGCACAGTGCACCTGTGCACCCGGGTATTTCGTGCCCTGCCGTAGTCTATATTCTTTTTTGGTGCAATCAAGGAACAACTGCTGTACCGGTCGCTGTCTAAAAGTTAAAATAGTTTCAAAATATATCAAAACATCATTTAAACAAAGTAAGTTAAATCTTCACAGATCTTTTGGTGTGTGTACTTTAAAAATCCCTCTCTTAGAGCATTGTTTATTAACTGCCCAGCCACTTCCGTTACCAGACCCTGGCATCAAATATCGAGGCGTGTGAAGTTCTGGAGTTCAATCATTCTAGTTTCAGCATTTTTAAGAACATATGTTTTATATTGGGTACATATTGCAAGGAAAATAATATCCGTGAATGTAGGGCATGAATTAGACTTCGAACGCTTATTAAACACATGTAGCATACATCACTGATGAATCAGCAAAGAAGTATAAAAAAAATTTCCCATGAAGATTTGAAATTCACGTTATTGGCATTCAGCTCTCAAATCTAGTAATACTGAAAACTGTTTTTTCGCAACTTCGCATTCCAGAGTGAATTTGTTTTTAAACTCGGATGCCAGGATATATTAAAATGACATGGTCTACAGAATGAGATTTTTTTATGAATGAGAGACAAGGGACTTTGTTAAATTTTAGTGTAAATGTTGTTTAAATTTGTCACCGCACACTTACATACTGTAAAAATACGTGTTCTAATACTTTTTCAGAAAACGCCTTAAGTAATTATGAATACTTATATTAGTTTAATGTATGAGCCTTAAAAAGAGTTGGAGTGCTATGTAGTCAGGTTATAATTTTTCGTCAGAAGGCGTAACCATCGCTGACGTAATTGCATATTGGTATGTAAATGTAAACGAGAAACGCGTTGTAACAACCCAGACGAATGGACGTTCCGCAGTAATGCTCATATCCTAATTAATATTTTGTTAATGTTATTGGCTCGTTTGAATCCCCAGAAACGTAGGAAAAAGCCAATACGTATATGCAATAAAATGTTTTGGAACCGGACCTTCGCCTTATGAAAATATAATTACTTTGGCGAAGTCTAACCAAAACCCTTATTTAATTCATTTATTCATTCTTTTACCCTCTAAGCGCTATAAAAGTGTAGTACTGTTTTTATACCCCAACACATTTAATAAATAAATAACTAAATTCAATAATAAACCCCTTTATTTATAAGAATAATAAGAATAAGAATATTCATCAGATTGCTTAAGTATCATATATAGAATATTTCAGGTTGCAGACTGGATGTATACGGCCATTAACTATTCACCATCAGTAACTGATTGGAATATTTGGTTTATATTGTAATAAAAATTTATTATAGCTATATAAGCTCATTCGTAACACAAAACGAAGGTTCGTGTAGCTAAACTTTTGATAAAAATTGCATTAAATTAAGCTTTTTAAAATGTTATATACTTTATAACGTCAAGCAGAAAACTCTATCCGTGAAATGAAAATATACATAACATGAAATGACATTTTCTGAATTTAATTTTTGTGGAATCTTAAATAAGACTCAATTTGCAGCTTACTTTCTTTAACTATTGTGGAATCATAAATAAGACTCAATTAGAAGCTAACTTTCTTTAACTATTGTGGACCTTTCAAATAGTTACAAATCAGGTAAGAAAATGTTTTGACATTTACACATTCTTACAGTTAACAAATATTTTTGCCGTATTTTTTTACCCTACATAAAAAAGTGTTTTGTCAAACGATTATTTTACAGAAATTCGGCCAAATAATGAATCCATTTTGAAAGTATTTCATATTCCCTATTTGTTCGGAACTAGCCCAATTCGTAGTTTGTTATAAGTCACGAAGAAGTCATATATTTGCTTAGAATTATCCAATGTTAGCTTTAATGAACACATAATTTATTTATACTTCTTCATATTTGCCATTGAATTCCTATGATTTTGGAAATTATTTTTATACAGTCTACTGAAAATACATTGTTTTTAACAGCATTACTATTAAATAATTAAAATAGACACAGAATGACTGAAATATTCACGATAAAGGAGCATTACAAGTTAATTTTCTTTGTGATACTTTTTCTAAAATATTAGACACTGGTACCGAACAGTATTTAGAGCTGGTTTATTGCATAAATGCTCACAATTTTTACCTGTTTTCTGTTAAGGCTTTAAAAACGTTTGAAATGCACTATCCTTCAAGATTGCACAACATTCATCATGTTAGTGTATCAAATTTGTTTCTAAAAAATTTTTCTACTATGCGTTACTGAATTATGTAAAGATTAATATATTGAAAGTATCGATATGTTATTCGAGCAAACTAGAAAAAAAAACATTCGTTTGATGATGATGCACCTAAGAAATTCAAATAATAAATATTTTCTTTGATTAAATGTGCCAGTCAGTCAGATAATTTAGCAGTCATTGAGTAAATACCTTAAAAAATTCACATAATGTCTTTTTTAATTGTGATTGGACCACGCCATTACTATATCTCCAAGAAAATTATTAAAGGTAGTCATTAAATATTATCAGAATTTATATGGCCAATTGCATGCAACTCACATTACAATCTGACTCGAATTTTAAATAGTAAATTTTATCTGCAGAAAAGATGGATTAATATTATTTAAAAAAAAATTCGTTTGCAGATTCAATTACGTGTTCTTAAGACATCCATGGTATAACTTGTAACTTTAATGTAAATTAAATTACCCTAGTGGTAACATTACAAACTGTGACACAGGTTACAACAGAAATGACGTCTTTCTTCTCTCCTGAGAGAAATGGAAACGTACTAGAGTGCTTAAGTAATCACACAAAGAATATTGTAAGAAACTGAAATTGATACATTAAGTTAATGTCATTTTTAAAAGATTCATTTTATATACTGTTGTGACTCACGTTAAATTCGGAAATTCATTCTGAGAACTAATTGTTTATTAATAACGATTTTGAAGTATTAACCTGAGCTGAAATTAAGTTTTGTAAAAATTTGTGAGTAATATATATAGATAGATAACAGATATAAAGCACTAAATGATAAATTTTTTCGAACATGTCCCCTGCTTCGTGGAATTACCCATGTGTAACTAATCATTTTGATGACTTTCAGATATGTTAAGTAATTAAAAATTCATTAAGTATTATAATAAAGAGCACAATTTAATCCTTTAACTATTCACTATCATTAACTGATTGGAATATTTTCTTAAAAATGTAATTACAATTTAGTAGTAACATAATAGCTTATTCATTTCATAAAACAAAGGTTCAGGTAGCGAAAAGTTTGATCAAATTTGCATTAAATTAAGTGTTATTGCATTAAAAAAATGCCATGCTTTAAAACGTCAAGCAGAAAACTTTATCCATGAAATGAAAATATAAATAACATGAAACGGCATTTTCTGAATTTAATTTTTGTGGAATCTTAAACAAGACTTAATTTGAAGCCTACTTTCCTTAATATATATTAAGTAAGTAAGTAAATGTGGAAAGCGTAAACACATTGTAAGTCTTAGAATTTACGTACTTTACATAATGCTTGAACACGCAACTCTAGATAGTTTAGTTTGTCACTCTATCGTTGTAGTTTTGTGAACAAAGGATAATTAGACTACTACTTGTTTCAAATTTTGTCAGAAATTTAAGACTCATAACTTACTAATCTTCCAAACGATTGTCATTACAAACTTAGAGAAAAAAACCATCACAAATATCAAGCTTAAAATACTCTATTGTATCTAAGTTTCTAGTATTAATGAGAATCTTAGACATTTTAAAAACTCATTACGAATTCGACCTTACAGCTCTCAGAAGTAAAGAGCTACCACACATTGATACTCCGCTGTATGTAATTTGAAATATTTTTCTATAAGAATATTTCAAAAAGAAAGACTTCCTTTTGTAATCGATTATTTTTTGGAAACCGAAACATCTAATCAAAGGGAAATTTAATACTTTATTTCGAATTGTAAATATTAAACTGAAGCCTACTTTTCAATTCTAGTGGAAATCGATACCTTCGAAGAGAATATCAAATCACCTTTTTCAAATTACGTCTAGCCATTTTTCAATTTTTGTTCTTTGTAGAACTGTGTACCTAGACAATTGAATTTCTCTTTCACTCTATAAAATTCCACTTAGAGTGATTGATGATCATATTTGTATTGTGCAATTTTTCAATGTCAGCGTCTGTTCAATATTGCTTTTTGGATATCTTTTTTTTCCTTACAGTTATATTCACTGCGTATCATAATGGCACTGTTTACTTTAAAAAAAAAAACTTATTTTCACTTAGCTTTTATTAAGCTAAAATGATGCATACACATTTTCTTTTATTTTTCATCTTTGCAAACATATCATGTTAGCTATATATTTAATTTTCTTTCTAACACTTCTAAAGAATTATGTTTGCTACTAGGCAAACACTTTTTTTAATCTATAGAATACCTTCTTTCTGTCTGAAACACAAACGGATCGACAGCTAACGGTGTTTGTATTCCTTACTTAACCTGATGAAATGTAGTTCAAGGATTTTTAATTTTATACTTTTAAGTCCTTTGATCTTAGAAAAAAACCTTCTATGTTAAGAAAGTAATGATCAAATTATTATATCCTATAGTACAAAAAAAGTTCCGAAGTTAAATAAATAGTTAATTAATAATAATTAGTGTAATAATTATTGAAAATAATGTAAATAATATTGTTTTTCATGAAACAGCTAAAGAATATGTTGAGTTTTTTCTCGTTTTCAGGTGAGTATAAAACGCTTATTCAAGAAAGAGTTAATAAACGATTTGAAAAACTATGGATGTGTGCTTGAGAAATGTTTTAAGATTTGAATACAGAAATACAGAGAAAGCTTCCATAAATTATTAGATTAAGGCGCCATTCATTTAAGAAATAATTTTTATTTATGTTAAAGTTGATAAAATACGAAAAAAGTAGAAAATATTCTAATTGAAATCGACTTGTTGTCCTTGACTATTGTAAAAATTCAAATTGAGCACTCAATACATTGAAACGGAACACACACACATCATACATTGTATTCTTGCTCAATGTATTATTCTCGACCAATTACAATTGTGTTACTCAACATATACTTACAGACTTATAAAAACGCAAAAACTTGGTGATTTGTATGACACTTGAATCAGTCCGAATTAAGAACTTCTAGAAAATACGAATAATAAAATCTGAAAAATGTAACTTTGATGTAGATCTACGAAACCTCATTTTAAAAAACTGCTTGGATTTAGAAACAGATTTCTGTAATACACGTTGCTACATAGAATACTTTTGATACGAAAACTTTTAAGTTTGCCTCAATATTTATCAAATATCATAATATAAAACATTTAAGAAAAACAGAATTAAAATAAGAGCAGGATATTTTAAACTCTAAAAACATCAGTTTAAATTGCGTTCAATTCATTATATATAATGTGATATGGATTTTCACAACAAATATTAAATATATCCAATAGAAAATTCTTCATCCTGTCATCAAATAGATGACTGTTACACATATCAGATCTATACAACTTTTTCAACTGACTCGTCTTCCACTAACCCAACAATTCATCCTTCAAATCTTTTCTTGATTTCCAGAGATTTTATGGCCACAAAAAAGAATGAACCGAAGCAAGAAAAGAATACTTTCGTCACATCATTTTCACAAAAAGTAATGCCTCCTGAAATTTTCCTAAAATGTGCCTTTCTTCCTAAATAAAAGCCAGCCGTTGGTATCCTCAGAGGAAATCCATAAATTTGAAGGATGCGAAAAATGCTTCCAGTTGTAAAACTTTGCTGTTCATGTAATATAGTCTAGCCTTAAACCTCGGCAGTAAATTTTTATGGCTTCAGCTCAAAATGCATGAGAAAGAGCTATTTTTGCTAGCAGGAAATCCATAAGAAATATAAAAGAAATCCAGGTATATAAATGTCAGTAAAAGTACTCTTGGATTTAAACAGACCAATGAGGAACGAGAATGTGGTTTGAACTCTTAGACTGATTATTGTTCCAAATTATTTTACTCTAAAAAAAATCGAAGGTATAGATACTTAACTTTCGCAGTTTTTGTATTGTAATATGAAACTAAAATATATCTTTAGTTGCTTTGTTAAGCTGACAATTAGTGTTTTAAAACGTCGAATAACTTCTGAGTACTTTCATACTCTTTGTTCCGTAAGTTTGCAGATTTGTACTTACAATGTGTCGTTTAAAACGTAGCGAAAGGCAATTATTTATCATTTACAAGGATTCATATTAAAGGAACAAGAAGGAACACACTGATTAACATCAATAGGACACAAAGATAAACAAGAAATACAAGGATTCATATCAATGGAACACAAGGATCCACATCAATGGGACACAGAAAAATAAGAAATACAAGGATTTATATCAATGGAACACAAGAATTCCCATCAATCAAACACAAATATTCTATTTATGAAACTCAAGGAATTATACAAATGGGAATCAAGTATCAACAAGGATTCACATAAATAGAACATAATAATCAACAAGGATTCACATAAATAGAACCTAATAATCAACAAGGATTCACATAAATAGAACATAATAATCAACAAGGATTCACATAAATAGAACATAATAATCAACAAGGATTCACATTCAATTAACACATCAAAATAAGAATTCAGTGTTGCAATTTTTTTTCTTTTATTTGGTTTAAAATGCAAAACCATCGATCCAGACATGAATCTCCTAAACAAAGAGACACATCACTATTATCTGAGGCATAAGATCTAAAATGTGTATGTGTAGAAAAATAACTTACTAGAACTCTAACAATTAAAAGTAATTAGGCTTATGAAAATTCGACAATTTCAAATTATACCTCTATGTCTAATCATTATATGCTGACGGGATGTTACTACCATTGTGTCTGAACTTTTAAATTACAGTTATATACTTGAAAAACACATTAACAGCTAGTTTTTTTTTCAAACGTTCTTACGATAATGATGATCTGAGTAATATAAGGGGAATTGATTTAAACTCTGTTCCATGTATATAGAAAATTACATAAAATACATTTCGATAAAATATATTAGATATCACTCCAATGACGTTAAATGTATGAGGTTAATATTAATTTTAATTTGGTAGGTGCAGCAGCAATATTTAAATGTCAAATAATTATTATTTGGCGTAGATGTGGTAGTAACCATTTTTGGCGATAAATCGCCGTTGTCTCGGATAGTACATCTCACCCAATAACTTAATATAAAAGTAATCAAAAAGTTGTGAATCCATCATAAGGAAAATACGCTCGAAAGATACACCTAAAACATATGCTACGTTTCAAATTATAATGTCAGCCATTGAGTGGGAACGTAATATTTTATCAAAATACTTATTGAGCACGGTGGAGTATATGATTACTTTCCTCCCTGCATGCAGTTTCTCAATACGCGTCGATTGTTAAGCCTTTAGTGTTTCGCTGCTTCCGATTTTTTCCCATTTTACAACTTGTCCATAAACTTAAAAGCGATAATAAAGACTGGTCTCCCAGCGAACGTTTCTTTTTACAATACTTTCCATGTCATATATCATGAATAGTTACACTGACATAAAAAGTAAAATGTAATATATGGCCGAGCAACGTGGTTATCTTCGTGAACTATCTAAAACGTTGGACATAAATAATCTATATATTGTCCAGGGCTGCTTTCGA